>OY755039.1:82262954-82667954 GCA_963576565.1 Aspidapion aeneum
CCCATAGATTGGCAGAGTATTTTAAATGTGATAAACTAACTTATAAAGAAAAAACTAAACTTGAAAATATAACAAAATATTTAAGTCCTCTTCAGCGTTTCTTTCGACTGTTCTAGTGTATCTTTTAAGTGTTTTTCTTTGAATAAATGAGTTTACTATATTTACTATGGTTTGGCGGGTTGCTTGTCTTCTGTCGGGAAACTGAATATAATACTGGTTGCGAGCTACAGATGCATTTTCATTATTTGAGTAAAATAATTTAATAATATCCAGTTTTTCTTCCTCGGTAAAAATCATCCTTAACTGCTCTTAAAACTGAATTGGACAAGGTGACAAAACAATAGCATCACTCTTGTGTCAATGCGATTGTTTTTTTCATGGCTTCCTTGATGTTTTAAAAAGTACCAATTTAAGTTTTTTATACTTTTAAACGCATATGTCTCCAAAACTATTAAACGAAATAATCCCAACATATATATTTTTGAAATCAAGAAGAAAGGATCTATAAAAATCTGAAATAATATATAGGGTCTTTCCTTTAAAAAACTATCGACCTGTCAAATTTTGACGCTCTGACACAAAGATTCTTAAAAATCATAAAAAATTATGAAACGTTTATATTTATCATATTTTGATATCTATTTAAATAAACGTTTTAGATTTGGTGTAAAAATATACGGGAAAACCCTGTACACAGCAAAAAAATCAAATATAGAAAACGTATTTTTTCGTATACAATAATCATACAATAATAAGCTCTGCCGGAAAAATTTTCGACTGGTATGAAAGTTTGCTGCCCGGAAATTTTCGCGAACGAAATTTTAACAGTTAAATCACATCAGTCGAGTGCCAAGAATCAACTTGTAGCAAACGTAATAAACTGATTTTTAGAACATTTGAGGCATTATATCTAGCGAAGCTCAAGGAGGATTTGGGAGGAGATACGTGGGAATGTGTTCCAGATGCTAAGGAATAATATGATATTTGACAAATTTTAGAAAAGTGTTTAGAATGATACATAGCCCCTAATTTGCCACGCAAAATTATTAAAATAGTATATTTTATCATGACTATATTTAAAATCAGGATTTCTAATTTCCGATTTCAATTTGCCGATAAAACGCTCATTTCTAGCATGGCGTTGCAATGACGTCACAGCGCAGTAAACTCGCTGACAGATACACGGCATTCAAGTGTTTATTTGTTTTTGGTCAGTGTTTTTACTGTTTTTTATGCAAAAAAATGTCCTATAAGTAGTGTGTAGTGCATCAGTGTTCGAATACTAGCATAAAACACCTGAAAAAGTATTTATTCATGTGCCTACAGCAGTAAAAGAATGGAAAAAGTGGCTAGAACTTGCTCGAAGAGACACAGGGCCTTATCTAATACATCTTTACTTTACATTTGTGAAGATTACTTTGATGTGAGTATAACTAAATTGTTTTTATTAATTTTTCTCACGTTGTCTATAATATATATATAACTAAACTGCTCAAAAATTGAAGTGAGCCACCCCATTTTTTTGGACATTTTTAAAGTAAATTTATTCCTAAACGAAACAACGGGCAATTTCCACACAGTTTTCTATGTGATATAGCTTTGATTATCCTCTTTTAATGTTTGGTTTCCTTGTTGTCCTGCGCTTGACAGATAGCTCCACAGGGTGGCTACAACGCAAGTGTAACAAAAGTGCGAAAGTTTGCACGGCTCCCATTTCCCGTACGATTTTTTTCACAAAAATTTTTATAACACAAAATGTCAGTCAGTCAGCTTAAGTAAAAAAAAGTTATTTCTCAGTTTTTTAAATTTCTCTTTAGTTTCCGAGATATGATTTTTTTTTTCATAAAATTATACTTTTTCTAATTTTTAGTTTGACGTTTCTATCCGGTTTGAACCAAAGCCACCAAATTTGCTATAAGGCATACATCAAAATGCTCGGAAGATGGAGGCTGATAAAACGAGATCACCAAAATTATTAGGTACTGTTGGATCACTATTTAGGAAAAGTTAAAAAAATCAGATTTTACATAGGGCTACCAACAACCCCTATATCGTATCAGTGCCCTTCGGATAAAACAGGACTGACACTAGACGTTTGTTTTCTCTGTCATTCTAATGACCCGAAGGGCACTGCAATGATAGGGGTTGTTGGTAGGCCTATTTAAAAACAGATTCCATTTTTTTAACTTTTCCTAAATAGTGATCCAACAGTACCTAATAATTTTGGTTGTCTCGTTTTATCAGCCTCCATCTTCAGAGCATTTTGATGTATCGTTTACAGGAATCGGTCAAGAAATGAGTGATCGGGGAGCAAAATTGCTTGGTAAATAAGGTCACTAAAATTTTTTATTGGTAGTTACTTTTTATTTCTTAACGTCTTTTTGCGTATGATACCTTAAAATGCTCAAGATGACAAGCACAACCAAAACATAAAATTTCTGGTTCCAACGCATTTCACATTTCAGTTTTTTTCAACTCTTAAAACTTTCGTGTATGAGATATTACAACCCAAATTGGATGGCACGCGTGGCATAAGCACTGCTCTATGACTTTTACTGAGGCAGCATCAAAATCATCGTAGTGGTGTGAGAAAATTCGCTTGAATCCACGGACTTTGCGAAATAACTGGCATTTTTACAAAAAATCATCGTGACGCCAATGGTGAAATTTTAACAAAAATGAAAAAGCCGTCCCGGCATAAATGTTCAAACTTCAATAAAACGTGTTTTGCATTTACCTAGACTTTGAATTGAAACTCAGGTTTGCTCATAAAAAGGAGAATTTAGGAAAAATTATTTTTGCACGCCCCTGATTGTGCTCAGTGGTCATCTAGGGTACAACGGCGTACAAAGTTCGAAAGGACCAATACTTGGGTTGCCTCATAGCAAATTTAGTGGCTATGGGTCAAACCGGGTAGAAACGTCAAACTAAAAATCAGAAAAAGTACAATTTTATGAAAAAAAATATAATATCTCGGAAACTAAAGAGAAATTAAAAAAACTGAGAAATTACTTTTTTTGGCTTTAGCTGCCTGTCATTTTGTGTTATTAACATTTTTTCGAAAAAAATCGTACGGAAAATGGGAGCCGTGCAAACTTTCGCACTTTTGTTACACTTGCGTTGTAGTCACCCTGTGAACCTATCTGTCAAGCGCAGGACAACAAGAAAACCATACACTAAAAGAAGACAATCGAAGCTATATCACCTAGAAAATTGTGTGGGAATTGACCCTTTCGTTTAGGAATAAATTTAATTTAAATATGTCCAAAAAAATGGGGTGGCTCACTTCAATTTTTGAGTAGTTGATTTCGTATATGACGATGAAATATTTGAGGTTATGTTTATTACAAGGGGTAAACAACTATAATAGGGTAGCCGTGGTGGCTCAGTGCGTTCGCGCATTGAACACGAGTGAGTTAAGGAATCTCGCTTGCTACAGTAGCGGGTTCGATCCCCGTCGGTTGCCGAGGTCGGGTGCAGCAGACATTTATAGGATTCCTGGGGAGTGTAAAATGTAATATTGTCCTACCCCTTCATTCACGCCGGTAACCAGGCCGGATGAGGTCGGATATCTCGTGAAGGCGGACTTTGTTACACACTCCTTCAGTCGGTAGGCCATTCTAAGGGACAAAAAGACCGGATAAAAAAAATACCCGGTCTGGGGTTCCAAAGGTGGCCGATGACCCGTGCAATTAGGCGTTCCGAAATGGCGGCCTTAGTGTCGGCGAAAGAGTCACGGTTATCAAATGAGGAAAAAAAAAACTATAATAGGCAGAAAGGTGTACAAATTTTTAGGCGGTGCTAGGCAGTTATTAGGCAGGACTAGGGAGTACTTCTAAATGCAGGATTAGGCAGTGCACATGGAGGCTAAATGTAGGACTGAGCAGTGCATATGCAAGACTAGGCAGATAGGCAGGACTAGGCAGGACTAGGCAGTCCCTATGCAGGACTATTCAGTGTAACCTATGCAGTACTTCAAGTATTGCTGGTCGTTGTATACTTTTTGCTTCACTCTCCTGCAATTTTTGATTGTTTCTTAATGCTTAAAATAATAATGATTGGGTATTTAATTGAATCTATTGTAAGTGGCATATTAAACAAAAAAGCAAAACATATAACTTAACCTCAAAATCTAAATGAGTAAAAAGTAGGCGAAGAATATCATAAAAGAACTTTCAGTTATATACAAAACAACTCATCGAATACTTACATCAACATTTTAACGTTTCTAAATTCCGCAGAACAAAAATCACTGTTGTTGGCAAAGAAGCCTGCCACCATAAGGGAATGAAGCATTGGAAAGTTGCAGCTATCGGCTTTGGAGAATCCGTTTTCCATTAAAAATATTTTTTATAAGCAAAACACAAAATAAAATCTAATTTAGGGCGATAATTCGCACTTTAAACCAACGCAAACATTACCATCCATAAGAAAATAACACAGAAAATAGGTTCGTTTGAGGCGTTTACTGTTTTGTGACGTCACTCGCAGCTGATTGGTAGACCGCCTGTTTTGAATCACGTGGCCAGTTGTTTTAATTCAATGAATTTATTTAATTAAAAAAACTATGAATTTGAGAAAAAATTAAACAAAAAAGCTTGTTTTTAGCATTACCAAGACCTAAAGAGTTATCTATTTTTTACTACTGTCAAACACCCTATTATAATAAATTCAGCCTGCACCAAATTTTTTCTAGTAAATAAAAAGCATAAAATGAAAGTAATTTTATTAAATACATTATCATTTTGAAACTGCAGGTATAAAGGATCGTACTGTACATATGTATATACAAACGACGAATTTTTCAATTTTTGTACTGTCTAAAGATACACGTCTGCGTTTGTACCCCAACATTTCGCTAGCGAAATTTCTGGAATTCTTCCCGTAGGAATTTGTTACGAACGCCTGACGCATCCAGTAACCATGGTTTTCACGGAAATTAAAACTCAGTAGACTATACTTTTTAAAAGTAATTTCAAGATAACTACAATAAATAAATAGATCCATGATGGATCTGATACCTGGCTACAGTTGATATTGTATTGAAGTGACACCGCGTCATCAAAACCTTGATGGGCGGGAAGGGAGTAGAGGGGTACATACAGTGGCAAGTACTTCCTTTAATTTTTTTATTGATATTGATTCCCAAAATGAGGCACTGCACTAATTAGTCATTAGCTTACTATTTGACTTGCTTTTTATTGATGTCTTCTTCTAAACGATTTCATTAGAAAGGAACATGTATACTCTTATCTGGTTGTTACGAACATATTGATTTAGCCGGGCTTTGATGTTTTCTATTCGTTGTTGTTTTGACTGCTTATGTCAAACAAATTATGACGGAACTTTTTACAAATCAAATTACCGTTATTGCAACTAAATCAATATTTGCGCACATTTTAATATAATTTTGGATTCTCTTTTATGTTTCGGATCTTTATTTATTAGGTAAGTACAGCTGGTTTCAATAAATTTAGTTACGACTTCAAAAAATATTTAATTATTTTGAGCAGTGTGTATTATTGACTTGACAGTCTACACCGTCTTACACTAAGGTTTCCACTTTTATGGCCAAAAGTTAGAAAAGAATAGGATTATTAAATATTTTATATAAATATATATTTATCGGTTTCACAACGTTCTACGTCTTCCGATACCCAATCTCCACTCGTTTCTGTTTGCCCATAATTCATCATCTAGGCCTCTTATTCTTATTTCACTATCTATTCCTTCTCTCCAGCTTCTCCTTGGTCTTCCTCGTTTTCTTCGGCCAGTTGGTTTCCATTATAATATTTGTTTAGGTAGTCTTCCATCATCCATTATTTGTACATGTCCGTACCACACCAGTTGTTTTGTTCTTATATCATCCACTAGAGTACGTTCACCCACTGTCATAATTTCTCTTATTCTTTGATTGGTAACTCTTTCTCTTTTTGATTTCCCTGCTGCTCTTCTCCAATAGTCCATCTCCGTAGCGGAAAGCATTTTTTCTGTTCTATCTTTGATTGGCCATACTTCTGAGCCGTATGTAATAATACTTTTTACAATGGTGTTATATATAAGCTTTTTGTTATGTTTTGATATACTTTGGTCCCAAATTATTCCATTTAATAAAGTTATTGCTTTTCTTCCTTGTACGTTTCTATCTTTTATAGCTTTGTCTAGTGTTCCGTCAGCTGTAATTTTTAGACCCAAGTATTTATACTCATCACAGGACTGAATTCGCTGCCCAGTATTTAAGATTAGATCCTGTTTCGTTCCACCAATACACATATACTCTGTCTTATTGATATTAACCTCTAGTCCCCACTTATTGTACTCGTCTATTAGTTTTCGTGTCATATATTCGAGGTCGTCATAATCCTGAGCCACCACTATCTGATCATCGGCGAAACATAAAGTATACAAGGTGGTTTCATTCAACGGAATTCCCATGTTTTGGCATTTTCTCTTCCAGACTTTAAGGACCTGTTCCAAATATATCTTGAAGAGCGTAGGCGAGATACAGCAACCTTGTTTAAGACCTTTATTTACTTGAAAGCCTTTGGTTAGTTTTGCTTTTATTTTAACTTTTGCCTTACTATTGCGGTATAACTCTTTGATGGCCTTAATTAGTTGTACGCTTATGTTTGTCTTTTCCAACGCTTTCCAAATTAGATTTAGTGGTATACTATCATATGCCTTCTGCAAATCTACGTAAAGCAGATGGAGCTCTTGTCCGTATGCCATTTTCTTTTCAATAACTTGGGTTATACAAAAGAGATGATCTGAAGTCGATCTACCCGCCCTGAAACCAGCTTGTTCTTCTGCCTCCATATCTTTATATTCGCTCTCCACTTTATTTCTTATTATTTTGCCATATATTCTGCTTAGCGTACTAGTTACAGTTATACCTCTATAATTGTCACATATATCTTTCCTTCCTTTTTTGTGTATTGTGGATATATATGACGTTTTCCACTCAGTTGGTACTACAGCTCCATTTAAATATCTTTGGAAAAGATTCCGTAATCTACAAAACAATTCTTCAGTGCCATATTTAATAAGTTCCGCTGGGATATTTCCGGGTCCGGCAGATTTACCGCTTTATAAGGTTTTGCACACGTTTTTGACCTCAGATATTGTGAGGGGTACTGGAGATCCCATCGTTCTAATGATATTGTCTCTTTCGTCTTCCTTGAATTCTGCTCTATCTTCAGTTAAAAGTTTTTTAAAATGCTCATCCCATTCTTTGTCTGGTATTGGTGAAATAATATCTCTGCATGTTTCTTTTTTGATCGATCTTATAGTTTTCCAGCTTTCGGTACTTCTCCTACCTCCTAAGTAAGAATCTATTTTCTGGCACTTTTGCATCCATGATTGATTCTTCTTATCACTGATCATTCTTCTCACCTTTGATTGCGCGATTTTGTATTCTTCTCTGCTTCTATCTGTCTTTTGGGATAAGTACGTGTGATATAATTTCCTTTTTTCCTCTATTTCACTTTCAATCTCAGCATCCCACCAGTATGGTTTTGTTCTTTTAGGAGTTTCTTCCACTAATCCTAGTGCTTCTTTTGCAGCTTGATGGATGCTTAATGTGATACATTCGTATTCCTCATCTGGGGTTTCACCTGAACTTGAATTAAGTTTTTCGTTCAGTCTCTTTTTGTATAAGTTTTTTACGCTGTCATGTTCTAGGCTTAGTAGATTATATTGACAGTGATCAATTTCCTCATTCACTGTATCATCAAGATTTTGTTGATGGAGGCTTCGGCCTTGATAAGGAAAGAGAATTTTGGTCTCCAGAAAATAGTGATCACTTCCGCATGTTGATCCACGCTTTGTTCTGACATCTTGAATTTTTAGTTTTGTCTTTTGTTTAGTGATAAGATAATCAATGACGGATTTCAGGTTTTGTGAGGGTTTGGTCCAGGTATATTTGTGTATTTTCTTATGTTGGAAAAAAACCGTTTTTGATTTTTAGGTCTAATTGCTCACATACTGTGATAAGCCGGTTTCCATTGTCATTAACAACATCTTCTCCATATTGGCCAACTGTCAGATCATTTACTCTGTTACCTGTTCTACTATTTAAATCTCCCAATATTACAATTTCTCTAGATGTACTTACTGCTGATATTTCATTGTGGATTTCTTCAAAAAAATTGTCTTTCACGGCTACATTTGCATCGTCATTATACGCATAGATTCCAAAAATCGTAAGTCTCATTCCTTTTATTGTTATATTCATTCTTATTAGCCGTTCATTTACTGCTTCCCAGTTGGTGATATATTTTCTAAATCTTTTGTTGACCAAAATAGATACTCCTTGTTGCGCATGTTTTTCTTTTGCCACTCCGCTATAGAAATGGTCATACTGTCCTAGGTTTTCAGATCCTTTTCCTTTCTTCTTCGTTTCTGTTAGTACAGCAAGGTCAACCTTCATTCCACCAAATATTTTATTAATAACAATATTAAACAACACGCAAACGAACTTAATGCAGACACGTTAGAAGTAAAATTCAAATACCTAATAGGAGAACGCTATTAAAAGTAAAAAAATATACCTCTATTTAATAATAAATCTATTTACACCATTTACACAACTAAAAACTAATACTTGGTCATGTCATCATTTGCATCGATAATCTTTTGGAGTCTATGAGGCATAGATTCATAAAAGGGGATTGTAAAATCTTCCCGTTCAGCAAAACTTTCCCAAATATTTAAAATACCTTCCCAAAGATGCTCAGCATTTTGTGGCAAACAGTTCCGCTGGTTTAATTGTTATACTATGACACCCCAAACATTTTCAATTGGGTTCATGTCTGGGCTGTAACTGGCCCAAGGAAGGGACTCAATACATCTGTCCTGCATCCATCGTGTCACAATATTTGCTGTGTGCACCGGACAATTATCATGTTGGAACATGTAATGGTTATCTGGAAAAAATTCTGTAACGCTTCGTGCCATAACATTTTATAATATATTAATTTAAGTCTGGCCGACAAGCCTACAAAAAATTTATTTAATAAAGTGGTAAAAAAAATAAAAATTTTGCTACAGTTCTTCAACCATGCTTACATCAATTCTCCAAACTACACCCAGTCCTCTGGCTAAGATCCAGCCCTACGCATTAACGCTAAAGTGTCCAGCAACACGATAGTCATTAACATACTGGGGCTCGTATCTGGTATTATTTGGCCTATACACGCTGATTTTTTCTTTTTTCGAAGATTGAAAAATCTTTTCGTCTGTAAATATCACTCTTCTCCAAAAATCTTGGTTGTTATTGATATGATTTAGTGCAAATATTAAACGGGATTGCTTTTGTTGGGGCGTTAAAGCAGTTTTGTTTGCCGCAATTCAATGTCTAATATTTGATTTTTTAATTCTCCTCCATACAGTTTTAATTCCAGGAAACTCTGACAGAATTCTCGCCACTATCGCATTTTCGAAGGGATTCTCCTCAAGCCTCCTTACCAGGGCCTCGTCTTGTTCGGCTGTGGAAACAGTGGGTCTTGCGGAACCTCCTCTTCTCTCTAAAACTTGTTCTTCCCGCCACCTTTTGTTAATTAGGAATACCGGATTTCGTGAGACATATAACTCTTCAGCAACAGCGGTAATGGACCAACCATTTTCCAGTTTGGTAACCATTCTAGCGTGACCATTCTAGCTTTCATTTCTTATGTTGTATGAGGAGCCATGGAAATTAGTTTTACAATTATTTTGAAGTAAATTGTTTTAGGAGTCGTAACTAAATTTATTAAAACCAGCTGTACCTATTTAATCTATCCTTTAAAAGGTCTCAATGTTTTATCCTTCGAAAATTATGCCCCGAGAAACACTAATTTTTTTTAAGGCTTCCTTACTTAGATTTTGCCGCAAAATTTGGTTTACCATAGCTATGATGCGGTGCCACTTTAATACAATATCAACTATAGGCCATTAGCACACATCAAGTAAACTTTATGTTCCAGCCTTCCAAAGTTTTTGTAAATATCTCAGAAACGGAAGCGCCTTTCAAGTTTTCTATAATAACATAAATTTTTGACAAAAATGCGTTTAACCACATTACGAAAACGGCATCTTGATGCGACGCTACGTTAAATACGTTAAAATATTTTCATTATTTTAAGTATCAAAAAACTGTCGAATATTGACCAAAATCTAACCAGCCCTTGACAATAATGTACAATATTTAACCTAAAAATTTTATGAAAATCGTTTGAGCCGTGAGGCTCTATCGTGTTACGGACAGACATACACAAACACACGGAAAGACGTCATGATGATATTGCCAAGATAGACTAAAATAACACATTTTCGGCGTTATCTGAAATAAAATTTTTCCTAGAAAACCATACCTTTTCTAGCCATTGCTGCTCAGGCAAGGTTAAAAATTTGTCAAATGTATTGCCTTGTTTTTGTTATAACTAGCACGAATGAATAAATTCGTTCGTTTTGTTATTTATTGTGTTCGGTTCGGTTCGGTTTTTATTCATAATTTAAAAGGATATAAAAAAGAGAGCAGGACTTTTCTTCCAAGATAATAGTCCACAGTACCCCGTTCTATTTTTTAAGTGAGGAGTAACAGGCTGAATTTTATAGCTTTATTATTAGATTAGAATATTTAACTCCAGTTACATATCGTAACCCATATTTTTGAGAAAAAACTGTGCGTTACTAAATATTTTCAAATTTCGTTTTTTTTTAAATTAAATAACTACAAGCACAAATAATTGGTCTTTTGGATTTTTTTGAACCGTGATTTGTTTTAGAGATAAACAAACATGAAAATGAATAAACTTATATCATACGAAATAGATCAGGAGTACCCCAGAGATCGCATTTAGCTCCTTTCTTTTTCTTATTATTTGCAAATGACATACCTAAACTATTTAGATTTTCTTCTTCCTTACAATTGGCTGATGATTTAAAAATATTTAAAAGAATTTACAGCTAAGGTGACTGTAAAGAACTACAAAAGGATATTTGCATTTTATATACCTGGTGTCAAAAACATAAAATGGAAATAAATTTTAGCAAATGCAAGCTTATAACGTTTTCTAGAAAAATATACAAAATTAAATTCTTATATAACATTAACAATATTGAAATATCCAGAGTTAACCTTATAAATGATCTTGGGGTGCTTTTTGATTCAGAGTTTTGTTTCGTGGATCATATAAATAATGTTATAACAAAAGCGTTCAAAATGTCAGGGTTTGTTATTCGTTTAAGTAGTGAATTTAAGAATACTGAGGTTTTAAAAATTATATATATTATATTATATTTCTCATTAATTAGAAGCCAGCTTGAATATTGCTGCATGATCTGGTCACCTTATTATGACATTCACAGTAATAGGTTAGAAAGAGTACAACGTAAGTTTGTCAACTTTTTGCTGTTTAAATTAGGCATAGACAAAAAACTGTACAATTATGAAGAATGCTCTCCCAAATTACTATCGCTTCTAAACTTGTTTGCACCCTTACGTCAAAACAGAGGTACCAGATTATTTTACTTGAACTCTTATAAAACAGATATAGGGAAAAATAGTATCGATAATAAAATAATGTCACTTTTTAATAAATACATACAGTCATTTATCGATATTGATCTATTTACCTGCAGCAATTCATCCCTTAAGCGTAAGATTGATAAAATTATGTAATAAATGCCACTAACCGATATTGATATGTTGTTTTGATATAGTGAATATGTTATTTTTGTGTAACGTCTTTTGACAAATTATTTTTTTGTTATTTTTACTTTAGATCTTAGCTTTTTAGAGTAATTAAGGAATGTACTACTTGAAAGCAACCCTGTTATTTTACCTAAATAAAGAAATAAATAACTACCAAGTTAATAAATAGGAATGTCCGCCATGTTAAATTAGCTGTCGATTATTTTTTTAAGTTTCAGTAAAAATTATTATCAGCGACCTTAACATCCCACAGTTCCGTATTTGATGCATATCGGTTTAAAATTTCTTGGTTTTTAGGTTTGAGTTAAAAATCATAATAAGCAATAAGCGACTTTAAAAAAGTTCCGTATTTAATAGATATCGGCTTATAAATAGGAAAGTCCTCCATATTGGGTTCGCATTTTTGATTTTTTTAAGTTTGAGCTATAAATCATATCAGGCTACTTGATTTATATCGGTTCAAAACTGGGAAAGTCCGCCATTTTGAGTCCGTCAGTTTACTTATTATTTTTTATTTTGAGTAAGATTTATAATCAGCAACTTTAAACACCCCAAACTTCTGTATTTGATACATATCGGTTCATAAATGAGAAAATTTGCCATTTTGGGTCCGTCATTTTGATTTTGTTTCTGTTTCAGTCAAAAATCTTAATCAACGACCTGAAACACCACAAAGTTCCAAATTTTATTGCTTTATCAATAAATGGAAAAACCGCAGTTTTGGATCGCCAGTTTGATTTTTTTAAGACTTAAGGAAAGAAATTTTTATTGAGTGATCTTAAGAACACGAAACTTTTAAATTTCACGTAAATCAATATATAAATAAGAAAGTCCGCCATTTTGAATTGAATCGTTATTAATTTTTTTTTGTAGTTTCTGACACCTCAAAGTAGTAGGTAAAATACTAATCTTGACGCAAGATTCCTTAAACCTTTTTAACCAGTCATTGTTTGAGGGCTGTTTTCCAGAGGTTTGAAAGTCCTCAGATATTATTCCCATATTTAAACGTGGAGATAATCATGATGTTCGGAACTACAGACCAATTAGCAAGTTGTGTGTATTTGGTAAAATATTTGAAAAAATTGTCTACAATGTCATATTTGAGAGCGTAAAAGACAATATTATAAAGGGGCAAAATGGTTTTTGTGCACACAGATCTATAGAGATCAATCTAGTTTCATTTGTAGATTATATATCTAAGTCCATGGACAGCAGGGAGCAGGTTGATGCTGTATACACAGACCTAAGCAAGGCATTCGATACGGGCAATCATCGAATGCTGGTCGAGTGCCTTGCTGGGGTGTGAGTTCCTACCTTACTCTTACGTTGGATATGGTCTTACTTATCTGAAAGAAAGCAGGCTGTAGCTGTCAATGGTTTCAGATCAGATCCTTTTATTGTTCCCTCAGGAGTACCTCAGGGTAGTCATCTTGGACCACTTTTTTTCATCATATATATCAATGATATCAAATACTGTTTTAAGCATTGCAAATTTTTGGTGTACGCCGATGATGTTAGGGAAAATTCTTAGTCAAGAGGACTGTTTGAGGGTTCAAGAGGATTCGGATCGGTTGGAGGTTTATTGTCAGAGAAAAGATCTGTCTCTTAATTTGGGGAAATGCGTTACAATATCTTATACCAGAAACAAAAATCCGATAAAGCATGTGTATTTTATAAGGAATCATAACTTGAAGTCCGTCTCTGAAGTGCGAGACTTGGGGGTGATTTTAGATTCCAAACTGCAATTTAACTCGCACATTGATAATGTTTTAAACAAATCCCATCGAATGCTCGGATTTATTAAGCGGGTATGTAATGATTTTCGTGACATTAGACTTATTCTCAATGTTTATTACGCATATGTCTATAGTCAGCTCTCTTTTGCATCGGTCGTGTGGGACCCATGTTATGACTTTTATGCGAAAAGAATAGAATCTGTCCAACACAAATTTCTAAGATATATTGGCTACAAAACTAGAACACCTATAATTGATAGAGACCACAGGTTTATTATGCAACAATAAAAAATCATTTCACTCAAGGAACGTAGAACAGTGTCCAATCTTTTGATGATTTTTAAAATAATGAAAGGTCTGGCATCGTGTCCAGAGGTTTACCAGAAAATACAGTTTAGAACACAAAACAATATGAATATAAGAAACCGTGAGCTGTTTGAAATACCTTTTCGTAGAACTAACTCTGGACAAAATGCTCCACTTTGTAGAATATTGAAATGTTATAATCAAGATTGTAATACAGTTGAATACTTCGATATGTCACATATATATGTTTGTATGTGACTTTCTCATACACAAATGCTTTTTTTTCTCTTTTAGCTTGTAGTTAGTGTTTAAGAGTTTGCTTTTTTCTTGTTTGTAATTAGTGTTTAATTTTTTCCCACTGTTCTTACTATGTCGAGGGTTGTGTTTGTGGATGTAATCATCTGTTGTTAACCCCTAATTGAAAATAAATAAAATAAATAAACTTTGTCTTTTCAATATGTAAACTTGTCGTTATCTCTTTTGAGGTTTTGCTCATATTTAAAAACTGAAACCTTAGGGATATATTTTATATGAAGCAAATAGTTAAACATGAAAACACACAATAAACATTGAAATCCCCATGGTAACAGTTGTTATGCTTTTGAGATATCAAAATTTTTATTAACTCAAAGCTATGCTTTCATATCTAGTAACATTATCTATTTTAAATCCATTATGATATACAACTGTCCTGTACTTTAAATCCACAATCCAAAATTTAAAAAACTTCACATAAATACGGGGTATTTGACAAATTTATAAAAGAGTTTACAATGATACCTAGATCCCTAATTTGCTACGCAAAATTGTTAAAATAGTTTATTTTATCATGACTACATTTAAAATCAAGTTTTCTAATTTCCGATTTGAATTTTTTGCTAAAACGCTCATTTCTAGCATGATGTTGCAATGACGTCATAGCGCAGTAAACTCGCGGACAGATACACGGCATTCAAGTGTTTATTTGTTTTTGGTCTGTGTTTTTACTGTTTTTGATGTAAAAAATATCCTATAAGTGGTGTGTAGTGCCTCAGTGTTCGAATGCTAGCATAAAAACACCTGAAAAACTATTTGTTCATATGCCTACAGCACTAAAAGAACGGAAAAATTGGCTAAAACTTGCTCGAAGAGACCCAAGGGCCTTATCTAATACATCTTCACTTTATATTTGTGAAGATCACTTTGATGTGAGTATAACTAAATTGTTTCTATTAATTTTTCTCACGTTGTCTATTTCGTAAATGACGATGAAATTTTGGAGGTTATGTTTATTACAAAGGGTGAACAACCTATAATAGGCAGAAAGGTGTACAAATTTTTAGGCGGTGCTAGGCAGTTATTAGGCAGGACTAGGGAGTACCTCTAATGCTTAAAATAATAATGATTGGGTATTTAATTGAATCTATTGTAAGTGGCAACAAAAAAGCAAAACATATAACCTAACCTTAAAATCTAAATCAGTAAGAAAGAAGTAGGCGAAGAATATCGTAAAAAAACTTTCAGTTATATACAAAACAAATCATCGAATACTTACATCAACATTTTAACGTTTCTAAATTCCACAGAACAAAAATCACTGTTGTTGGCAAAGACGCCTGCCACCATAAAGGAATTTAGCATTCGCAAGTTGGATCTATCGGCTTTGGAGAATCCGTTTTCCATTGAAAATTTTTTTTATAAGCAAAAACCAAAATAAAATCTAATTTAGGACGATAATTCGCACTTTATAATACAGAAATAACACAGAAAATAGGTTCGTTCGAGGCGTTTACTATTTTGTGACATCACTCGCAGCTGATAGACCGCCCGTTTTGAATTACGTGGCTAATTGTTGTAATTCAATGAATTTATTTAATTAAACTAACTAGGAATTTGAGAAAAAATAAAAAAAAAATGTTTTTTAGCATTCCCAAGACCTAAGAGATATATAAAAATAAATATATATTTATTTTTTACTACTGTCAAACACCTTATTGTCTTTTAGACATTCACCAATTAATCCGATACTTCATAGATTTAGCACCGGATCAACTCAGTGATCCATCTCTTTTTACATGCCCTGGCTGCTCGCATGCTATCGATCGGATTAATTCACTGGATAAATTTAGTTTTATGAAACGAATATACCACATATATACGTTTATCTCTATCAGCGCATTGAAACTGTATATTACATTGTCTTTTTTATGAAGCTATTTAAGAACAACGATTGTCTCCTAACCAAAGCAAGCAATTTTTTTTTCTTTGCCTTGTTATGCTATGGTGTGAAAAAAGTTATCTTAAAAACAATGTTATAAAGCATATCTACAATTTTATTCCTGCTGTATATGCAAGATCTCGTATTTGATATAAGTAAGATCTTTTGTATACTTGGATTCTAACGTTGTCTAATTTCCTTAAAAGTTTCCAGAGACGACAGAAGAGAAAAGTTATGATTTGTGGCCGGTTTCGATCTTGTCGGGAATGACGCTTTGACAAATAGGATAAATTGTTGGGGGACACCTCGTTAAATCGCTGCCATACCAGGCGATTTGTTGAGGTCGACATACAAACTTGAAGTATTTTGACAAGACCCAAGTCGAAATATCGAATTTAATGTACAGAATGTTGCAAATTTGATGTTTTTGGGGGATTTCGGGAATTTCTAGAGGAGATAAAAATCTGAGCACCACTTGCCATGCTCGATTTTCAAGGGATGATTGAAGGTTAAGTAGGTTTTTGGGTTAACATATTGATAACTAGCTAAAATTTGGTGATAATTTATTTTATTTAAGTAAAAAGCTTTCTTCTGGCTCTTTTGCAGTGCAGCGTGTGTACTTCTCCTTGTTCGAATCACATCTAAGATATGGTATTTAATTTGGGGAACAGCTAGCCAATATCTGATAAACTTGTACCTTTCCTGGTAAAACTGTATAGGGCCAACCTAGCATGGAATTATATTCCAACCAGCTGGACTAAAGTTAAGGTAGTTTACATACCTAAGGCGGGTCGGGCAGATTATACTCCAAAATCACTTCGGCCTATAAGCCTCACTTTTTTTCTGTTGAAAGGCTTGGAAAAAATAATAGACACAAATATCAAATGTGGCGCCTTAATGTGCATACCAAGCAGGAAAGTTAACAGAACAAGCTTTAAACAACCTTGTTGGAAAAACCAAGGATACCCTCGATGCAAAAGGCAGTGGGCGTTTTTCTTGATATAGAAGCAGTATTTAACAATGCACTACCCAATTCCCTCTTTGATTCAGCGTGCGCCCTAAGAATAGAATCCACCATCACAGGATTCGTCAGGTGCACACTCGAGAATCGAGTGATTGAAACAACTCTTAACGATGAGATGGTAAGTTTAAGAGCTGCTAGAGGTTGTCCACAAGGAGGAGTTCTGTCTCCCCTCCTGTGGTCTCTACTGGTCGATGATCTTCTTGTTATCTTGGAGTCGCTGCATGTAGAGGTATTGGGATACGCGGATGACGTAGGAGCAATTATTAGAGACATTCCAGAGAGTGAATTTTCTGGAAAGATACAAGAAGTAATAAACACGGTAACAGTGTGACAAGGAACAGATGTCTGTAAATCCCAGCAAAACAGTTATTATACGTTCACCCGTAAAAGGAAGCTTGATTTCCTGACTCCTCCGGAGCCTAACGGTGAAAGAATTCCGTGTGGCGTCCTAAACTAGAATGGCAACAGTTAACCCAAAGATAAATGAGTCAAAAAACCTGACAGAAAATGATTGTCAGGATCAGAGGAGGTGGAGAATAGGCGTCGGACAACGTAAAAAAACGTTCTAAACCGACATAATAGTAGAGTATATATATATATATATATATATATATATATATATATATATATATATATATTTTTTTTTTTTTTTTTTATATATATATATATATTATGATGCTTGGCTTGATAAATTTTTTTCACCGTGGAATGGCAATTTACGTAATTTTATAAATATGGATGTCAATTTTATGGCATGGCGTGGATTTATTGATCGACTAACTTCCAGCTGAAATTATTTAAGGGCAGCAAACAATAATCAAAAGAAAGTCTGGTGGGGGAAACGCGATGTTTTGCGGAAACACAAATAAAAAGGGAAGGCGTATGTATGCTATCCCCTATCCAGACTATAACTACAGACACACGGAGGTCTAAATGTAGAAATTGAGGGGACATTCAACTTTTTTTTAGGTAAACGAAAATATTCTTATTTATAATGATTTTAGGAAAAATTACAGTGATCGTAAAGACTATTAAGATTTTTACCTTTTTACTTAATATAATACATGATTAGCACAGTTATAAAGTTAAATTCGCTGGAATTTAGGTATGATCTAAATTTTGGTTGTGTTAAGAACACATAAAAAATTAAACATTTCTATCTAGCAATTTTCAAGATACAGGCTGTCCAGAAATTTATTTATTTAAGGTTTTGTACACTTAAATGGGTAAATTAGATTTTTTTCAGCAAACATGATACAGCTCACTAAACTAATTTTTTCAAAAATATTTTTGGTCTGCTGATATAAACAAAATGTCCAAAAAGTACTTGTTTTTATTTTAATGCGTTTAATTAAAAATTAAAAATCTTACAAGAATGCACCTTCTGCAGCTCACTATTTTGTTTTAATATAGGCAGAACTACTAGCTTGAAAATAGATATAGTTTTACTTTGGAGAAAAGGGGCGTTTTTTTAAGGGAGGACCCTTGAAATCTTGACATTTTAATAAATCTTTAACTACTTCTTTAAAAATTAAATAAATTGAATTTAGTGCAACGAAATAATTAACAAAACTCGCCTAACAACTCAGCAGACATGCCTCAATATTTAAAAAAAACAAGGGATTTTTATCTTCACACTACTACCGAACCGAACTCCAAAACAATCAAGAACAAATTCGATATAAATAAAAAATTTTATTTTCAAATTCTGATAATGGGCGTAAGGTATGGGCTTCTACTTACAAAAACATATATATTATCAATATTCCCTTAGAACAAGTTTGTCCCTTACTGTCCCCGTAATTTTTACATTTACACCTCTGTTAGACGCTTTTACCAAAAATATCATCATCAAACATTGTCTAAATGTTGATCCTCTAGTTTTAATTAATATAATTTACATGTGGGCAGAGCTTTCACAACTAGGTACATTGCTAAAGTACTTGTTGAACAAGTACAAAGTAAATTGAGATTTGTAAAATTACTTGAAGTTTGAAGTACGTTTTCTTTTAAATGTACTTCGTTTATCAAGTACATATAAAAGTAGTTAGTCTTGCACTTAAGTACATTTTGGTGTACATTTTAAGTACACCAAAATAACAAAATCAAGTAGGTACAATGTGAAAATACTTCAAGTAATAAGAACAAGTACTGAATTGTTTTTGTACTTCAAGCCGGCAAGGCGGCTGCTACAGGAAGGGCAACAGGGTAGTGCCCTCCCAGAACTAGACAACAAACAGTATTTTTAATTGATTTATTTAAAAAAAGTTAATAATTAAGCACCGCGCAGGACAAGATTTCAATTTCACCCGTTTCTCAGCGGTGTATGGGTGACTGTTCTCGCGTGGGACGGGAGGAATGTTTGTTTTGGTTGAAGTCGGCCATATTCATCGTGCGAAAACGTTCGTTGCCCTTCCTACGTGTTCCCGGTTCTAGCCTTAGTGAAGAACTATGAGTTTGTTTTGATTTAGGGTAGGTCAGTAGTTAAAAGTCTTGCCGGTCGCGTGTCCATTGTTTGTTTTTTTTGTTGTTTTCAAAATGTAAATAAATGCCGTCGATTATATAATTAACTGTGCAAATTTAAATACGTTGACATATGAACTTCGATTACAAATAAAATCTTTTGAGTCACATAGACCAGACCTAAAAATCCTAAAAATTAACCAAAATTTTAGTGCAAATAATAAAAAATTATACGATGCTAAAAACTGGTTGTGCGGTTGCGAAAAACGAAATGCTTTTTTTTGCTTTATTTGTCTTATTATGAACAATCCACGAAGTGATCCTGCGTGGGTGGCAAAGAAAATGTGTGATATCAAGCACTTTAGTGAAAAGTTAAAGACACAAAGTAAGTGCAACTTATTTAAATAACCACAAATATTTTTCTATTCTAGGCAAGACTGATATTAGGTGCCAATTGAATTGTGCCTATAGGCAAAACATTACCGAGCATAATGAAAATGTGGCGAAAAATAGACATATACTTAGCTCACGTTAAAAAATTTTGTCTACAATGAAGACACGTTTTTTTTCTTGAAAAAATTGATTTACCTTAAAACAATTTGTTTTGAATTAAAATATTTCTCTTTAGTTTAACGCAGCGTTTAATCTTGAAATGAGACTTTATTTTTCTTCTTTAATTGTTTTGTTTCAGTATACTCTATTTTGTAACAAAGCAAATTGTCTTCATATAAGTAATATTTTGCTTCCAGAGAAAACGGTGCCTTAGATTAATTCAATTCCAATTTATAATAAAACAATTTCTGTTTCACATTAAAATAAATGGCAAGACATTTTTTATTCTAAATCAAGACAATATTCTCTTGGTGAATAGGAAAGCACAAAATATTTTATATTTACAATTTTTTTTACCGTGTAGGTTAATAGACTGTTTAAAATTCTGTGAAATGTTTGAGGTTGCTCTACACTTTGCGCATGTAAAAGAAAGGCGAGTAGACTTTATCTATAAACAAATGAACTAAAAACTACACCAAGTAGTAGCTGCTTGTTTGTAAAATGCTAAAATCAAATTGTTTAGGTAAGTTTTTTATCTCCTCTTCCATGAAATATAAATTTCTGCCCCTCCACCAATTTCTAACGTCGCCAGCCGCCACTGACTCCAAGTAAAGTACTTGAAATACTCTAAAGGACAATTTCAAGAATTTGACTTGAAGTACCTACCTGACAACTCTGCAGGCTAATCACCAAAAAGAATTGGGTTGCGGGTCCATTTAAGGGAAACTTTTAGTGGAACGGGCTTATGGGAACGGTTGGACATGATGTTTTTTACTTGAGACTTTCAATCTGGAAAACTTAGGTGTGACTTTTATACACCGTAATTTTGTATATAGAGTGACGCCTTATATTGGAAAAAATTAGTTGCTTTGCATAACTGAAACCATATATAGGGCGGTCCCAAATTATAGTGTGTTTTACAAAAACATATTTTTTTAAAATGCCCATAACTTTACTGAAATATCACCTAATTTTTTCGTAATAAATTTTTTGGAAAGGCTGATCTTTAAATTTAAGTAGAAAAAAATATTTTTCTATAGATTAATAATTTATTATATAGGGTGGTTCCCAAAAATAAGTCTTTGACAATTGCTCATTTCTTAAAAATGTTTTGTCCAATTTTTATAATTGTAATCATTTTGGAAAGCCACAATACTCAAAAGTTCACTCAACAGCTCAATATTAGGATATTTTGCAACAAATTTGATATGGTTTTGCGGGTATGATGTAAATTTGTAAAATTTTCTAAATCCATAATTTTAAACTAGTCTTTTGCTTTCTAATTTAACACACAAACAAAGATGAGAACATGGTTGTACCATGGGTGATCCATGGCCTAGTAGGTTTTTTGTTAATATTTATTTAGGGCATAGGGTTAACAGCCATGAAATTATTAAGTTTTTTACATTACGTTTTATGTTAACACCCCCCTTCTCTCTAGCAAGTTTGACCCTTGACGCATTAAAGTAAAATGCATTAAACGGAATTTAAAACACGAAAAATAAAAACAATAGAAGTCAACTTAAATATTATTAATTTTTTGTATTGATAGTATTTTCTAAGTCAACAAAAATATTTTTTTTTTTCAGCATTTAACTTTTCTGTAAAACGTACCAGCCTTTATACCCTAAATATATTTACGGGATATGGGATGGGGCTAATTACCCCCTTTACCCTCCCCTCATAGAACATAAGACTATTTCTCTTAAATAAACACATTTTAGAGAACAGTTTCGATCGGCTAATAGACGACGTGCGAGTAAAGAGTTGAGATCTAGTGGACAGAATGAATTGAGTGATGTTGGAGAGCAACTCTCAAACATCCATTCGATTTGGAATTGCTAAACTGGTATAGCAGAAGTCGTGGAGCAGTGCAAGGTTTCTACTTTCATAGGAACATTCAGGAAAGTAGAAAAGGTTTCTACCTGCCATACGAGTCTACTTTCATAGGAACATTCAGGAAAGTAGAAATTCACGATAGTTTTCTCAAATGGACAATGAGTTGAAATTAAATGATAAGAGAACATTTTTGCGATTAATCTGATGTGCCATTAAAGCATCTCTATCAACTGCGGCGGTGTATGTATGTATAAATTTTTGATTTTATTTATTTAATGTTACAACACACAACAAAAATTTGAAAAAAGAGCTGTATTTTCCTGGCTTGGTAAAACAATGGCATGCCCGGTAACTTTTATACAGGAGCGAAGGGGGATTCCGGGGTTCAAAAATGAAGTAAAAAAAAGCGCCATTTCTACGAATAAAAATCTTTAAATAAAATACAGTTCATCCTGAATGCAAAGTTCAAAATGTAAAATTATCCTAACTTCCGAGCTTCCAAATTATTTATTTAAATTACAAAAAAAACCAAGAGAAATGATTTGTTAAAAAAAAATTATTATTAACCAAATATTTAATATTAAATTGAAAAAAGTAAACAAATATTTAGTATTAAATGGACAATTTTTTGCTCTTACTCATTTATTTGCCATATCGCTCACCGGATGCAATAATGGCGTCACATTCAAAAAATTTAAGTTTTCAGGAAATAAAGATTTTGTAAATTAAGCATAGTAATTTAATTTTTTTTATAAATAAGCTTTTTACCTAGGTCACAATTTTTTTTATATATATTTAGTACTGGTCCAGAAATATATTTTTGAAAAAAAAAATTTTTTTTGCATAAATTATTAACAAAAAAAATAAATAAAATACATGTGCCACTATTGATTTTTGTATTTAAAAAAAAATACTTTAGGAAAAAGGAACAAACTTTAACAATAATGGCACAAAAAAAGATGTTCCTACTTCTTAAACCACAAATTTATAAAAAATGCTAACAATATTGGCACAATTGGAAATGTTCCACCAACAGAGTCTCTTTTTTCCATATCTTCTGACATGCAATAACGACACATTTAAAAATGTGCCATTATTGTCATAACAAATACATCAAAATTATATAAACTTACCGGACTAAATAAAATATGCCACTATTGCACGCACCCACATGTACACTGGTCGGCGGCTGTCGACGTACTAAACTTTTGTGCCGGTGTTGGCCGTAGCACGTGGCAAAAACGCGGTAAAATCAATAGTGACATTTGTGCCATCTGTCGGATTGCTAGCGAGTTTTCTATGTGCCAATATTTTTAAAAGATACAGCTTTAAAAAATAAGTATTTTATGCAGATTAACTCAAAACTGCAAAATTTTGAGTTGTGCCACTATTGCATCTGGTGAGCGATATGGTTTCCATAATTTTTATGATTCCGAGCCGATGGAAAACTGATTTATTAAAGGGTCCTTAAACATGAAATATTAGGGGTGGAACAAATTTTCACTCACTCGAGCATAAATAACGGGATTAAAGCTGAAAATATAATTATCAAAATTTTCGTAAAGTCGGAGAGAGGGAGAGAGATGGAGTTTGCTACTGTCAAGGGGAGTTTTGTAGTATGACTCAAAAAGAAACGAATCCAAAATATGACCATGTAAAAATGCCTATCTGGAACAAACACGTGTGTACTTATTAAAAGTCAGTGGCGGCTCGTGTAAATTTATTATGAATGTTAGGGACTGTTTAGTCGATAATATCGTTAATTTAATTAATCTTAAATTTAAAAAAAAACAGCAATTTTTCGTGGCAAAGCGCGCATAGAGAGATTTTGTTTCTCTTGTATTTTTCTGTGGGCATCTCGAAAGCTATACACCCACGGGGGTCCAAGATCTAATGGATATCTATTAAGTGTTGACAGTTAACTGTTTCGTCCTTAAGGGACTCTGCAGAACAATGCATGGCCAATTAACACTTTTGTAAAGCTATAGAAACGGTATATATATCTTGTGGCCAATTAAAATGCGTTGGGTGACATTTGTGACAAACTAAATACGTTGCCGCCATTTTGTAACACTGTAAATAGAATAATAACGCTGTGCCAATTTGTGACACTAAAAAAAAATTACTGAGTAATTAAACAAATATCTGGAAGCAGAACTGTATTTTCCAGCTAGGTAAAACATTGATATGCCCGGTAACTTTTATACAGTGGAGAAGGGGGGGTTCAGAAATAAGAAAATTTTAAGTGCGCCACAGTGTTTTAATACCAATATTTTACAAAGAAGATCTTAAATAAAATACAGTTCAACTCAAACGTTGTAGCCAAACAATGAAACTCTACTTGCTTCCGAGGCTTCCAGAATATTTGTGTAATTAAAAAAAACAAAAAAATTGACTAATAAACAAAATAAAATTCTAAAAGATTGAATTAAGATGACAAAACTAGAAGCACTTTACAGGTAGATGGACTCCTTTAACAGGTCATAGTGTACCTACATCTGAGTCAGTAGTGTGAGACTCCATTATATAAATGATTGAAAAAAAATATATACACTTACAAAATCATTGCGTCATAGGGGAGATCTGTACCAAATATCTGCTGTCATCATTCTCCGTTAGGTAGAATGAGACAGACAGCAACCCAGTCCGAGATCTACCCCATGAGGTAAAGTGATGTAAGGAAACCGCTACAGAAATATAACCTCATCTCTCTTTTGTCTCTGCAAAGTTGGTTCATTGGGTTGTACAAATAACACAAAGATTTAGTTCATCTTGTATAATTAGATCTGAGAAAAATACCAAATAAGTTAGGGCCAAAATAGCAAGGCACTTCAATTGTATGATAAAAATTATAAATAAATAGTTATTCCGCAAAATCTTGGGTTATGACGTCATACCTTTATCTTGCGTTCACAAGAAGTGTTAAAATTATATTGAAAAGTTATCTGGAAAGATAATGTCTAAATTATACTGAAAATTTATATGAAAAGGTTGTCTAAATTATATTGAAAAATTATATGAAATGATTATGTCTAAAGGCTTGCTCCTACCTTGGTCCTGCAATTATTTAATTGTTAGTTTGGTGTTTTATTAAACTTGGAAGTGGTGTGTTCTGATATTCCTTTTGTTACTCCGGTTCTGGTTTGCCGCATCTCCCCTCGTGCTTGCTTAGCACATGGTGCTAGGACAGCACATGGTCCAAAAATGTGGTTGGATCCTGCCCGAACGTAAAACCCTGTGGAAAATGAAATGTTTCAGTTTCCTGGAATTCGTCTATTTTGCACGAAGTTCCCCTACACCGAGTAATTTAAATCAAGAACCCCATGTTGACTCAATAAAATAAAGTAGATTTAAACAGATGAACTAAAATAATCCTAACGTACCTTTCCCAGGGTTACAGTGCTACACCCGGCTTCACACCACCGTCCAGCACAACTGTCCCGTCGATGGAATGGACAGGGCTGTAGACAAAGGAGAAAAACAATATATAGTTTTTATCCAAAACGTGGTTTAAAAAAAAAATAAAAAAAACTCCAAAAATTCCCCACGTCTCTTGTCGAAAAAGTACATTTCACACGAAAAACAATTACAATTTGGGAGGCAAATATTGTCTTGAAGAATTAAAAAAATAATAATAAAAAAAATCGAACTTACCGCCCTTATTTCCCGTAGAAATGGCGTAGGCCGCCTTAAATCCCCCTCTCAAAGGGTGTGAGCGTCACTTTAAGATTCGCCTAAACACGACGGCTCACTCTTCACAGTCTCTGGGACAGAACCTGCAGCCACTGCAGTGCCACTAACCAAAAAAAAACAATGGCGATCCCAGAGACTTGTTGCCGACCTAGCCAGTTCTTTTGAAAAGAGACCAGGCACTTTGTCGAGAACACAAAAAATGAAGTTGCCGGAAACCGTTAGTAGATCTGGTGGGACAGTACCAACCTAATTTTCCCGGTTAAATTCAAATAAGGATGCAAACCTATTTATAAAAAAAACGCTCTCACCAAAAAATAATAAAATTCGGTTTGCGAGACTGGAGGAAAAAACCCGCAGTTTTCAAACTAACCAATGAGGAAATACATTAATACTTTCGTACCGGTCCACAGGGGGCAGCATCGACCAAGGGGATATTGAAAATACGTAAAACGCGCATTGAGGTGTTGTCGGATCTATTTCCACGGTTGAAATTTTTATAACAAGGACGTCGAGACACCCTCCATACATAGACCGAACGTTTGCCTACCGGACCCCTGCCAACATAGCAAGTAGGAGGAAAATAACCAGCAGGACTATAAGAAGCTCAGCATTGAAACGATCAACTGTGAAATCAATTACTGGAGATCAGAGAATGCAGCAAACCCAGGAATATTCGAACATTCAACCAATTCCCATATGGGTAAAGCTATACTAAGTGTAGAATTTAGTTGTATTTTAGTTACAGTTTTCTTCAAAAGTTTCCTTTGCTCTTTATATAAGTTTTCTCTAAGATTCATATGGTTTGACGCCATTTTTGTAAAACATTTCTACATTAATAAAGTTGTTTCTGAACTTGAACCTAAAATACACATTGAACTACTGCTCAAACCCGGCCTAAGAGTGTTCAGATGTTAAGTTTGCTCCCCACTAGCTAGCCCTACACAACTCTTCAATCCGACTGAGTTAGTTATTAACTTTATTTAACTATGATTATATATAAATTTATATAATATAAAAATACGATTTTGTTTATTCTTTTAGTCCTTGTTTTTATTCCTCGTTTATCTCCCATTTACAAAAGTACATAACTCGTATTTATTTTATCTTCTCCTTATCAAATTAATAAAGATATCAAAGTGGGCCAATATCCTCCAAAATAAACATAAGCGAACGGAATATTCATCTAAATGTTTCCTTCCTGTTACTGAAACCATTTGTGATGCGGCAACGCCGCCATTCCCCAGCAGAACAGCTGTTTATTTTCATAAATGCCAAAGAAACTTACAAAATTTTACGGATAAACAAAACAATCAAAAGTTTTAATGTGATTTTTCCCCGAAACCTGTGATCTTAAATTCCAATTACGATGTCCAGATAATGCGATGTGCGTAGTGTCCACAGTAATTCGATGGAATGTCTCCTTTATAAGGTAACTTTTTGGACACTATATAACCTCCAAACCTAGCTCTATAAAATACCCTTAATTTGTGTACAGAAAGACGAGTCGAAGAGCCTTGATTATTTACCTAAATAAACAAATATGTAACGTTGCCTTAAACGTAAAAATGACACGTTACAATCTCATCTTACGATATTGGTAAGCGAAATGAATAAATAATGCCTGCGATACCGTATGCTTTCACATAAGTCAATAAAAGTAACTGCATTTAATAGGGTATTCGCCAAATTTTAGAAAAGAGTTTAGAATGATACATAGATACCTAATTTGCTACGCAAAATTATTAAAATAGTATATTTTATCATGACTACATTTAAAATCAAGTTTTCTAATTTCCGATTTGAATTTGTCGCTAAACCGGTCATTTCTAGCATGGCGTGGCAATGACGTCACAGCGCAGTAAACTCGCGGACAGATACACGGCATTCAAGTGTTTATTTGTTTTTGGTCTGTGATTTTACTGTTTTTTATGTAAAAAAATGTCCTATAAGTGGTGTGTAGTACCTCAGTGTTCGAATACTAGCATAAAAAACCTAAAACACTATTTATTCGTGTGCCTACAGCAGTAAAATAACGGAAAAAGTGGATAGAACTTGCTCGAAGAGACCCAAGAGCCTTATCTAATACATCTTCACTTTACATTTGTGAAGATCACTTTGATGTGAGTATAACTAAATTGTTTCTATTAATTTTTATCACGTTGTCTATAATATTTATATAACTATTTCGAAAATGACGATGAAATTTTTGAGGTTATGTTTATTACAAGGGGTGAACAACTATAATATGCAGAAAGGTGTAATTTTTAGGCGGTGCTAGGCAGTTATTAGGCAGGACTAGGGAGTACCTCTAATGCTTAAAATAATAATGAATGACATATTAAACAAAAAAGCAAAACATATAACCTAACCTCAAAATCCAAATGAGTAAAAGGAGGCGAAGAATATCGTAAAAAAACTTTCAGTTATATATACAAAATAACTCATCGAATACTTACATCAACATTTTAACGTTTCTAAATTCCGCAGAACAAAAATCACTGTTGTTGGCAAAGAAGCCTGCCACCATAAAGAAATTCAGCATTGGCAAGTTGGAGCTATCGGCTTTGGAGAATCCGTTTTCCATTGAATAATTCGCACTTTAAACCAATGCAAACAGTACCATCCATAAGAAAATAACACAGAAAATCGGTTCGTTCGAGGCGTTTACTGTTTTGTGACGTCACTCGCAGCTGATTGGTAGACCGCTTGTTTTAAATCACGTGGCTAATTGTTTTCATTCAATGAATTTATTTAATTAAAAGAACTATGAATTTGATAAAAAATTAAACAAAAAAGTTTGTTTTTAGCATTCCCAAGACCTAATATTTATTCTTAACTACTGTCAAACACCCTATTAAGACGCTGTCTTATGTCACTCTAATGTGATTCATGGTGTTTTAACCTCAGTTTTTTGTATTGTGGTTTCGCCACGTATATGACTTACTTCTCCTTTCTTACAATTTTTTTATTCGTACATAGTTATGTCATTCAACAACAATTGTTGGTTTAGATTTAATTCTATGGGATTTAAAATAACTAAAACCAAATCTCAAATCAGTAACTAATCCCAAAAGGGTCAAATCAAATGAACCCAAAACTCAAACATATATTTGAAAGTCCAACTAGGTCCATATATTTAAGTGTGTGTAGTCACAACTTTACGATCCAAAATCACGTCAACTCTAAATAGAGAATGGAACGCCAACGTCAATAAACAAATAAATTTGTCAGTAGGTTACTTGAACTTGAACATTATTATTATAAAAATCAAACAAGTTTTAGGGTAAAAAGAAGTTTTGTTTCTCTCATAATTTTCCGTAGGTAGCTCAAAATCATAACCTCGCGGGGGTCCAAGATCTAATGGACACCTAATAAGTGGTGACACAGGGGCGGCTCGTCCATAGGAGCGCTGGTGCGCGCGCATCCCCAGCAAAAATAAGAAAAAAATAAATACAAACTATTATTAAATAATTACTGTTGTTTTTTATTTATTTTTTAATGATCCCGATCCCGCTAGTGGCATCTATCGGCCATTAACGGAAGTAATAAAAATATTCGACTTGACGCTTGCTGCCGCATACGGTGGTCTTCGATCGCCTCGCCTGGCCTCGCTTGAATCTAGAGATATGAGAGGGCGGGCTTGAATCTGGAGGTGCGCGTGGATTCGGCGTTCCTCTTTAATCCAATTTTTGCCACGCAATAAGGCGCTGACTGTGACGTAGCATGGCACCCCGACACAAAATATGATTCCGTAACGTACCACCAACTAATTTAATCGTGTCATTGACTGAACTTACACATTATTACCCGATTATTTACCATCTCTTTTTAAACTAATGTATTAGTAAGGGCGCTTAATAATATTAAACACACATGAGTTTAATAACTAAACAGTGGTCTACTCGTTTTATTTACTAAACTCACACATTGTCATCTAGCTACTTACTCTCTCTTATTAACTCAAAGTAGTGGGACGGGCGCACCCAATCTAAAACAGTCATGCCATTTTGACAATCAACGTCAATCGATTTTCTGATGCACACAGTGGACTTGCGGACCTAATTTTTGGCCAAAAAGGGTTAAATTAAAAACATACTGAAACTTCTACACACCTTTACTAAAAATAGTAGATAGTCCAGCAGGCCTTGAAAAAAACTATAATTTGATTGACATAACTTTCAACTATTGTTTAGAAGTGTAATTTTTCCTTTCAAAGGAACGCGTTTAAGTACCGTATTTCTATGGCGGTTTGATCCAGATTTTAAGCCATTTTACGACAATATTTTATGTTGTATATAATTCGCATAAAATAAATCTTGTAGAAAGAGGTAGGGGAAAGGGGGGCAAAATGGGGCACGCGGGTAAAACGGGATATCGCAGTTTTAAGTAAATTGCGCAAAAATAAAACCTCTTAATATCAGATGTTTTATCCTTATGACTGGTTCAACCGGTCGGCTGAGCTTTAGTTGGTTTTTGCTTAACATGTGATGTTGTGCGCTGTTTATTGTAAAAATAGCATTTTGTGACGGTAAGTACATTTTTTATCAGAGTTTTCAAAATTTTGTTTACATTGAACAATTAGTGTGTTTTTTTATAATTCGTAATTAAACGCATCGCCCGTAAAATTAGTTCTTTACTATGTATGAATTTTGTTTAAATTTAACTGGTGGTTTGGGCCTAAACGGGGTTCTTTCAAGGGGGCAAAATGGGGTACCTTATTATACCTAGTAACCGATACCCCATTTTGGCCAAAAATTTTTTTTGTTTTTTGATAGTCACTGAAAGTCGTATTTTATGTTGTCTTTGCAAAAAATTGACGCAAAATTCATGTAGGAGTATCGACAGCGATGACTTGGTCGCTGTAATTCTTTATAAATTTTGTAATTACTAAATTTAATTATTATAAATGTATTTACATTATATTACAACTTTTTATTTTTTTAATAAGTATTTTTAACTTGTTTAGTATTTTAATAAAGAAAACTGGTCTTAATATTATAAAAATATTGATTCTAAATTACACAACCGCCCCGCCCCTTTTTCCACATAGACACCCCATTTTAGCAAACGCAAGTTTTTACAAAAATAATAGTATAGGAGAGTTCTAAATCGTTTAAACTGAAAACTAGAACATAAAGATCTAGCCAACTTAATTCCAAATGACGAACGCAATGGTGACCATTTAATAGGAGAAATAAGCCTATAAAATTAAGTATCACATTTTGCTCCCCTTTCCCCTAATTAGAGGTTCTACCTGTACATTTTGATGTGTAGACAGTTCAGACAATGGTTTTTGCGTGGCATTTTTGAAATTCTATAAAAATATATTTCTTATAAATGTTGGACAAAAATTTTGCTTTCCTCATCAACCATGTTTTTAAAATTTTTCTTTTTACAAAGAGTATGTATACATATTTTTCAAAAATTGTACTTTAAAAATCTGCTGCCAGAAGTTGCCCGTATGAAGGATATTATTAATTTACTAAAAATGCATTTCTTCGAGAAAAACTCAAACTCAAAAAAAGTCTTAACAAAAGTTTTTGTCTATTATTTTTAAAGCACTCTAGGCTAAATTAAACAAATAAACATATAAAAATATATATTAATCAAAAATATAAATAATGTATAAAAAAATTAAAAGTTTAAAAATAAAAAAAAATTTAAAGTTCAGTGTGACACGTCATTTTAAAGAAAATTTTATACTAATTTCAAAAATCAAATAAAAATATGGTGTCCATAATAAAAACACTGCAATATCTCAAAAACCAAATAATTAAAGATGACATTAACTTTTACAGGTGGATTGTTTAAAAAATTAGGTCTAAAATCTTTTAAGGTAAACGGTTCTATTTCAAATCATCAGCAGTTTACCAAACCTGAGTTTTAACAAACTAGTATAAAAAAGTAGACACTTTAAAAATATTTATTTTGTTAGGCTTATAAACAAATTTTTCTAGAAAAATCATTCTTATTTGATTATGCAGTCGTTAAACTTGCAGGTTCTTATCCGCTGCAAAGTAAGGGTTACGTTCGTATTATTTTATAGTTTTAGGTAGAGCCAAAGAATAATACCGTTTATTTTTTTTTAGCATTTTTAATTTTATTATGTAAACTCCTCATCCTTCTCAACGCAGCTTTGTTGGATATTACACGGTGAGCTTTAACCTTAAATAACCTAAGTACCAGGTTCGAAACAAATCGGTTTATAAATAGGATAGTCTATAGGATTTGGGGTCCGCCGTGCAAGTTTTTTTTTGTTTGAGTCAGAAATCTTAATTATCGGCTTTATACACCGCAGAGTTCCAGATTTAATACATATCGGTTCATAAATAGAAATCTCTGCCCTTTTGGATCCGTCATGTAAGTTTTAAGTTTGATTTCATAATTATACTCAACGACTGTAGACACACTAAAGTTCCAAATTTAAGTCATTTCCAAATAAAATTTAAGTCAAAAATCATATTTAGCGACCATTAACACTAAATTTCATACTTACCGGTTTATAAATAGGAAACTTCGCCATTTTGGATTCGCCATTTTGATTGATAATTACTTCTTTCTCATTTCAAAGCAAAATATTGTTACAAAACCTATTTTTCTAATTTTGGTCAAAAATCAGATTCGGGAGCCCACTGTGCAGCGCTATGAGTTGGACAGCAATAAAAAATAAGCTGTGCTTTAAAAAGAGATGCAAATGAGTATGTTCCAAAATTACAATTTATGTCGGGGTGCAAATGTCAACTTACGTCACGAGTCAGCGCCTAATTGGATCGGAAATGCTGGATATCGGCCGAGAAACGGGCGGGGTGGTGCGCTAAATCATTACACATTTGCATCGTATTTTTATAGTTCTCAGCTGATTACTGTTTATATTATCGTTAGTATGCGTGTATTGGGCGTAATTAAAATTTATTTACGCAGTTTTTAAGTGAATTTTATGCTGTTTTCGGCTTCTTGTTTTGGTTTTTTGATGAAAAAGTCTTGGACAAATTTGTCATGCTTAAAAACCGTCGTATGGACTTTTTATTTAAGGACTAGGAAACTAAACAAAAAGCAGGACTGACAAAAAGGTGCGTAATATCAATTTAACATTAATTTTCAGCCGATGACCGGATAACATTGAATCAACGTATACGAACATTACAATATGAAATGGTATTTGAATCAAAAGCTAAGATAAAACGGTTTTGTACATTGAATTAATGTTATCCATCATTGGCTAAAAGCTAATATGTATGTATACAGTAGGCGATTTTTTTGTGTAGGCATATTTTAATTTATTGGAGACCTGCTCTTTTTTACTTTGACAATCTTATTACCTAGTGGGCACCATAAGTTCTTTTATTTGGCTACAAATAAATATGCAAATTTTTTTAATTTTATTTAGTTATTTTAAATTTATTTCGACTCACTTATTATAGTGCACGCCCATTCTTATACTTCACAAGCCGCCACTGTGTTGACAGTTAACTGTTTCGTCCTTATACTGCTCAGAACACTGCTTGGTCAATGTTACACCCTTGCGAAGTTAATCAAACAGTTTTGTCTCTCATCCTACGTCTGTAGTGAGAAAACATTCGCAAGAAGCGCCATCTACCGAAATACGAAAGAAACTAGAACAATAGCAGGCGCGTATAAACTGCTACATATAGGGTATCCCATAACTTAGGGCCCATAGGCCAACAAATGATAGAGGAGGTAAATTCTGAGGGAAAAGTCCATATAATGCAGGGGTCAAAAGTCTTTCTTTATCCAGATATAGATCATCAAAGTTGGCGATTTTTTAAACTTTTTTTAAAAAACGCAGTAAAAATATGAAATTTGGATAAGTCGTGTATTAAAACAAGAGCAATCATTTAAGTTGTCAAATTTTTTCAGGAAAAACTATTTTTTTGCTATAAACTTTTATTATAATAAACGCAATATTTTTCTTGATCTTTTTTGTTATTAAAAAGAGGTCTTTAGGGAGACATAATAATAAAATATTATTGATATTTTTAAAAAATAATAAGTAAGCAAACTAAAAAATTATTATTTTTATACATTTGTGCAAGCTGTGCTTGACAATTACACTTGCTTAACTCGGCTTGGTTAAGCAGCGGGACTAAAGTAAAAGTTTACTGCCAGGGAGCAGCCTCACTCCCTGCAATGACCAAGAAGGCTTATGGTACAGTAAACTAAGTAGGTATAGTGAGAACAACTATCAAATGGTGAATCTGCTTTATTAAGATAAATCCTCTCTTTTTATATTAACAAATTGTTATAGTTCGTGATAAATTATAAAATATAAAATTCCATATAATGTGTTGTTTTATAAACTAAATAATTTATATTATTTAAATAGGTAAACTTGAGAAGGTTAGTTTATGTTATTAAATCCTAATTTCTCAAGATCACCTGTGTTTAAATAATAAATTTAACTAAAAATGAAGATTTATAAAAAATGGTAAAAAAGAAAATCTGTTTAATTTTATAATTAAACAACATTTTTGGAGGTTATTTTGACAGCCTATATCTACTCAACTAATTATTTTTAAGTAATTTTATCAAAAATGGAAAGATTACATTTTTAGACCACAATTAGCTTTTGGGGGACGGAATTTCTTTTTTTGTAAAACCTTTTCCCTCCCGCTCCTCTACCTATGTACCTTTGCGTTATTGAGAAGAGGAGCCTCTATTAGGTACGTGTTCCCTTACTTTATAAATAGTGCTTAAACTAACACTGGATGTGGGGCGTCTATATAGAACTCAAAGGAAAACTGTCGCTGTAACAATCCGGTTTTAGGGTTCTCAATCCACCCGTTACTACGTCACTAACGACCAACTTTGGAGGAGATTTAACGGCCAAACGACACCCCTTTACTTCGCATCGGTCACGCTTTAAACTTTGTTTAGCTTACACAAGCTAAAAAGACAGCAATTTCAGTTTTTTTATCTAGTATAAAACACTCTCGCACATAGGGAAAACTGGGTAGAGATGTCCCGCTGGTAGACATGGCTCAAGATGGCCAGCATCTTTTATTCAAAATTAAACATTTGTAGGGTGGTGCAGAACGCCGCTGCCTAGTAAACTGTCAAATAAATGTGTCGGGAGTGTGTTGTTGTGCTTAAAAATTTTTTAGTTTTGACAAGATTTTATGAAACTTTTTTAAGGTAGGTGCATAGTTTTTTACTACAATAGTGTCTAGTTTGTAGAGGTATTAATATTTAAGCATTTTATTCGCAATTAGGCCAGTGGAGACTTAAATACTTGCAGCACAATATCCTAACCTCAAAAATTAGTTTCTATTGGTTTCTGTAAATTACACGATGGGTCATCTTTTATTACTAAACGGTAGATATGCCCCAGTCGTAGTAGGTAGAGATGGCCAATACATTTTCAATTGATTTTTTTAGGATATCATGTTTTCTTTCCATAACAGAATTTGTAGTGAAAGAGGCAAATGGACAGATGAAAATTTTATGGAAGCGATCCAGGCTGCTCAGAAAGGCGAATTAAGTACTAATACTAATGGCTCTCGTAGGGTTATAACAAAAAGAAAGTAATTTTGTTATTATTGCCATTTTGTTTGAATATTATAAATAAATTATGTTTGATACCCACACAGTTGTATTTATTTCATTCAAATTCGAAAAAATAAAATTTCTAGGTCAAGAAAAAAAGGTGGGGCATCTTTACCAAGTTTACTCTACATAAGTTTTTTTAATATAAATGTCACACTTTCATATTGCCGTTGAAAATACGTAAAGGCTTATCTCGAAATTTGGTGAATATTGGTTAGATACGCCAGGGCACATATATTAACGTGTTTTAGATTGTGACACATAATGTGAACCGTGCGTTTTTGAGATACGCCTTTACGTCACAACCTAAATCACGTTCAAATATGCCTTGGCGTATCTAACCAATATTCACCAAATTTTGAAATACTCCTTTACGTATTTTCAGCGGCGATATCTCCCTTAAAAATCTGAGGGCACGGCAGTGCCCCGCCTAGCTCGCGCAAACTACTGTACCACCTTTTCTTGAAACATTTCAGCCCATATTTGAGCTATCTATAACTCTACTTCTAAATGAGCTACGAACCTCAGGCTTTGCAAAGTCGTAGTTCTCGATAGAACCACCAACTCCTTTAAGTTTCACCTACTTCTATAAAGTAGTTACGGAATTTTGAAAAAGATCCATTCAAAAAATCAAAAAACACCAAATTTTTAATTTAACCTCCTCCCCTATACATGTACACCAGTATTTACTAAAGGGTCTACAGTGCTAAGTGCTACAATCCTAGGTTTAAAAGTCTACATTTTGGTTAAAGTTTAACTTATTTTTCCCGTGAATGCAATAGTTTTTAATATTTATATAAATTGTTCATAAATACCTTGCGATATGGGTCATATTTTTTCGTTCTAACAAAGCCATTATTTTCACACAAAGGTTATAAATAAATAAAAAGAATATAAATTTTGGTTTAAACATGGTAGCCATATTTAAACCTCCAAACGTCACTAGGAAATGTCGAATAAAAACGGTGTAAGTCAGTGTCAGCTTTCCGCTATATTTTACATGTAAATTTTTTAGACAAGTTAGCGACGATTAAACCACGGACCACCTAACAAATAGGTGATCCGTGATTAAACCGATGGTCAATTGTTTTGGTGAATGTGTAATTGAAAAGGGATTCTAATATATTCTGTGCTTTTTAAAGTATTTAAATATTGATACGTATTTAATACGGTAATGCATCGACAGATATAGTTTTAAGTTATTTATGTATTATTTAGCTTTGAATATTTTTGTATATAAGATTTTTTGTCAATCATGGATTATTTCTATTGTTTTTCGAACGTTAAACCACTCCTCAGGGGTGGCACTACAATTTAAGACTATTTTTAACGGGAATCCCAAGACTGCACGGACTAAATTTCCAAAAAATGAAATTTTGTAACAACATTTATATGTGGTTTTTCTTGATTTCTAAAGTTAATTTAAATTTATATGAGATGAAACTCACTGTGAAATGCTTACCGCACATTAGGGTGAACCAAATCTTTGCCGTTATTTGACCTGTGAGTATTAAAAATACTCTGCCAATATATGGGCCCCTAAGCTCACACTAGGTACTATAGTTATAGTGTACGTGTGAGCTAATATAACTATAAACTGAAATATATTTTATTCAACTCCAGACTAAATTACCTTTTGTATGATACCACACAATCCATGTTTTGACTTAAACTAAAATTTTTGAAATCTACCCCCACCCTTACAAAAAACACAAAAACTAAAATGTATTTTGTTAAAGTCCGGACTCAATTACCTTTCGTTTGATATCACACACGCCATATTTTCACTTAAACTCTAATTTTTAAAATATACCCCCACCCTTTTATTTGGTTTGTGTTCGGTGGATTTTGTTCATTTTTAAATGGGACCATCTCGACCCAAGACCCAGCCTTGGTACCAAATTTCATTAAAATCGGCCAAGCGGTTTTTGAGTTATGCGCGTTGGTCGTTACAGACAGACATACAGACACACAGACAGACAGACATACAGACAGACAGACAGACAGACAGACGGCGCAACAAAAAAGTTTCAAAATCATCTGAAACGTAAAGATATATAAAAAATTTTGAAATCGGAGCAACTTTTTTTTTCTCGAAAAAATTAGGATCACCATAGCTCACACTACTATAGTATAGTATATGTGTGAGCTAAAATACACTTAAACCGGTCGGTATCAAGTCTATAGACTTGGTACTTAAACCCGGTTTACAATGCTAAGTCTTAAGGTCTTAGTAAATACTGGTGGTAAAGTTTTGTAAAATTAACATTGCCCACTTCCAGAAATGCTAGAGAGTTGAGATTTGGCAAACTGAAATGAATTATAACAAAAATCTTAAAAAACCTAAAAAAACCCAAATTTTGAATTCACTTCTATTCGTTATACATGTAGTTATGTAAAACTAACATTGCCTACTTCCAGAAATATTGGAAAGCAAAGATTTGCAGACTGATTTTGATAAATGTTAACAAAACTATTTAAAAAAAAATGAATTCACCTCCCTCTCGTATACATCTAAATAATGTAAAATTAATATTGCCCACTTTCAAAAAAACTACGGAGCTTGGATTCGACAGACTGGTAGAAATTATAGACAAGTTTTTAAAAAATTTTCCCCTTCCCCTTCCAACTCTTTTTTGTGTTAAAAGCATATTATATTTAATAGCAAATTAGGCAAAAGCCGGACAATATTTTTCTCATTATAACTTTTGAACCATACCATCGATATAGATAACTAATCAGGGTTTTGAATAAATAAATTCTTTTGTCTGTCGTTTCAAAATCCAAGATGGCGGACGAAATTAAATTGTACCTTTCAAAGATGCTCGTTTATTCTTGTGTTGCGAACATGTTTTAATAATATTTTTCAATTACTAAAAAAGCAGCATTCTTGCCACGCACGACAAGATATAAGTCAGCAAAATCGGTTAGGTAGTTCTAAAAAAAATATTTTTGTTTTAACCATTCTTTTGAATATTATACGATTGCCTTGCCAATCATGTCTGCATTTATTTCCTTATAAATTCATTACTACTGAACCGATTTTGATTAAATAAAAAGTATCCTGGTAAGAATTGATTGCTTTTTAAAGATCATGATCAAAATTTATTAACATCTTAAAATTTAAGATGGTGGACAGAATGATATTTGATTCTTCAAAATGGCGTGTTTAGTCTTATTTTCTCAAAATGTTTTAGTTTTTTTTTTAATTTATAGAAAAGCGCTATTTTTTTCCCGCACAACAAGGTATAAGTTAGTAAAATCGGTTTGGTGGTTCTCAAAAAATCAATTTTTGTTTCAGCCATTGTTTTACAGATTATACGATTGCATTGCCAATCCTCTCTGCATTTATTTTCTTATAAGCTCATTATTACTTAACCGATCTTAGCCATTTTTTACAAGGGTGCTTCGCTAACTCCATATGAAGTTAGCGAAGCACCCAAAAAAATAGTCAAAAATAAGAGCGAAAAAATTAATTTTTCCACAACTAATTCACGACTAATTAACGGCAAATTATCCACCTAGTCGTGATTCGATTTGCAATGGGTGCTTCGCTAACTTCATTCTCATAAAAATTTCGTAGGAGTTTTCGTTTCAGAGATATCTACACAAACTGTTCAAAGCTGATAAAGTGCTAATAGGCTAGAAAGGATTCAGATCCATGGATCCATTTATTTAATTTCCATTTCGAGGGTCAGTTACCATAAGTCAAAATGTAGGTATTCTAAGCCCAGGTTTAACATTTAATATCAAGGAAATTTCCTGTTCCTCGTCTTCGATTGCGGCTACCATAATCCCGTTCTAAGGGCGAGCCCAAAAATAAATTTATTTAGTCTGCTCAAAAAATTCCCATATTATTTAATAATTTAAATTTAATTTGTACCGAATTTAAAAGCTAAAAGGGTAAAAAACTGACCAAAATAATGAATTTTTTAGCACAGTAAAAAAGAATAAAATGATTTTCATTTTAAGCTCTGCATATTGTAATAAAGTTTTGTAATTCCGCAACTCTGTAGTGCCTCGCCGCAAAAAAGACCTTCGGTCTCTTCATTATGGTGTCCTTTATAGGATTTATTCCATTTTATTTTTAAAACTTTAGGTGCATTTACAACTCTAGTGTTACATCCAGAGACATGAAAGGGGAAAAGATATCTTTTTGACGAGTGGGCAAACGAATTAGGGTAAACTGCCCAATTATTGGCAGTTTAAGAGCTGTTTCATTTTTGAATAAAGTTTTCACACCTTTAAATATATATATTTTTAATTTTGCAAAGGGACAAATACTTAAATTTTTGGTGGGTGGTTCGGTTCGGTTTTTTCTTATTTTCTTTTCTTTAATTTCACTTGTTGTTTATAGTTTTAGGTCCTTGGATTATTTGCAATTTGGTATTTGATAATTATATTGGCAATCGCCCATTTTGCGATCAGAAATTTTAATTGTGAGCTATCTTTATCCCGGCTATGACCTACACCACCGATTTCGACATAATTTTGGGATTTGTGTGTACATTAAAAATGACCTTTCATGTCATCGAGAGGAGAAGCTAGAACCAGCGAACCTCGATATCATATGGCTAAAATTCACCTCAAAGTCATCGACCAAGTTCATCTGCTGCCTCTACCGACCGCCAAGTAACACCGAGTATCAAAACTTTTTTGCGACATTATCCGAAAACTGTGATAGTATACAGTCTAACTATCCACATGCGGAAATTGTTTTTTTAGGCGATTTCAACGTCCACAATATACCCTGGTTAAAACACCACAACAAAACAGATAATGAAGGCAGGGAAGCAGAAGCTTTTGCCATAAGTTGTGGTCTAACGCAGCTTGTCGATGAACCTAACCGTATCTCAGAAAGAAGTGAATTTGCAGCGCTTTTAGACTTGTTCCTAACTACAAATCCTGACTCGCACACAATTCAATTAGATCCCCCACTTGGTTCATCCGATCATAAACTTATAATAACAAAGTGCGAAATGCTAATACCACCAAGCCAACAATCACTTCCTCGTAAAATGTGGCACTATAAATCGGCAAAATGGAATGACCTTAAACAGTTTTACCTGGATTTTCCATGGCAAGAGGTTTGCTTTAAAACAGCTGATCCCACTATTTGCTGTAATAAAATAACAAAAGTATATCTGGAATGGATGCATATATCCGACATACAATAAAACGCAGAGCAAATGCAAAACCTTGGTTCAACGGCCAGTGTCAAACGGCTGTACAGAAAAAACACAGAGCATATAACCTTTGGAAACGACAACAAACCGCTCAAAACCACACAGAATTTATAGAAGCCAGAAATAGTTGCAAAATTACTATTGACGCCGCCAAAGAAACATACAATCAAAGAATAAAAAACAGGTTGCTGAATTGTCCAAGTAGTTCTAGGTCCTTTTGGTCACTTGCAAAAGCTGTTGGATCAAACTTCACCAAGGCATCCATACCACCACTTACAGATAAAAATACTCACTTAGCCACAACATCAGAGGAAAAAGCCAATATGCTGGCCAAAATCTTTTCCTACAACTCAAACCTAACAGTGCCAAATGGAAAAACTCCACCGTTCATTGGAAGGGTTTCCCACAGTATGCCAGAGGTACCCTTTTGTCACAGAGAAATACGAAAATCCCTTAAAAAGTTGGATACAAACAAAGCAATGGGTCCAGATGGCATTCCCGCGATAGTACTCAAAAATTGTGCTAACGAACTCACCCCAACTTTCGCTAAATTATTCAATTTATCTTACAGGCAAGGAGTATATCCATCATCATGGAAGTCTGCCGCAGTACAACCTATTCCAAAGAAAGGAAAAAAGACAGATCCGTTAAACTATAGACCAACTGCTCTACTTCCGGTGATATCAAAAGTAATGGAAAGAGTTGTGAACAATCACCTAACCAAGTACTTGGAAAAGTACAAAATTATCAACGACAAGCAATACGGATTTCGAAAATATAGGTCAACTGGCGATTTACTTACATACGTCACTCACTTATGGCAAAAAGCGATTGAGTTACGGGGCGAAACAAGAACAATTGCCTTAGATATATCAAAAGCATTCGATAAAGTCTGGCATGAAAATCTGCTCAACAAGCTCAAAGCAATGGGATTGTCGCCGAAACTTTGCACTTGGTTTGAAAGTTACCTTAAGGATAGATCCATTTATGTTGCACTGGATGGCCGGAACTCCAACTCTTACCAAATAAATGCTGGTGTGCCTCAGGGAGCAATCCTTTCGCCAACACTTTTTCTGATTTACATAAATGACCTCATAGATAAAACAGTAAATCCACTTTATTGCTTTGCAGATGATGGCAATGTAGGCTCCTCAGTCATACCACCCACTCAGTGTCTATCCGCACGTGAATTCCATCATCTTAGACTAACTCAAATATCGCAGATAAATAACGACCTGGAGATAATAGAGGACTGGGGCAACAAAAACCGTGTACAGTTTAACGCGCAGAAAACCCAAGCAGCCCTGTTTTCAAAAAAGACCAGCACCGGTGAGCCAAACATCATGTTATCTGGAAGTGCTGTCACATTGCAGAGCCAGTTGAACATCTTAGGAGTCACTGCAGAGACCAACATGTCTTGGCACAGTCACGTGGCAGATATAGCTAAAAGGGCGTCCCAAAAGCTTGGGGTGCTGTTTCGTACAAGACATCTGTATACACCAAGCCAACTGCTGACACTCTACAAAGCCCAGATTCGACCAACTATGGAGTACTGCTCACATATATGGAGTGCGGCACCCAAACATACCTTAATCCCCTTGCGAGTGCGCTTAACCGTAAAAAAAAAAAAAAAAAAATACACGAAAAGGTGATCTCATGCTTTCAGACGTTGATTCTTTACGTCTAATTTGAGTTATCATACCTTTGACAGTGGGAAAGAAGAATTAAAGAGATCTGTTGGATGACTTGGTCGAGTTAATACCCTGAGAATTTCTTGTTCTTGTACTGAGACACCGCAGCCTGCATAGATGGAAGTTTTCCGAAAATTTATGTATGGCTTCGGTTGTTCAATGCTAAGAATGTTTGCCTAGAGAGCAAGAGATCCCGGGTTCGAGTCTCGGCCGAAGCAGAAAACTTGGAGAGATATAACATCCCTGTCTTAAGCCTTTTGTTAATAGGAATTTGTTTGAAAGTCGATTTCCAACTTTAATTTTGGATCTATGTATGATTGATATTAGTTTACTTTAACACTGTCCATAATTTTTCTACTAAAACAATATCATATGCTTTTTGTAGGTCCACAAAGGTAATATGAGTCTTTATACTTCAAGCGCTTCTTTTCTGAATTACTTGTTTAAGACAAAAAACATTATCACAACAAGATCTGCCTGCACGAAACCCACTTTGCTCTTGTTTTTCTTGTTTATAAAAATCATTTTCTATTAAATCTCTAAGAATCCTACCGTATAATCTACTTAAAAGTACTGGTTATTGAAATGCCACTGGTCTTTTTTATGCATTGAGGATATAAACGTAATTCTCCAATCAGGTACTCGATGTCCGTTTATGCATTGACTGATAATTATGTGAGATTTTCTAGTAGTTGCTCTGGTCCATATTTGAGCATTTCAGCGTATATTCCCCCAGGTCCGCTAGCTTTTCTGGATTTAGGCTTTTTAATACTATTCTTTATTCTAAGAGTTTATTTTTCAAATTATATTATTTAAATCAGCGCATTATTTCGATTATTTTAAAATATTGCCATATTGTATGCTCAAAAGCATATTAAAGAAGAATACATAAAAATATGCCAAAGAGAAGAGAAGTATGGAGGGCTAACTTTAACTTCATATAATGGCCATAAAACGTTTGCTATTTTCTAAAATATCTCAATAATTTTTATAAGCACATTTTTATAGCATCCTCTCAAAATAGAACTTTCTCTAACAAAGAAAAATGCTTGTAAACAGAAAAATAAAACATGAAAGGCTGGATATAAAACCGCATATCTTTTTATTTTCTCGAGGAAGCCGACAGTAGTAGCTTCGCTGGGACCACAAGTAAAAAGACAACTTTTAGCTTTTTAGCTTTTAACTCAAAAGGAATTGCAACTGCTTTTTATGGCTTGCCCTTTGGGCCGTGTTCTGCCTTCCCCGAAAACAGAATTAGTTAACAAATGAAACAAGATTATACTCACGTGAATAAATGTTTGGAACTTCTGTTGTCTCTAACAATACCTGCTGACTTGCCTTTAAGCTTATTTGCTGAGTGAGCCCTATAAGCATTTTGCATCACTATCTATCTAAACTGCTCAAAAATTGAAGTGAGCCACCCCATTTTTTTGGACATTTTTAAAGTAAATTTATTCCTAAACGAAACGGGCAGTTTCCACACAGTTTTCTACGTCATATAGCTTTGATTATCCTCTTTTGATGTTTGGTTTCTTTGTTGTCCTGTGCTTGACAGATAGCTCCACAGGGTGGCTACAACGCAAGTGTAACAGAGTGCGAAAGTTTGCACAGCTCCCATTTCCCGTACGATTTTTTTCGAAAAAATTTTAATAACACGAAATGACAGGCAGCTAAAATCAAAAAAAATAATTTCTCAGTTTTTTAAATTTCTCTCTAGTTTCCGAAATATGATTTTTTTTTCATAAAATTATACTTTTTCCGATTTTTAGTTTGACGTTTCTACCCGGTTTGAACCATAGCCACCAAATTTGCTATAAGATAACCCAAATATTGGCCTTTTCGGACATTGTACATTATTGTACCCTAGATGATCACTGAGCACAATCAGGGGCGTGCAAAAATAATTTTTCATAAATTCTCCTTTTTATGAGTTTCACCTTCTGTAGGTGATCTGATATCAAGTCTAGGTAAATGCAAAACACGTTTTATTGAAGTTTGAACATTTATGCCGAGACGGTTTTTTCATTTTTGTTAAAATGTCACCATTGGCGTCAGGATGATTTTTTGTATAAATGCCAGTAATCTCGCAAAGTCCATGGATTCAAGCGAATTTTCTCATACCACCACAGATGATTTTGATGCTGCTTCAGTAAAAATCGTTGAGCAGAGCTTATGCCGTCTGATTTAGGTTGTAATATCTCACAAACGGAAGTTTTAAGATTGGAAAAAAGTGAAATGTGAAATGCTTTGGTTACGCTTGGCGTATTGAGCATTTTAATGTTTCATACGCAAAGATTGGTTATGAAATAATAAAGGAACTACCGATAAGAAATTTTAGTGACCTTATTTACAAAGCAATTTTGCTCCCCGATCACTCATTTCTTGACAGATTCCTGTAAACGATACATCAAAATACTCGGAAGATAAAGGCTGATAAAACGAGACCACCAAAATTATTAGGTACTGTTGGATGACTATTTAGGAAAAGTTTAAAAAATTAAATCAGTTTTTACATTGGCCTACCAACAACCCCTATATCGTATCAGTGCCCTTCGGATAAAACAGGACTGACACTAGACGTTTGTTTTATCTGTCATTCTAATGGCCCGAAGGGCACTTAAATGATAAGGGTTGTTGGTAGGCCTATTTAAAAGCAGATTCAATTTTTTTTTAACTTTTCATAAACAGTGATCCAACAGTACCTAATAATTTTGGTTATCTCGTTTTATCAGCCTCTATCTTCCGAGCATTTCGATCTATCGTTTACAGGAATCGGTCAAGAAATAACTCAAAATTCGACATTGTGAGTCTTCAGCCCACCCCCCCCCCCCCAGACAGATTCCTGAGTGCGCCACTGTATAGTCCTTGCAATAAGGCCAGTCCTTTTGTTTAATCACCCCGTAATTCTGGCAACAAAACGCCAATGAATTATATACGAAGTCACTGGAACGGTCACGGCTAAACATTACGTATACGGGACACTGAGGCAAAAATTTTAAGAGTTTTTTTAGAGTGAGAACATACAAGTAGTGTAACCTTTCTCTCTCTAGTTCTAATTATCGGCGGTCACCCGGTGGTATTTTGTGAACTTCCTACTTCAAGGAGATTGTCATTTTAGGCCAGTCAAATTGCACTTTGAGATTGTAGAACGGAGAAAAACAAAGTTAAAAAAAATAAATGCGTGAGCAGGGGCGTTGCGGATTAGTTTTGGGATAAAAAGGGGCAAGGAATCGTATTATTGCGTATTTCCGGTAAAAGTTGACTTCGTAGAAAAAGTGGCATACATAACAGTCATAGGTCATAAAAATATCTAAAACTTTTGTTAATGTAATTTTTTACATAACCTCAAAATGTTCGAGAAAAATGAAAAAAACCGTATTTTTTGGTTTTAACTTTTTATTTTTGCAAAAATAATGTCAGTTTAACAAAACTAGGTGAGAGTAGAGCTCTTCGGGTGCTAGATATCTACAATATTTTGCAAACAAAAAAATTAAGAAGTTTCTAAGAGATTTGTTTTTTTCGCTCAAAAACAATTTTTTATGATATTTCTCCTTCAGAAATTCATCGTATCTAGTGTATAGGGTTGAATTTAAAAAACCGCCGACCTGTCAAATTTTGACATTTATAATTTATTTTTACATTCCGACCCTAAAATTTTTAAACCACATAAAAAATACTCTGCCAATCTATGGATACCTAAGCTCACACTAGGTACATAGTTATAGTGTACGTGTGAGCTAATATAACTAAAAACTGAAATATATTTTATTCAACTCCAGACTCAATTACCTTTCGTTTGATACCACACAAGCCATGTTTTGACTTAAACTCTAATTTTTAAAATCTAACCCCACCCTTTTTTTTTAAAGTAAAATGTATTTTGTTTAACTCCAGACTCATTTACCTTTCGTTTGATATCAAACACGCCATATTTTCACTTAAACTTTAATTTTTGACATCTACCCCCACCCTTTTTTTAAATAACTTAAAATTCATTTTGTTTAACTCCAGACTTAATTACCTTTCGTTTGATATCACACACGCCATATTTTCACATAAACTCTAATATTTTTAATCTACCTCCACCCTTTTATTTGACTTACGTTTGGTGGATTTTATTCATTTTTAAATGGGACCACCACGGCCCAAGACCCAGCCTAGGTACCAAAGTTCATTTACATCGGACAAGCGGTTTTTGAGTTATGCGGGTTGGTCGTTACAGACAGAAAGACAGACATACAGACAGACAGACGGCAAGACAAAAAAGTTTCAAAATCATCTGAAACGCAAAGATATATAAAAATTTTTGAAATCGGAGCAACTTTTTTTTCCCGAAAAAATTAGGATCACCTATAGTATAGTAAGTAGTAGTGTGAGCTAATTATGAAACATTTTGTATTTATTATATTTTGATAGCTAGTCAAATAAACGTTTTAGATATGGTGTAAAGGTATACGGAAAATAATATAATATTTACATAACTAAATAATACGGTCTTTTTGGTAAAATCTCAGTTTCTTCTTCTTCGTGGTCTAAATCTCAGTCACACTGGGCTTCTCTATCTTCAAAATTTTCTTCTATATAACTTGACTCCTCGGGTATCTGAGTTTCTGTATTTGGACAAAGGTCTCGCCGTTCATTTGAAATATCAAATTCATCAAAATCTTCTGAAATTTTTTCAACGTCTGAACCATGACATTTTGTACATAAATCTGTGCATCGCAATCAATGTTTTCGGCACCCGCATCGACTCTCACAATTGGTTACCCAGCAGCCAGATATTGATTTCAATACATCAGAAATTACTAGCTCTTCAGTAAAGCGAGGCATAAGTATTTTTGAATTATTTCCAATCACTTATTTCCAGCTTCACTTGGTTGAAGTTAGATTGGTTCCAAGCCACGCTTGAATCTGAAAGTGCCTATGCTCTATAAGAGTGTTGTGTTGTTAAATAAAATTGGAGATAGACATACCAAGTGTTTGCGTGTAGGTTTTACTATGCTGCTTGGCGTGCTGAAAATCACCTGTTCGGAAAAACGGTTATTCAAAATGAAGTAAAAAAATATTGTAAATATTTTTTGTTAGTTTTTAAATAAATAATCTTTTTTTTATATTTCTTTAAAAGGTATATCTCAATGTCAAAAACTGAGTACAATTGTATAGGATAATTTTATGAAGGAGAAATTTCATTTAAATAAAAACGTGTTTTTGAGCGGAAAAACAAATATCTTAGAAACTTCAAAATTTTTTTGTTTGTAAAATTGTGGTTATATATATATATATATATATATATATATATAGAGAGAGAGAGAGATCATTGTGGGTTTTCCTATACTAAAAATCGCTAAATGACGTTTTTTGGACTCTCAACTCACTCAGTGGTTTTTTCGTATCTGTATGATACCACAATACTGCAACTTGGTGCATTTTTTGATAAACTGTATAGTTTGTAAAATATGAATTTTCAAAGTTTTGCCATTTTGGTCTTATGGGTTTCCCTATACTAGAAATAGCTAAATGACGTTTTTTGGAATCTCAACTCAATCAGTAGTTTTTTCGTATCTGTATGACGTCACAATACTGCAACTCGGTGCTTTTTTTGATAGACTGTATAGTTTGAAAAATATGAATTTTCAGTCTTGCCATTTTAGTCTTATGGGTTTCCCTATACTAAAAATCGCTAAATTACGTTTTTTGGAATCTCAACTCACTCAGTGGTTTTTTCGTATCTCTATGGCGCCACAATACTGCAACTCGGTGCTTTTTTTGATAAGCTGTATAGTTTGTAAAATATAAATTTTCAAAGTTTTGCCATTTTGGTCTTAAGGGTTTCCCTATATTAAAAATCGCTAAAAGACATTTTTTGGAATCTCAACTCACTCAGTGGTTTTTTCGTTTCTGTATGACGCCACAATACTGCAACTCGGTGCTTTTTTTGATAAACTTTATAGTTTGTAAAATATGAATTTTCAAAGTTTTGCCATTTTGGTCTTATGGGTTTCCCTATACTAAAAATCGCTTAATGACGTTTTTTGGAATCTCAACTGATTCAGTGGTTTTTTCGTATCTGTATGATGCCGCAATACTGCAACTCGGTGCTTTTTTTGATAAACTGTATAGTTTGTAAAATATAAATTTTCAGTTTTGCTATTTTGGTCTTATGGGTTTCCCTATACTAAAAATCGCTAAATGACGTTTTTTGGTATCTCAACTCACTCAGTGGCTTTTTCCTATCTGTATGACGCCACAATACTGCAACTCGGTGCTTTTTTTCATAAACTGTATAGTTTGTTAAATATGAATTTTCAAAATTTTGCCATTTTGGTCTTATGGGTTTTCCCATACTAAAAATCGCTAAATGACGTTTTTTGGAATCTCAACTCACTCAGTGGTTTTTTAGTATCTCTATAACGCCACAATACTGCAACTCGGTGCTTTTCTTGATAAACAGTATAGTTTGTAAAATATGAATTTTCAAAGTTTTGCCATTTTGGTCTTATGGGTTTCCCTATACTAAAAATCGCTAAATGACGTTTTTTGGAATCTTAACTCAATCAGTGATTTTTTCGTATCGGTATGAGGCCACAATACTGCAACTCGGTGCTTTTTTTAATAAACTGTATAGATTGTAAAATATGAATTTTCAAAGTTTTGCCATTTTGGTCTTATGGGTTTCCCTATACTAAAAATCGCTAAATGACGTTTTTTGAAATCTCAACTCACTCAGTGATTTTTTCGTATCTGTATGACGCCACAATACTGCAACTCGGTGCTTTTTTTCATAAACTGTATAGTTTGTTAAATATGAATTTTCAAAATTTTGCCATTTTGGTCTTATGGGTTTTCCCATACTAAAAATCGCTAAATGACGTTTTTTGGAATCTCAACTCACTCAGTGGTTTTTTGGTATCTCTATAACGCCACAATACTGCAACTCGGTGCTTTTCTTGATAAACAGTATAGTTTGTAAAATATGAATTTTCAAAATTTTGCCATTTTGGACTTATGGGTTTCCCTATACTAAAAATCGCTAAATGACGTTTTTTGGAATCTCAACTCAATCAGTGATTTTTTCGTATCTGTATGAGGCCACAATACTGCAACTCGGTGCTTTTTTTGATAAATTGTATAGTTTTTAAAATATGAATTTTCAAAGTTTTGCCATTTTGGTCTTATGGGTTTCCTTATACTAAAAATCGTTAAATGACGATTTTTGGAATCTTTACTCACTCAGTGGTTTTTTCGTATCTCTATGACGCCACAATACTGCAACTTGGTGCTTTTTTTGATAAACTATATAGTTTGTAAAATATGAATTTTCAAAGTTTTGCCATTTTGGTCTGAGAAAGAATGTCAATAAAAAATTGAAAACTAACTGACCAGTATAATAATATAAAAGGAGCAGAGCGCAAAAATTAGTTCAAACAAACAGCTATGGGATGGCGCTGTTGAAATTTCATTAATTGTATTAAGAGTTTAACATGGAGGTATCCAATCTATTTCTGTGGTTACCCTCAGATGCACCGTAACAACGCTTAGCTAATCCATTCTCCCTCTTTATTGTTTTGTGTGTGAGCAAAAAGGACTTAATTGCAATTAAACCCTTAAGCGCGCTTAAGTGCTTACGGTGCATATGAGGGTATGTAATCTGTGGTGCTGATTTTCTTCATATTTTCTTTTCATTCGCACAATCGTCGACAGGTTTCATCCATAGTAAGCGGCAACTGGACGCACCGATCAACCGGCATCTACGTAATTTGGTCAAAATTTAAGCTTTATCAAATTCGTGGATTTGAGGAGGCATTTTGGAAAATTTGGATTACACCACAGAAACAGATAGGACACCCCCATGTTAAACTCTCAATATAATAATTAATGAAATTTGAACAGCGCCATCCCATAGCTTGTTTGAACTAATTTTTGCGCTCTGCTGCTTGTATATTATTATACAGGTTAGTTAGTTTTAGTTGACATCCATTGAGTTTTGAAAGATAATAAAATTATGCCAAAAAAATAAAGCACGGAGTGACAAAGTATAAAATTATTTGCCAAATTCACGGAACTGTAACGCCAAATTAGAATCATGTATTGTATTGTATAAAAATTTTAAAATATATTTTTAAAACATTTAATTTGTTTTTGCCTAATAAAATATTAATTTATTTAAATCATAATTTATATTAGTATGAATTTATTAAAAAACAGTAACTATTACACTTATACCCCGTAACACAACAAGCACCTCTCATTCTAAACCTTTTTTAAGAGAGATCATCAATCTGCTCTGCAAGATTTCGCTTTCCCATAATTTTTTTTTTTCTTTTTTTATTTGTCAAACACACTGTGTTTTTTTTTATTACAATCTAGTCAGTAAGACTAATTAGCATTTTTGTTTTAACTTAATTTACTAGAAAAGTCAGATTTAAACTTAGGGTTCACTCAACAGTTCTCCCCGCTTTGTTTAGTCTGTAACTCACAATTGTGTTGTGTTTATAGCATTATTTTGTTTTATGTGTAATTCACTTAGTTTACTAGCTCAAACGGCTTCACTCTTTTTAGTCGTCGAACTAGCATAGTATTGTCTAGAAGCTGAATTGCTTCCACATTCACATGCCGATGGAGTCTATCTTCATGGCTTTTTGCGTACTTTTTTATAGTCTCTGTTACAGTTTCGATTTTTAGATCTCGATGAAGGTCACTATTTCGAACGTACCAAGGTGCATTCACAATGTTTCTTAATACTTTATTTTGAAATCTCTGTACAACTAGAATGTTACTCTCTTTAGCACAACCCCATAGTTGAATACCATATGTCCATACTTGTTTCAGTATTTGTCTATAAAGCAGTAACTTATTATGAATTGTTAAATTGGACTTCCTTCCAATTAGCCAGTTCATTTTTCTATACCTTATCTCAAGTTCTTCTTTTTTTTTCTTAACATGTGCTTTCCAGCGCAATTTGGCATCAAGTGTCATACCTAGATATTTTGCCTGATTCGAATATGGTACTGGAATGTTGTTAATTGTTATTTGTATGTGATTTATATTTTTGTTTGTAAAATCAACATGAATTGATTTGGTTTCATTTAATTTTATTCGCCACTTTGTGGTCCAACTGTGAATTTGGGTGACTGCATCCTGAAGTTTTTCTATGCATTTTTCAATAGATTTTTCTACCGTCAATAAACCAGTATCATCGGCAAATGTTGCTAAGTGACAATTTTCTGGCTTTGGGATATCACAAGTGAATAATAAGTATAGATAAGGGCCTAGTACGCTACCCTGGGGCACGCCTGCTTGAATTTCTCTTAAATTTGAGTATGAGTCTTCCTGTTTTACTCTAAAATGTCTATCAGATATGTATGATTCCAAAATATCCGAATATTGTTTTGGCAGAAACCTTTTTAGTTTAAAATTAAGGCCTTCATGCCACACTTTGTCAAATGCTTGTGCTACATCTAGAAAAACTGCAGAACAAACTTTTCCCTCTTCTAGTGCTTTTTCAATTATATTAGTAATTCTGTGTACTTGATCTATCGTGGAATGCTTGTCTCGAAAACCAAATTGATGAGTTGGAATAATTTCTTGTCTTTCTATGATGGGTTTTATTCTTTTAAGCAATAATTTTTCATAGAGCTTGGATATAATTGGCAGCAAAGATATTGGCCTGTAAGATGACACGTCATGGAGTGGTTTTCCCGGTTTTGGAATCATGATAACTTCTGCAACTTTCCACAGTTTAGGTACATACCTAAGCCTAAAAGATGCATTAATTAGGTTGCATAGTTTTACGATAGCTTTTCTGGGGAGTTGTTTTATGACTACCCCGTTAATAAGATCATACCCTGGGGCTTTTTTCGAATTAATATTTTTGATTTCTGTTAATATTTCTTTTGGTGATGTAAGCTTAATATGGTCCTCGATTTGATGGGGTTCATTTAAATGAAAGTGTTCATCTGGTGCTTCGTGGGGCTGAAATGTTTTTTCTAAATGACTTGCAAAAATATCTGCTTTTTCTTCGTTACTCCTTGCCCACTGGTTGTTAGATTTTCGTATGGGTGGAATTTGAATAATTGGTCTTTTAAAATCTTTGGTTGCTTTCCAAAGGGAATACTCGGTATTTTTATCATCTGTAAGTTCATTAAGAAAATGGTTAATAGATTCATTTTTTATTACTAGAATTTCTCGCCTAATGCGCTGCGTCATGTTGTTGAGATTTGTTTTGTCCCGAGGATCACGGCTTTGTTGCCAATTTCTTCTTAGTTTCCTTTTTTCCAATATAAGGTCTCTAATTTCCTTTGGATAGTTTTTTCCCTTAAAAATTCTCTTTGGTTTTGGACTGTTTTCCCAAGCTGCTTGTTGAATATTTGTAACAAAATAATCAACTTCTTTATCGATTTGTTCTGGCGTTTGCAATGGTACTGATAGGTTTATTTTTTCTGACAGACTTTGTTTAAAACTAATCCAGTCAGTCAGTTTATTAACTAGTGAGATATTTGCTTCTTTCTTTATTATGTTTTTACTAAGAGTTAGAATAATAGGTGAATGATCTGAGTGTAAATCAAAACTTTCTTCTATATCTACAAAACTTAAAGATATATTTTTTACTATAAAAAAATCAATTAGATCTGGAATTTTTCCTGGATCTGTTGGATAGTATGTGGGCTTACCAGTTGATATCGGCTCACATTGATATTCACTAATAGCTTGCAAAAGTTCTTTTCCTTTAGAATTCGTCAGTCTAGATCCCCAGTAGGTATTTTTTGCATTAAAGTCACCTCCAATTATAAAACGGTTTCCTAATTTTCTGAGAAAATTAAGATATTGATTTTTCTTTAGTAAGTGCCTTGGTGGTATATATACAGCACTTATGACTAATGTATATGTTTTGGTTTTTACACTTACTAATGTAGCTTGAATCTCTATGGTTTTATATCCCATCTCCTCATAGTGTGATATATTTTCTTTAATTATTACAGCACTTCCCCCTAGGGTGAGTTGTATGATACACTTTATAACCTTTAAATTTAATGTGAGACTGGTTAGTGAAATGCGTTTCTGACACAAGACAGACGTCAATTTTTGCAAGAGACCATTGGCATTCCAAGCTAGGATTCTAAGATTACTGACCATTTTGAGGCATATTGGTAGCTCCGTTATTGCTACTTTCTAGTTTAGTTAATCGCTCATCAAGTTTGTTCAATTTCTCCAAAATTAATTGTAGTGTTTGTTCCATAGTATTTTGACTACTGATATTAATATCAGGTATAGTAGCTGTTGCTGCTACTTGGCTGTATGTCCTTGTCACAGAGTTTTGTGTGACTGTGTTTCTTGTCTGTTGGTTTTGTCTATTTGTACTCACGTTTGGTATGAGATTCGGTTTCTTAGGTTTATTTTTCAATTTTTGTATTTCCTTAGCAACAAGGCATCCTCTGTAGTTAGCAGGATGCTTGCCTCCACAGTGGATGTATTTTGGCTCAGATTCTTTTGGTTTGGGGCATTCTACAGTAATATGTTTCCCCGTGCATTTTACGCAACGTGGTTCTTTAGCGCAATATTTTTGCGTGTGTCCATAAGATTGGCATCTTTTGCATTGAGGGACTAGCTTTGAGGTTTTTAGTGCTTTTATTTCCACTTCAATCCCAAGGATACTAAAAATTTCAAAAATTTTGTTGATATCTTCATCGTGGCTAAATGTGAGCATAAACATGTTAAGAGGTTGTCTTGTTCTCCATTTAAGTTTGTTGCTGGCCTCCAGTGCCTTAAAACCTTTTTTTTGTAGATCAGCTACAATTTTTTGTGGGTCACATGAGAAGTGTAGCCTATTCGCTATTACTCTAATTGGTCTTATTTGTTTGTTTTCGTATGAGTGCCATTGATGCTTTATTTCATTAAGCATTTTAGTAACCAGCCGATAGCTGTCTGCGTCTTGTACATTTATTTTAATATTTTCGTTATTTAAAACTTTTATTTTAACTCCTTGTATGATATTTAACTTTTCATAAATATCATTAAAATTATTTACGCCATTTACCATAATCGGTGGAGGTAATGGAGCTTTTTTAACCTTAGTTGGGGGTTCTTCATTTTGTGTTTTATTGGAGGGCTCTCCAGTGCCCGAGCTTTGTTGTGGTGGTGAGAGTGAAGTATCCATTCGACGTTTTTTCCAACCTTTTCCTTTTTGTCTGATCCACTCAGTTTCTCTTGCCAGATCGTCCTCATCAGTAATGTAGTCCATGTCAGACTCTTCTTTTTTAGTGACTTTTGTCTCTAAATCTGCAAATTTTCTTTGCATACTTTCCAGTTGACTTCGGAGATAATCCACTTGTACACTAAGTGAATTTTTTTCGTTTTGGGATTTTTTCCATTCGCTATATAAAACTTCTTCATTTTGTGTTCTAGCATGGCTATCCTGAAATAATTCGGCATTATCCATTTTTTCTTGATTTTGTTTGGGCTTTTCGCTAATTTTTAAAACAAGTTTCACAGGTGATGGTACACTTTTTTTGCTTTTAAACATGATATATTATTTATAATACACATTGTATATAGATTTTTAACATAGGTATTTCGCGCGCGAGGTTTATTGTAAACAAAACAAACTTCGACTTTGACCTCGTTAGTACTATCATGCAGGTACGATGCAATATAACCGTACTGAACTGCGATCGAACGAATACTGCTTTCCCATAATAAAACGCAAACTTACCGATTTATTTTTAAATTTTTATCTCGAAAGAAACGCGAACACAACTCACTTTGCGAACAGAAGAAAAAAATCTTCTCGACAAACAAATTTGACCAGTTTTGTCATTTTTATCATGACAAATTCAAATTCAAAAAGACGTTTAAGGAGACGCAGGATACAGGGCTTAACGGTGCATTTTCTGCTGGGATAGCGCCATCGCGGAACTGTTGTCCTGAACTAAAAGTACCGGGTATGGCGCTAAAAATATTTGGCGGGAAAGCCGATTTGTCTTACTATTTTTCAATTGGTATACTGTGACTTGGACAAACAACAAGAACACTGCCGTCATAAGCAAAAACACAGTAAAGATATTTGATATTTCACAGTTAAACAATCTCAGACAATAAAGAATTATTGAAACAAAGCGAGGCTATAATAGTCCCAGGCACAATTTTGACACCTTCACATTATAATATCAGCTGTGATCTTTCAACACACGGCCTTTGTTTACTATATGAACCGGAATAAATAGTGCCTTCTTTTATTAATTGAAAATAAACGACGAAAGTTTTAAATTCGACTTTGGTATGTGAATTTTAAAGGATTAACTATGAGTTTTCAATGTTCAATTATAGCCTGGCTGTATTTCACTAATTCTCTCATATATTTTGAATAGAGTGTTACCTTAGAATGTGAGCTATCAAATTTACTTACTGTATTTTTGCTTATGACGGCAGAACACACAATGTCATGTTTTTGGCAAATAATATAATCCTTGATTAATAAGGGTACTGAAACGTAAAACTTAACTTTTACCCCGCTAAATCGGCGTATGCATTTTATGTGGCGCCTTGTGTACCTAGGCAAATGTCATTCTGTTTGCATGAGAAGAGGGTTAAAACGTTTTGTGGAAGTTGGCCGTGGCCGCACGTGCGGTCCAACTGGAAACTTTTCTCTCCAAACTGGATATTCCGCCACCGCTAGCCCTTGGTCCGCGTAAAGTTTTGAGCCGTGGGGCAAACGTGATGATAATATTAAATGGAAAAATTCAGCTACAATAAGTAGGTTTCTTAAATCAAATGGATGTACACAACTCTCTAAAGGCCCACGCGGCAGGGGCGCTGCTTGAGTTCAGAGCGCCTGCTTCCAACTAAATTTTTTGTGCCCTATTTTCTAGCTTTATATACAGTGTGTCCACTGAAAGAGTTACCGTAAGGTATAAATGACAAAAAATTTCGTTTTAGATTCTGATTTTCTGCTAATCGCTCCTGCTTGGTCCTAAACTAACATGTAACGAAAGGTGGTTTAGTAGGATGATTTAATAAAAAGTGTTAAGATTAAAGTACCTCTGTTTTAAAAGATATCAGAAAAGGTTATTAAGAAAAGCTGTTTAGATCAAGAACGGATCCAGAGGTGCTTCTCGGGGAGGGCACTTTAGGTGACGTTCTCTGTTGGTAGAAAACGGTATATATTTTTTTAAGCAGCATTTTATTGAATTAGTCAGTGGTTGTAATTTCGATGATAATAACAATAGACACTTTCATGCGCCGCAGGCAAAAATGTTGAATTTTTATTAGCAAAAACATTACTTTTTACTCATTTTTGTATATTCAAAAAATTCTCGGGGGGGGGGGGAAGTGCCCCTAGTGCCCTCCCCCTGGATCCGCCACTGGTTTAGATTTAAAAGTTACGACTGATTCTCAAATTTCAGAAAAATCAGCTTAAATCGTTCAAACAAAATTTTCTTAATCGACTTATAAAATCTGAGTTATCTGATTTTTCTGAAAATTGAGAACCTGCCGTAACTTTTAAATCTAAACAACTCTTCTTTATAACATTTTCGAATTTTTTTTAAAACAAAGGTATTTTATTTTCAACACTTTTATCAAATCATCCTACTAAACCATATTAATTGATTTGTCTCATTTTCATTACATGTTAGTTTAGGACAAAGCAGGAGCGATTCCCAGGAAATCAGAATCTGAAACAAAATTTTTACGGTTACTCTATCAGTGGAAACACTGTATATCTTTTACGTTTGATCAGGGGCGTATCAAGTTGAAGAACTTTATAGGGGTTTGAGCCCCACACTACCTAGATAACGCGAAAAATTTTTAGAAGGTCAATCGGGTTAAACTACGTTGGACTCCATCTAATTGGAACTAAGTTCTGTATATCTCGTAGTGCATGTGTTGTTTTCGGATAAAGACCCAAAACTGCTTTTTATAAATGGTTCTTGGTTCTTTGTTCTGTATCTCCATCCATATATATTATAATATATCTCTTACCGTTCCCGAAATCCCCATGTTTATCTGGGATATTCTGTATAACTTTTACACCTCTTTCAAATGGCACTTGCTATTTTGCCTAAGATGCATACAGTAAACTTTCTTTTAGTTTTTTTTTACCATGAAAAAAGGAACTAAATAATTTTGTATAGAAAATGGCCAAAACTAGGAACTGGATTGAAAGCATAACTTGTTCTTTAATAATTGGTACAGGACCAGATTTATATACAGGTTTAGTGGGTTTCTCTACTTTTGTATTTTGCAAATACTCAGGTCAATTTGCAATATATTTAATATTTTTAATGATTACATTTCATGTAAATACTTAAAATCACATGCCTTTGTTCTCGATGATTTGTTTTTTGGTTTTTGCTTTTCTTGTTACTGTGTTTTAATGGGGTTTATTACATACAAATACAATTACTGATTTTGGAAATGGAAGGTTGTATCATATTTTAAAACAACATCAGTTTATTCCTTTGTTGTTTACATTGTACGCTTACGAAATATTTTAAAATTTCCTATTTAGGTATTAATATTTGCCTTACATTTTTCTTATTACTTGTGTTTTAGTTGCTTGTCTGGTCTTGTCGAGCTATATTTTTTTTAATACACATGAAAGTTAGGATTATGCGAATCATAACTTACAGCGAAATTCTCCGCCTATGTCCGCAATTTTAAATTTTATGGATTCAAAGCAGTGATGGTCGTGAACAGAATGAGATATAAAAATAATTTTTTACATGTAAAAACTTACTTTTTTACACATTTATTTTTTTACATATGACGAAAAAGGAAATCTAGAATGCGGATACTCACTAGAATACCAACTGTAAACTTTGTAACCAACGTTTTTTACTGTAATTTTACATTACATGATATATTGTGTAAATTTTTTATGGAAAATGAAAATGTACAAGAATTATTTTTTTTTTTAAATTTGAAGGAAGTTCACGAGGTAAAAAGTTTTTACAAAAAAGTTTCACGGGCAAGACCTCAGAGGTAAAGGTAGTAAACACCATATTTCATATTCCTTTTCAGATATCCACATCATCATTTCATCTCCTTCCATTTTATGGTTATGCTCGGGCTGAATGAAGCCTAATGAGGCAGAAACGCGTCCCCGAGCTACCTTTACCTCTGAAGTCTTGCCCGTGAAACTTTTTTGTAAAAACTTTTTACCTCGTGAACTTCCTTCAAATTTAAAAAATCCAGGGCTCAGGCTGTTTTCTGGGAGCAGATTATATCTGTCTTCGTCGCGACGTCAAAATTAGCCTCAAAACTGAGGCAACCCTGCCGAAGCTGCAAATTGACAGTTGGTCTCTCCTCAGTAAACACCATATTTCATATTCCTTTTCAGATATCCACATCATCATTTTATCTCCTTCCATTTTATGGTTATGCTCGGGCTGAATGAAGCCTAATGAGGCAGAAACGCGTCCCCGAATTATTTTTTCCAAATTCAGTTGTTTAAAAACCCAATGTATACTGTAGAAATGGAAAAATATATCTGCAGTACTGAAAAACAACACATTTACAGTATATGATATGTAAAAAATTCTATGATATATTATGGAAAATTGCCAAAAATATTTTCAGTGCGGAGACAGCTAAAGTCCATCTCAGTAGGAATCCTAAGCCCAGGTTTATTATTAAATATTTAAAGGATTTTTTGCCTGGTAAAAAAAGTTATCATAACAAAAACATTTCATGTAAAAAAAAGCCAAGTACGCGAAAATGGCATTCCGTAAAAAGAATTGAGATAAAAGTAAAGCCAAGTTTTCCAATACAAATTTCAAAATGAAAGGTTCTAACTAGTTTGGAAATGTTTTTTTAAACTTTGCTATTACAGCCAAACTTCTTTATGTTCAATTTAGCACTGTGTCTAAGAGTCATTTACAGCCGTAATAGACAAGTTTAGAAAAATATTTCCAAACTAGTAAGAACCTTTCATTTTGAAATTTGTATTGGAAAACTTGGCTTTACTTTTATCTCAATTCTTTTTACGGAATGCCATTTTCGCGTACTTCGCTTTTTTTTTACTTGAAATGTTTTTGTTATGATTTCACTTCTTTTTTAAAGGAATTGGATAATACTTAATTTTTAAAGTAGTAAAATATGCGGAATATTGTTCAAAACTTTTGCAATGCCTTACTTAAATTTTTGAGATTTTTTAATTTTTTCCATGGTTCTATCGTAGTTCCTATCAGCCTTCCAAAGCTCAGCTCTCTAGCGTTTCTGAAAGTGCACAATGTTACTTTTACATAACTTTACATGTATAGGGGAGGGAAATAAATTAAAATTGTCGTGTTTTTAAATTTTGTCCTATAGTTTTATCATAGTTTCTATCAGTCTTCCAATGCTCAGCTCTCTAGTGTTTCTGGAAGTGGGTAATGTTACTTTTACATAACTTTACATTTATAGGGGAGAAGAGTAAATGAAAATATTGGTCTTTTTAAATTTTTTCCCATGGTCTTATCATAATTTCTATCAGCATTCCAATGCTCAGCTCTCTAGCATTTCTGGAAGTGGGCAATGTTAGTTTTATATAAATTTACATTTATAGGAGAGGGAAGTAAATTAAAATGTTGGTGTTTTTAAATTTTTTTCATATAGTTTTATCATATTGTCTTTCAGTCTTAAAAAGTTCAGCTCTCTAGCATTTCTGGAAGTGGGCAGTGTTACTTTTACATAACTTTACATTAATAGGGGAAGGAAGTAAATTAGAATTTTGGCGTGTTTTAATTTTTTTCTATAACTTTATCATTGTTACTATCGGTCTTAGGCAATGTTACTTTTACTTAACTTTACATTTATAGGGGAGGGAAGTAAATTAGAATTTTGGGGTGTTTTAATTTTTTCGTATAGTTTTATCATAGTTCCTATCAGTCTGCTAAAGGTTAACTCTCTAGCATTTCTGGAAGTGGGCAATGCTACTTTTACATAACTTTAAATGTATAGGGAAATGGAGTAAATTAAAATTTTGGGGTTTTTTGATTTTTTCCTATAGTTTTATCATAGTTCCTATCAGTCTGCCAAAGCTCAACTCTCTAGCATTTCTGGAAGTGGGCGATGCTAATTTTACATAACTTTAAATGTATAGGGGAGGGGAGTAAATAAAAATTTTGGGGTTTTTTGATTTTTCCCAGGGGTTTGGTCATAATTTCTATCAGTCGGCCAAATTTCAGCTTTGTAGCATGTCTGGAAGTACAGTAGAATATTGATGATCTATACATAAGTGAGTGAGTCAGTGAGTGAGTGACAATTTCAACGTTTTTTGAAATTTCGTAACTACTTTACTACTTGATGGAATTCCATGAAACTTGGAGGGGTTGTTAACTTCATGGAGATCTACGACTGTGCAAGTTTGAGTTTCGTAGCTCATTCTGAAGTAGAGTTTTAGGTAGGTCAAATATCGGCTGAAATGTTTCCAGAAAAGATGGTTACGGCGCGCGAACTTGGCGAGGCACTGCCGTGCCCTCAGATTCAGAAGCTTCTAGAGAAACTTGGAGAGTGTTTATTGCTCACCAATATTTTTTAAAAGCAACATTAGTCATCCCACAATAAAGCAAAGGGAGAAATACATAAATTTATATACATCTTGCGGCAGTGGGGAGTAATCTTTGGGGTCATCTTTCTTGTTCAAATAAAACAGGGGTGAGGGTCTGAGGGTGTTTAGACTCTAGGGGATTGCAAACAAAGACAAGCAAACCGTTTGTATATTGAGGGAAAAACTAAACTTTTTCCCCAGCTAAAGATAAATTTCTTGCCAGCGAACGAAGTGTACAGGGTGATTTTTTGTAATTGCAAGATCGCTATAACTCGGTTATTATTGGGAGTAGAAAGTTCAAGCAAAAACTATTCGGTTTGGTAAATTATGGCCACTTTAGGCCCACCATTAGTATTTTTTATAGGTTATAATATACAGGGGGCGACAAGCAGATCAATTTTTTTAAAGGGAACATCCTATATATTTTTGTATTTTTAAGTTCCGCAAAAAATTAGCTTTACAGATATATGTAACACTATGGCTCTATCTTTGTTAGTTTTCGAGATATTGACGATTGAAATTCCGAAAATTAGCAAATTTTAAATACGGTGCGGAGTATTTCCTGTGACAAGTCACAAACAATACAGTGGCGGATCCAGGGGGGGGGGGGCACTAGGGGCACTAGCCCCCCCCCCCCCAGCCCCCGAAACCGAACCCTCCCGGAACTTAAAAATACAAAAATATATAGGGTGTTCCCTTTAAAAAAATTGATTGTCGCCCCCTGTATATTATACCCTATAAAAAAATACTAATGGTGGGTCTAAAGTGGCCATAATTTACCAAACCGAACAGTTTTTGTTTGAACTTTCTACTCCCAATAATAACCGAGTTATAGCGATCTTGCAATTATAAAAAATCACCCTGTACAAACGAAACTTGATCTGCAACGCTGTCTGGGCTTTTATCCTAAATGAGTCGCTGGTTTTAAATTCCAACTACATTAACTGATCGCAGGGATGGATAAAAAAATTTTAAACTAAAGGGAAGCATCACAACAATGGTGACGGCTACAGGGAGGGTCCCAAAACTAGACATGAAACAGTATTTTTAATTGATTTATTTAAAAAAAGTTAAATCTTCCTTTACGACATGATTGCCTAGTTCTTTTTATTATCTGTGGTTAACATCAAGCGATTAATTGGCTGAACTTCTTTAGCGTAACTAATTACAAGTCGGCCGCGCCGCGCGGGGCAAGGTCTCAATTTCACCCGTTTTTCAGCGGGGTACAGGTGGATGTTCTCGAGCGGGGGCGGGAGGAATGTGTGTTTTAGTTGAAGTCGGTCATCATCATCGTGCGGACACGTCCGTTGCCCTTCTATACGATGCCGGTTCTTTCCTTAGTGTATAAGTATGAGTTTGTTTTGATTTGGGCTAACTCAAGTGTCATTGTTTTTGTTATCGTTTGTTTATAAAATGGAAATAAATACCGTCGATTACATAATTAACTAAATTTAACTAAAATTAAATTATTTTTATGTTATTATATTTTTTAAGCTGCCCTAACGAAAACTATTTTTTACCCTAATATATAATATTTAAATTTAGCTTGGTAAAAATACGCATAGCCTAAAACTATTATTGTTTTATTTATTCTTGTAACCATGCGTTGGTTTTTTATAAAATTGACTCCTTTATCGATCCAAGGGTAAATACAAAATTTGATAAATTTGATATTTTATATAGACCAAAACATTTGGATATTCTAAATTCATCAGTATCAGTAAAATTAGGATGGCCAGGTAATTGATATATATATTCAATGTTTACTAGTTTATTAGCTACTTAAATCATTGTTCATAGTTGTTGTTTATTTAGAATTAAGTTACAGCTTTGTCAATGTAATCAACTATTATCATGACAATAAAGCATATTTTGATTTGATTTGATTTGAACTGTGCAAATTTAAATATGAACATCGATTACAAATAAAATCTTTAGGGCCAAATAGACCGGACCTAAAAATCCTAAAAATTAATCAGAATTTTAGTGCAAGTAATAAAAAATTATACGATGCTGAAAACTGGTTGTGCAGTTGCGTGGGTGGCAAAAGGAATGTGTGATCTCTAGCACTTTAATGAAAAGTTAAAGACACAAAGTAAGTGCTACTTATTTAAATAACCACATAGAATTTTCTATGCTAGGCAAGACTGATATTAGGTGCCAATCGAATAGTGCCTATAGGCACAATATTACCAAACATAGTGAAAATATGGCAAAAAATAAATAGACATATACTTAGTAGATTAATAGACTGTTTAAAATTCTGTGGGATTTTTGAGGTTGCTCCCATGATGAGTCTGAAACTGGTGCTAATCCAAGCACTTTGCGCATGTAAAAGAAGGCCGAATAGACTTTGACTATAAACAAATAAACTAAAAACTACACCAAGTTGCTGATTGTTTGTAAAATGCTTAAATAAAATGGTTTAGGTAAGTTTTTTATCTCCTTTTCCATGCAATATAATTTCTGCCCCCCCCCCCCCCAATATATAACGTCACCAGCCGCCACTGCATCACAGTACTAAAGTTCTCGCAAAAGAATAATATTTTGTATAAGAACTTCGAAAAAAACACAGAATTGAAGACACCAATAGAAAAAGGCGCCATGTCGCAAAATATTTAATCCAAGAAAAATGGGATTTAAGATTTTCGATTGGAACTTTTTTGCTAATGTAATTTTGTGTATTTACTGAAAATGTTTTTTAAATCTAAATCAATTTTTTTTCCTATATGTCAATTTTAAAAAAACTTAATATTTTAGGAGAACTTTGTACTTGAAGTGGACATGCCACCTTTATTCATGAGAAACAGTCAAAACCCGTGTTGAAAGTAAATGGAAAAGGTGTTATGTACTCAAAAGTATGCATTTTTATTGAAAATATAATCTAATCTAAAATACTAATCTAAAAAACTAATTGGTTCTTCTTTTAGCTCACACTACTACTATATAAGTAGTGTGAGCTATGGTGATCCTAATTTTTTCGAGAAAAAAAAAGTTGCTCCGATTTCAAAAATTTTTATATATCTTTGCGTTTCAGATAATTTTGAAACTTTTTTGTTTTGCTGTCTGTCTGTCTGTCTGTTTGTCTGTCTGTCTGTAACGTCATTTAAAAATGAAGAAAATCCACCGAACGCAAGCCAAATAAAAGGGTGGGGGTAGATTTCAAAAATTAGAGTTTATGTGAAAATATGGCGTGTGTGATATCAAACGAAAGGTAATTAAGTCTGGAGTTAAACAAAATGAATTTTAGTTTGCTTAAAAAAAAAGGGTGGGGTAGATGTCAAAAATTAAATTTTAAGTGAAAATATGGCGTGTGTGATATCAAACGAAAGGTAATTGAGTCTGGAGTTGAATAAAATATATTTCAGTTTTTGATTATATTAGCTCACACTATAACTATAGTACCTAGTGTGAGCTTAGGTGCCCATAGATTGGCAGAGTATTTTTCTTAGGATTCTCTTCGTTTTCTTAATTTTTTTTATACAACCATTTTTCCTCTTTCTTAACTTATTTCAAATTTTCACGCAAGTTACCTAATTTTTGCGCAGTAAGACTTTCTCTTTTCTCTGTAATTCTTTGTAGTGTAATATTGTCCTCCTTACGAATTACCCTTCTTCCTTTTTTTAACAGACCTACTTTATGGAATGTTATTCATTATAATTTTCTTTATATAAATAGCTGTCAAACCCGTCAAGTCTAGTCCGCTTTACACCATCTTTAACACTGACTTGTTCATCAAGCTCATTATTCTTTTTATCTAAAATGTGAGCCCTCCTGGGAGTTCTTCAAAGTTATAGAAATAATTTTCCATATCGAGAGATGCACAGTTTTTCTTACTCTAGGGAAAACGTTGACATCGACAGGTAGATAACGGTGTCATGTTACCTTTACCTTGACACCTTTATCAATTGTTTAAAGATAAAAATATGGTACAGCACCTTCATCACCTGAATATTCAGCTCGTCATTCTTTTCGTTCAAAATGTGCAGCTTTCCTGGGAGTTCTTCTTTTTCATACGCTAGGAAAAACTTTTACACAGACCAGTGGATAAAGGTGTCATGTTACCTTGACCCTTGTGTTTTTCAAAGAAGAAAATATGATACATAGGACCTTCATCACCTGAATATTCACCTTTTTAACAAAGGTATCACAAAAAAGAACTTGCAAATAAAAATAGGGCTTATTTAAGCCTTTTAAAGAAAAAAAACGCATTTGTGAAAAAATGTTACATGGCGCCTTTATCCACTCGTGTCTTCAATTATTTTGTTTTAAAAAAATATATAAAATATAAAACAACTAAGTACAATCAGTGTGGTAAGCCTTATACCTTATACAGGTAGATTTGATGTTACACGGAAGACTGAATGCTTGCTGTGCTTAATGTAAGCAAGAGAGAAGTAATAATAATAATAATAATAACGTTTATTTTCAATAATTAAATATTTTATACATTTACAATATCAATTTAAAGTATTAAAGATAAATTAACGTTAAAAAGTTGTAAAAGCAAAACAAGTGCTTGTTAACTTATCCTAACCTTGTTGACTTATAATTACATAGCATTTCAAAATTGTTTGTTTTTTTTTTAGGAAACAAAGATTATTAGAATCACTTTTTAGAAAAAAAGAAAAACTTATCTTACAGGTTATTTTTATTAATTATTTTAACTATTTAGTGCTGATAATTACCCAACTTTATAACAAAATTAGCAATGTTTAATTACCTCATGTATTTTAAATTTATGAAGTAGTTACATATACCTCTGATGTTTTTTATCCAAATGTTAATTTCTCTTTTAAAAATATAAAACTTTAAAATATTTCTGATCATACTTGGTAAAAAATTAAACATTCTGGGAGCAAAATGTTGTACAGTGCGCTGTGTTATTGTTTTTGGGGTGAAAGTTCCTGTTTTTTTCCTTTAATTCTATTTTACCTTTTTCAAAATTTCTAGGCAATATAATTGCCGTATATCCAAAAGTTTTGTTTCTTGGAAAAGTTGATCCGAGGGATATGTTCTCTGTTTCCCGAAAATTAATTTTAAAAACCATTTTTGAATGTTATTAAGGGCACCAAGATGACACTCAGCTACCACCCCAAAATCCAATATGAAAAATGAGATTGAACAAGGGAAAGGTAAAGCACCTTAAGCGATTCCTGGTCCAAATAGTCCTTCAGATATCTAAATTTCGTTAATAACCCTCTGATTTTATTATTAATATTTTTTATTTAAGAGAATAATATATTTTAGGCGGCGCCGGCGTCTTGAAATATTTTTCGCTGTTTTAGACCCGCATTCGGGCTGGTAGTGGAAAAGAAGGGGAATACAATGTGACCTCTCGTCTTCATAAAGTCTTTCGTCATTCCGTCGTGTGCAGCAAAACAGATGAGAAGTGGGTATTTGTTTTTCACCCAAATTCTAGCATAAACCATGCTGCAATAGCTTTTAAGATCGGGCAAATTTGTTTGTTGTAGCGTTTCAGGAGAGGACATTCCAAGCCGTATTCCTGTCCAAAAAAATAGTGACATTTTCAACGAACAGGGTGTGTAAATTTTTGCCAGAATTGCAGTGGTGGAGAGGCACCTTGTCAGTTCCTTTCGTTTTCGAATTCGTCATGATTTTTCCCTTGGGGGCTATTATCATTAAAACACCACGCTTGCCAGGCGTGTTGGTGAGTTTAAACTTTGCTGCCCATTCTGGGACAGACGCTGTTTGCAGCCGCTTATTCTGAGTCAGACGCTGCTGTTTTTCTTTTATATTTTCCCCAAAAAAACGGGTTGCCACATACGCCATGTTAGCCGTATCGTGGTTCTTCCTCTCCGCCTTTCATACCGTTGTGGTCTTCTGTGGTATCCCTGGGAAAGGGATCCGAGACAGGTGCTAACTCTCCGGTTAGCGTATTTACGTTTCCGTGCTCATTTCAAGTCGGCGCGGTTTTGAAATAGACACGGAAATGTAACAATATATTTGGGTTCAAATACGTGTTGATTTTAAGAGTTTTGACCTCGAAATGAGCACGGATCTATAAGAGAACATCGCTCATTAAACTATTACAAAAGTGTATTCAACTCTCAGGTAAAAACGCTAACATAACGAAAGCTAATCAATCAAATCTAACCGAACCGAACCAAAACAATCTGAACCAATAATTTTTTTCAAAAAAAAAACTTTCCTGACTTTCTACCCGGGATCCTAGAGGATGTGAATCCGAACCAAACCGAACAAAACCGAACCAAAGCAAACTGAACCAACAATTAAAAAAAAACTTTCCTGACTTCTTTCCCGGGATCCTAGAGGGTGTGAATAGTGTTGTAGTTTAGTTTGGTTAGGTTAGGTTTGGTTCGGTTTAGTTAGGATTGGTTCGGTACGGATTCACATCCTCTGGAATCCCGGGTAAGAACTCGGGAAAGTTTTTTTTTTTTTTAATTATTGGTTCAGTTTGCTTTGGTTCGGTTCGGTTAGATTTGACTGATTAGCATTCGTTAGGTTAGGTTTTTGAAACTTTCTATTTTTATGTGGTTAGAAATCAAGTGAAAATCATTTAAATCATTAAAATTTAATAATAACACAACAACATCTGTCGTCGTAGTTCCCGGTGTAAGACAATGAACACTGAACTTTGCAGGTATAGTTAATGGAAGAGTGTTCTTCAAGCTTCAAAGAATTTCAAAATCTTGAATAATATTAGTAAAAATACTTTCAAACTGCTCCATAATTTTCATATTAACAAACATATAACCTCAAAATCAAACTAATAAACAACGTGAATCCAATTTAAGTTTAAAATGTGCACTAATAAGTAAACCCCTGCGCTGCGTAATTCAATACAAATCCGTGCCTTGTTCGAGCCTCGGCGTCTTAAAATCAACACGCATTTGTAACCAAATATGTTGCAACATTTCCGTGTCTATTTCAAAACAGCGCTGCCGTGAAATCATCACGGAAACGTAAATACGCCTCCGGGTGCGTAGAGTACCTGAAATCTACGGAAGGCAAAGGTTGATTTATTTCCTCGGATAGACATCTTTTGAGGTCTACCCGTACCTACTGTTCGTGAAATGGGAGAGGAAAGGGAACGGCGCGGAAACTATGATTTGTGCCGCAGCAAAAGCTTTGACTCCCTGTTCTAGTAAGGCAATTGCCAATGATGTGGGCGATGATATTTCACCCTTAACCGCCCGAAACATTTTGAAACGACATGGGTACCGGTAAGGATTCCAAAGCCTCAATTCAAAAAAATTTGCACGACGAATTAGGAGTGAGACGATTAGTTTCCTGCTGGATACTGCATCTAACCGACGAACAGAAAGAAGGTTCAATTGGTGTTAGAAAACTCTAGACCGCTTTGGGGCAGGGAACTCGAAAAACGTGTACAGCATTGTCAGTGGTCATGAATCGTGGAGTGACTCATATGAACTCATCAAAAATAAACGTCAGTCGTCTGGTTGAGTGTTCCAAGATAAATTAAAGCCAACAAAAGTCATCCGTTCCCGTAGTGTATTTAAAAAGATGGTAGCGACAATTTGTCTCAAAGGCGGGTTATGTAGCAACAATTCCTGTGGAAGATCAGAGGATTTACTGCCGATTGGTACATCACCATTTCTTTGCCGAAAGTCATCGCTGAGCTTCGAACGACGAATCATTCTCCACAAAAAATCATTAAATTTTTAACCCAACAAAACGTCGAATTGTTGAACCATCCTACATACAGTCCGACAATCAAGAATGGACTGCCAAAGATTTCAGTTGCCAGAGGAAGCAGACGCCTTCAAGAATGCAGTTTTGACACTACCCACAAACGTGTGGATTTGCAGATTTGACAACTGATTTGACCGCATGCAAAAGTAAATGAAAAATGAAGAATACTTCGAGGAACAGTAAAGTCTTTAAAAGTTATCTACTGTTTTGTTCCAGCTGTATATGCAAAACTTAAAAGATAACCCTTGTATAAGTGTAGTATTAAAACACAAAAGGGTTTAAATAATATATAACATTAGTAGCAACGCCGCTTTCATTTTTTCGCAAAACGAAGTTAACAAGAGAAAAAAATTAGATCGAATTAACTCATACAAAATGGGCAAACATAACATGTCGGCCAAATTTAATAAAAGGAGTTATTATATCATGAAGTTTGGTCCATGAGTTCATTTGGCTCAAATAAAATGAAAACTGTATTAATATTGACAGATATTTAGTACCAACAGACAGTCTCTCCGCACGTGAATTCCATCATCAAATATCGCAGATAAATAACTACCTGGAGATAATAGAGGACTGGGGCAACAAAAACCTTATACAGTTCAACGCGCAGAAAAGCCAAGCAGCTCTGTTTTCAAAAAAGACCAGCACCGGTGAGCCAAACATCATGCTAGCTGGAAGTGCTGTCACATTGCAGAGCCAGTTGAACATCTTAGGAGTCACTGCAGAGACCAACATGTCTTGGCACAGTCACGTGGCAGATATAGCTAAAAGGGCGTCCCAAAAGCTTGGGGTGCTATTTCGTGCAAGACATCTGTATACACCAAGCCAACTGCTGACACTCTACAAAGCCCAGATTCGACCAACTATGGAGTACTGCTCACATATATGGAGTGCGGCACCCAAACATACCTTAATGCTTTTGAACACCGTGCAAAAACGAGCTATCAAGCTGATCAATGACCCCGCACTTACCATTAACTTGGATAGTCCCGAACATCGAAGAACTGTGGGCGATCTATCTGTCTTTTACAGGTATTATCACGGAAACTGCTCTGAAGAGTTGGGACGTTTTATCCCTTGGGAGTAGCACCTACTAGGCGAACATGTCAAACAGACGGTAACCATCAATTTACTGTCAAAATAGAGGCACCAAGAACCTCATTATATCAGAATTCATATCTCTGGAAAACAGCTCCTTGCGAGTGCGCATAACAGTAGAAAAAATACTTTACAACATAAATACAGGAAATTTCCAGGGCAAGATGGGCAATATGCCGCAAAGAAAATTCATTCCCCGTGGCAACTTAGAGTTTTAGTATGAACAGAAGTAGTGGGTTAAAGAGGACCGCGACGAACAATGTCGGATAGTTTTTGAATTATTGATAATACTAATTGTTTTGTGTTTGAAAAACAAAAATTAATTTATTTCAAAATCAAATCAAACCAAAATAATGTACTGCATTATAAAATTCTAAATGGGACTGCTTAATTTAAAGCAGTGGTTCCCAAACAGGGGGGCGCAGACCAATATTAAGGGGGGCGTGTGAATCCTGATGTAATTTAAATTATATATTTTAAATATTATAGTAAATATAATAACCCACAATGATGCTATTCAAGCCTTCTTAGAGAAACTGATGTTATCAAAAGGTCGTCTGTAAACCAGCACAACAAATTTTTCTTCATTTACGAAATTGGCTTCATTATTGGAGAATAGTGATAATAGTAAAAATGAATAAATCACAGTAGACATTATACCTCATTTGGAAAGTCTCTTCGAGGAATGTCAAAGATATTTTCGTGATTTAGATGACAGTAAATTTTGCACGAACTCCTTTTAATATTGAGATAAACAGACAGAACAGTTGCAAAAACAGGCAATTGATTTTAAACAAATACAGTGGAAAAAAGTGACTTTAAAAATTTGAAGATTACTTCATTCTGAATAAAATATTTTTCCATCTATCCTTTGATCGCAGAAATGGCTTTAAAACTTTATGTACCATTTTCGACGACTAATTTATATGCGAAAGGGCTTTTCTGTTTTAATGGGAATTAAAACGAAACAAAGGAACCGGCTGATGCATGGTATCACAAGACTTGTTGTATCATGGGCTTGATGTTGCTAATGACTTGCGCTGCGCAGTTTTAAAGATAGCACCACGAAATTCACATCTTGTGAAAGAAATGCAGCAGCACCCTTGGCCCCTTGATTAAGTATTAATTAAGTAAAATACAGTTTTATACAGCGGGGCGTGACCATTTCAAGATTTTAAAAAGTAAGCGCCATAGAAAATAGTTTGGGAACCACTGTTATATTATATATTTGCCTTGGCCAGAAAATGCCTAAATATAAGGAACTTATCCCATCTGTAACACGATTTGTCCCGTTCGGAAACGCTATTTTCCGATGTTACAGAAGCTATCCCTGTATTACAGATCGTGACATTGAATTTTTTGTTTGAAATTAATTTGGAAAATGGTTATAATATTTATAATTGGCCTTGATATTTTTGTCGATTATCTATTTTTGTAATTTTGTCTTGTGCCATAAATTATATGCCTTTTAATTTTTGTCCTTTCTGTAACATTGGTATCCTTTTGTCAAATTTGCAAGTCCCGTGTTATTTTAAACCATTTTTTTAATTTTAAGTTGTCCTTTAGATACGACTTAAGTAAAATGATAAATTCTTTTTCAGATAATGTTTATTTTATCTTTAAAATGATATTTTAATGAATATTTGCTAACATTACTGCGCGCGTGTTTTTTACTCAATTTCTCACTAACTATCTTATTTCAGACACATTTGATAGATTTTTGGTAAACCTTGACATAGCCGGTTTTTGAAAACTATTTGATAATTTGGACAATTAAGGACACCGAAAAAAGTAAAATAAAATTCTTAACCTTTTAAAAGCTTTCAAGAAAGTAATTTTCCAAACTCAGTGCTAAAAACTAAAATGCGTGCGGAAAAGTGACACTTTCCGCACGCTCGTAGAAAAACTTTTTTTTTTCAGCATAAGTTTTTTTTTGTTCCAAAAAAAGTGCCATTGGAAGGCAGAACGGAGATCAGAGCATAAAAAATTACTATCTACTGAGGCAAGAATAGAAAGATCAATCCCAAAAATATGTCGTTTTGCTCTGTATGACAATTCATTTGCCCCCAGCGGTAAATTACATTTTTCTACATCGCAAAAAGGTTCATCGTATGTTATAAAAATGTTATCAAAAAACCCGCACAGAAAAATGTAGAGAGGATACGAATATACGAAGCGAACACATTGTCCATTTTTTCTTTGTTTTTCAAAACATTTTTATAAAGGTTTTGTTTTGGTTTTTGCCGGTTGGTTTATTTTCTAGAGGAGTAAAATTTGTAACAAAAGGGATAAAACTGTTAAGCTATTTCCTCCTTCACTTCATTGCCAATTTTCGATCCAAGGGCGTCGATAAGTGGGGGATATTGGGGGTGATTACATTCCTTTCAAGAATAAATATTTGTAAATTATTGTAATTACTATATCACAGCATTTTGTTTTTCATTTTTAAAATGAAAAAGCCTTTTCCTTTCCCAAGAAAAATTTATCGATGCTCTGTCTTGGCCTAAGCTACTGAGGCTAACCTGCTATTGCGATAGTCAATTGTTCTTTCTTTAATACGTATTTACAGAAAACGTTGTGTTAAATTAGTTTTATATTATTTGTCACAGAACATCCTAAATTTTTTATTTTGGCCCCCCCCCTTATATACGCCACTGAGTCAGAGCATATTATTTTAAAAATTTTCGGTCTTGAAGCAAATCATATTACTTTTTGGCAACAGACCATTTCCCCCTAATTTGACCCCGCTGAATCCGAATATCTCTGTTGCCAACTCGAAAAATCGACAGGGACGGAGAAAATCCCCCCCAAACCCCCAAAAACCTGTTTTTTTTTCAGTTTTTTGCAACTTTCTTGAAAACTAACCTTTTTATCAAAAATTGCAAAGAACAGTTTTTTGTGGAGAATAAAATTCCCTTTCCAACGATGTATTGGTCAGTAAGGTTAGGAAAAGCAAGTAGCTCTTCAGTGGCGTACGTAAATTGGGATTATTTAGAAAAAACATGTTTATTATAGGTTTTTCAAAATTTTCTCAAAAACTACACTTTTTAGGAAAAAATATGTAGTATACTTTATTGTAAAACATAATATTTTCTTTTAAAAACTTTATTAAAATGTCGGAGTGTCGCCATATTTAAGGCTTCAGGGGCGTACTAATATATACTTATTTTCAAAAATAACTGAAATAATCAGTTTCTCTTGCATATTTAAATATCTTTTCTAACTAAGATTTTCAGAAAAAAATGTGCCTTTATTCTTTGCCGAGGGTAAGACAATTTCTTTTTAAATGATATATTACAAAGTGAGGTTAATGTTATGATAAATACTTCAAAAAGTTTCGTAATTTATACCTAATAAAATAAAATGTTTCCAAATTAAAATAAACAGTTTTTTGATTAGATTAGATATTTTAATTTATCTAAGCAAGTTCTTTAAAGCAAAAAAACACCGGTGGTTATAAGGGGACGGGGCATAGGGGCCATGGCCCCCCCCTAAGCAATATTTTTGTGCAGAAAGTAACTTTGACACAGGTGTTTTTGGTTATTTTTTTAAGCATATGAAACTAAAAATAAAGTGGTGAATCTTATGCAACAGCTTGGGGGAGGGGGGCATATTCATAATTAGGTACTCATACTTTCGACTATTTGAACTTTCGAGCTTTTGTTTTTTGATCTTTTGTACTTTGGACCTTTTGTACTTTCGACCTTTTGTATTTTCGACATTTTGTACTTTCGACCTTATTTTTTCGACCTTTTGTACTTTCGACCTTTTGTACTTTCGACCTGTTTATCCGTCGCTCTTTATTATACCGAAAAGCTAATAAGACACAAAATTGATTAGTTTGGATTGATCTTAAATAATTTCTTTAAATTAAGAACACCACTGGAGCGGTAAATATAAAATAACTTCCACTTTGTTATACATCGTTTGAAAGGCATTTTATTGGCTATGACGAAGTATAGAACATATTTGTTGATAAAGAGCTTGGTTTTTAAGAAAATTGAATAAAACTTATGAAAAACATGTTTTTTTAAATCATTTGTTGAAATCACCCCCATTGACGGACGTAGCTGAAGAGTTTACTATAAGTCAAACCCCAACGAGTTTGACAATTTTAAAAAGGGAATTTCCCTGTCTAAAAAAAGTGTAGAACAAGTTTTTTCATGTTAAGCTTATTTTTTAAGAAAATTAGATAAAACCTGTAACAAAAATGGTTTATTTTCTGTTTTTTCAAAATTAATTTAATTTACGGATGCCCCTGAAGTTTTATTTATAAAACCGATTTAATCATGTTATACGTCATTTTGAAGTTCACTTAATTCACCTGACGAGCCGATACTGCTTTGAACTTATGAATTATATATCTAATTTACAATTGTATATTTTTTAAAATTTTTATCCTCTTAAAAATAAAACAAATCGACAAGTTGCTTTGCTAAACAAAAAGCACTATCTTTAAAAACACAAAAAAACTCCCCCTTTTATGTTGTTTGTCATCCAGCCCTCCTTCTGTGGTTAGAGACTACACTTTCTAGCTGAGTGATTTTACTTTCCACGATTTGTTTCCCTTTTTATATGTATGTGTAAATCTCCATGTCGTCCTATATATGTCTGTCTGTCTGTGTGGGTGCATACATCCATTAACTCAAAACGGTTTGTCGATAAATCAATTTTTTAGGAGGGTAGGAAATTGCATGTTTGGGGTGCGTTCAGCGGCGCTGCAGCCAAACGAAAAATGGCATTATTCGTTCGGAAATCGTTGATTATGATTTTTGACTCAAACTCATAAATATTTCAAATTGACGGATCGAATATGGTGGACTTTCTTATTTATGAACCGATGTGTAATATAGAAATGGGCGATGTTTCAAGTCGCTGATTATCATTTTTGACTTAAACACATAAAAATATCAAAATGGCGAATCCAAAATGACGGACTTTCTTATTTACTAACCGATTTGTCTAAAACTTGAAAGATCGTATTGCTTAAGGTCACTTAATACAATTTATGACTTAAACTTAAAAAAATCAAAGTGGCGGATGCAAAATGGCAGATCTTTCCAATTTAAAACTTGGCGGTGTTTAAAGCCGCTGATTGTGATTTTTGACTCAAGCTTTAAAAAAGCAATGTAATATTTTAAGCTTGAGACAAATCGGTTAGTAAATAAAAAATTCTGTCATTTTGGATTTGCCATTTTAATTTTTTTATGAGTTTGAGTCAAAAATGATAATCAGCGACATGCAACACCGCCAAGTTCAATTTTTAATACATATCGATGCATAAATATGAAAAATCCGCCATTTTTGATCCGCCATTTTGAATTTTAATTTTCTGCATAAAATTGTATTTAATTTTCTGCATAACTGTGTATTTAATTTTCTGCATAAAACTGTATTAAGTGCTTTCATGCACTGCATACTTTCAAGTTTGAGACAAATCGGTTTAAAAATAAAGAAATCCACCATTTTGGATCCGCTATTCTTGTAATAAAAAACGTAGTATTATTACCACGGATACAGGGTAGACCTTGTCAGATGTCTTTTAGGGAATATGAATCGACCCCTGCCCTCCGTAGATTCCAGGTACACTCTGACCCGAAGAGTTAGCACCTGTCTAGGGTCCCTTTTCCAGGGTTACGGGAATTAAATACGAAGTCCGGTGACGTAGCTTTTAAAAAACTTTTTATTTGAAAAGACTACAAAAAATACTTATAACTAAAATGACCAATACAACTTGTAAAAGTATAATGATACCTAATTAGACCATTTGGGTGCATATATAAACTTCAATGTACGGCGTCAGCAATATATTTGTTATTACAAACAAGATGAGATGTTATTATTCCAGGGATATTACTCCTCCACCCTTAGTTTCGTCAACGTCCTCGTTGATGAGTTTTTGGAGAACCCTTAAGGGAATATTTTTTGTCTTTGAGGTTTTTTGTTTTCGCCAAAAATAGAAAATAAAAATAAATATCAAGATTACTGCCAAACATAAAGTTAAGATAATGTAATTTTGGCTTTCAAAATTAAGTTCCTGTAGGACTAAAGGATCCAAAAGGTCTTCCTGCATTTTTTGCGGGTTTTCTAAATGTCTTATCTGCAAATTGATAGACAAGTTTGTTTCAGGAAGCTTTATTATATCTGGCAATGAAACAGAAATGTTATTTATTGATAATGAATATTTATTTTGATTAATTATTATGTCACACTGGCTGTTAATAAGATAACAGTTTTGAAGTGTGGTTTTCTGAAACTGGAAGCAATTTTCGTAAATTGTTTCGGAGTTTTTTGTACAGAAAAGTAGACCACTTTTATAAGTTAAAGTGTGAATTTGAAAATTATTTTTTACTGTGGCGAAAGGACAATTTTTTGGTAAAAGGCAACTATGTGCAATGGGGTTGAAACAAATCCAATTTGAGTTAATTTCAGAGCATTGCTGATACCATAAATTGTTACAATAGTATTTACTGGGGCTAATTAATATTTTTGATTCATTATTAGGTATTGGATAAACTATCTTAAGACTACAAGAATATTTTTCAAAGATTGGTATTTTCACTACAATGATTGACATATCTTTTAACAGAATAAGGCCAGTTTTACATATAAGAGTTAATTCTGACAGGTGTTTTAGTGGCCATAGAGAATTTTTTGGATAATGAGCTGTCAAATATTGCCAAATTTCCCTAATTTCATTGACATTCAAAATTTCTAAATCTAAAGTTTGCAGATGCGCAAAAGATATCATTCTCAGCATTTTTTCCAAAAATTTGTTTAGTTTTGAGATTTGTAAAATTTGGTTTTGCATACTGAGTAATAACGTGATTTCATTATTCAATTTTAAAATTTCGAAGCGAATGCATTTTGCGTTTTTATTTATAATGTTTACATTTTCCTGGAATTTGTTTATAATATTCCCGGCAAATGAACTAAGGTCATTTATCTTGTGCATCGTGTTAATTTGATTTTGTTTCAGTATTTGTAAGTTCTGCGTTATTGTGTCTAGGTCGGTATTATCTAGGTTTCCTGTGACAAATTTAATACCGCTTCCCAGTAGGTTGAATAAACCACGTTTCTTTCTAAGTTCATTGTTTTCTAAAGAATTTAGTTTTTCATAAGTATTGTACGTATCGTTTAAGCATGATTCAAGGAATTGAAATTGTATTTTTAATAAAGTATTATTAACTTGATTGACTAAAGGGGATAAAAATAGGGAATTAGTAGTAAAAAGTTGGCTTAGAGACGTTTTAATTTTTGTCATATTAAAAGGTATGTACATAGTATGATAATGGCTTACAACTAAAGAAGGAGAGATTTCTTCGGTGTAGAATCCATTATTGTCCAATCTATTGACCTGAAGGGCCTGGTTGAGGTTCGTCAATGTCAGGAGGGACAGGATCAGGAACCTGGAATGATTTAGGTTTTTTCCTGAGTCTTTTTATTTTTCTGACATGTGTGTTAATTGGTTTAGTTTTTGAGATACCAGTTATAACATTTTTATTGACGTTAGTTACTTTGGTAGGGATAAATTGGGGGTTCATTTTATTTCGAAGGGTGTTTTTTCTAAAGATAGTTTGATCTTTTTGAATTTGAGGGGGCTCTTCGGTGTTTTTATTTTGTTTTTGTGTGGTGTGTAACTGTTTTTGATATGCTTTTTTGAAAACTTGATCGTGAAAAGGTATTAGTTCTTTCTTTCGTTGTTCATTATATTGTTCAAAAAGAGTGAGGTCGTTATTTATGTTTGGTTCGTTCACATAAGGGCCATATAAAATTGAAAAGGGGGAACAACCGGTAGTAGAGTGAATACTTTGGTTATATATTAAGATGGCTGACGTCATTATGTTTTGAGGTGTCTCATCGGGATTTTGCATTTTCAAGATACGTAATTTTTCTAACAAAGTTGAATGTAACCTTTCGATGGGGCTATTAGAAGAGGAGTTAGCGGGTGTTGTATAATGTAAATCGATACAAAATAGTTGACAGAACTCTTTAAGGAGATTGTTGTCAAACTCAGTTCCTTTATCTGTCACAATTTTTTGACAGGTGTTATGGTGGGAAAAATAATGTCTTAATTTGCTAAGAATAGTAACGGCGTTTCGATCGGAGATAAAATAAGCTTGTGCATATTTTGAAAATGAATCAATGATAGTTAAAAATTGACAATTTGAAAATCGAAAAACGTCCATATGAAGAGTTTTAAAAGGTTTTTCGGCCAATAAGGGTCCTTCATATGCTATTTTGTAAGGGTGTCTTTCGTACTTATTCTGTAGGCATATTTCGCAGGTGTTTATAAAGTTGGTAATAGAGTCTCTTAGTTTAGGCCAATAATATTTTTGTTTTAAATGATTGTAGGTTTCAGTTATGCCGTTATGATTAGATTTGTGGTAATTTGCTATTATTTCTGTTTGCTGTTCGGTATTAATGACATCTGTTACATAAATGTTTGAAAAAATAAGTTTTGCATGAGGGTTTAAAATTGAGCTAACTATTCTTTGAAATTCGAGTTTGAGTTCATTATTTGGGATATAAACCGTGAAAAGTGAATCGGGTTTTACTATTTCTTTTAAGATTTTAAGAATGCATCCTTGTTGCTGATCTTTGTTTATTCGCACAAAGTTATGATTTTTCTTAAACGGGTTTGTATGGAAATGTTTGTATTCTTTACCGTAATCGATTATTAATCGATTAGTTGCGTAATTTAGGGGTAATTCTGAAATCGGTAGGTATTTTCCGTCTGTGTCGTTGTTCGAGTGAACGGTGACGTCAGAGTCGTTATCATTCTGAACTTTGTCAGTTTCAATTGGTTGAGAAGGATTTAAGTTTGATGTAGATGGTTTTGTCATTTCATTAAGGCGAGTTAGGTTGGTTTGTGTTTCTTGGTAAATTTCGTTAATGACGTAATCGGAGAGATTAAAATCGGTTAGGTCCGCAACTGAGTGATCGACGTTAGGGGATATAGACATGACGTCATTTGTTTCGTGGGTGTTGATGTCTATTCTTGAGAGTGCGTCAGCAACGACATTTTCTTTGCCTTTTTTGTATTTTATTTCGAAGTTGTACTCCTCTAGTTTAAGTTTCCAACGAATTAAACGGGAGTTTGGCTCTTGAATTTTTGACAGCCAAACTAATGGATTGTGATCGGTTTCTATGGTGAATTTTTGTCCGTAAAGATAAGGTCTAAAGTGTTTTGTTGATTCTAGAATAGCAAGGAGTTCTTTTTCTATAGTAGAGTAGTTTTTCTCGGCTGAATTTAAAGTTCTGGAGTAATATGCGATCGGTTTATTATTTTGCGAAAGGACAGAGCCTAGAGCTATGTTTGAGGCGTCTGTCGTAAGTATAAAGGGTTTTGTAAAGTCGGGATATTGAAGAACGGGAGAGTTTGTTATAAGTTCCTTACATTTTTGAAAAGCATTTTGATATTCCTGATTTTTAATATTAATTTCGCTCCCTTTTCGTAGACATCGCGTGAGAGGAAATGTAATTTTAGAAAAGTTCTTTATGAATCTGCGGTAGTATCCTACGAGACCTAAGAAAGATTTTATTTCTTTTTGTGTTCTAGGTATAGGGTAACGTATGATCGCGTCGATTTTCATTGGATTCGGTTTAATACCTTCCGGCGTTATGATATGCCCTAAAAATGCAACTTCTTTTTGTAGAAACTCTGATTTGTCTGGCTGTATTTTTAGGTTTACTTCTTTTAATTTTTTAAATATGATTCTAATATGATCAATGTGTTCTGATAAAGATTTTGAAAATATGACTACGTCATCCATGTAGACAAAGCAGAATTTGTACAGGTAGTCCCTAAGGACTTCGTCCATCATTCTTTGGAATGTGGCGGGGGCGTTTTTTAAGCCAAAAGGCATGCGCAAGTATTCAAAATGGCCGTTATTAACTGTGAAAGCAGTTTTCTCGATGGATTTAGGATCCATTTCTATTTGGTGAAAACCTTGGGCAAGGTCAAGGGTCGTGAAGTAGGTACATTTTCCTAGATTATCCAGGATCTCGTCTATTCTTGGAAGAGGCCACTTGTCCTCAATAGTTTCATCGTTCAAGCGGCGGTAGTCGATGACTAACCTAAATTTCTTCTTTCCAGAAGCATCTGCTTTTTTTGGAACTATCCAAACAGGTGCAGAATAGGGAGAAATGGAGGGACGAATGATTTTATTGTCAAGAAGCTTTTGAATTTGACTTTGAATTTCAGCATTCATTGCTGGAGGATGTCGAAAAGATTTAACATAGATAGGACGGTCGTTTGTCGTGCGGATAAAATGTTTAGTTTGACTTGTAAAAGAAAGGTCACAATTTTCGTTATACATAATGTCTTTGAATTCCTTACAAAGAGGCAAAATTTTAGATTTTTCAAGAGGCGTGAGATGATCTAGTCTTAATTGTGTGTCAGGGTCGAAGGCTGTGTTGTATTGATTAGGGGGGTCAATTATATCGAATTGTTCTTGAGGTATGACCTTGACTCGATCGTGAAAGTTAATATTGACGTTTGGGTTTGGATTGGGGATTTTGCAAAAACCGTTTTCGATTTTTACGAGACTGTCGGGAATAATGTGATCATTTATAGAAAAAGAGGGCAAAAGTGCAGTGCCTTTTTTGTAATTGACAGGGACTATCAAGGAATTGACATGAAAATTTTGAATCGGCTGCTTTAAAGGTTCGTTATAGGCTAACGAAAAAGGAATGTTAATTTTGTTTAAAGTTAATATTCTATTTTCAAAGTCGACTATACCGTTTAAATTTTTAAGGTCTCTTGAGCCTATTAATGCATCAAAGTCCTTATGCCAGTCTAAAACACGCATTTTAAAATTTTCGTTTATTCCTAGTTCTTGTAATAAATTTAATTTTAAATTTTGATTTTCTTTGTATGTCTTTCTGCAGGCAGTTACTTCAAAAGGTTCAAAAAATATATTATCGGGGTACATTTTGGCTATTTTTGGGGAGATTATAGAGTCTGAGGCTCCTGAATCGATAAGAATTGTTATTTGCGTTTTTGGTAAATAAAAATATGGTAGTTCGATTTGTCGGGCAACGTTATTTAAGTCGACGGGGGATCCAAGGCTGTTTCCTGAAAATTTTCGCTTGCGGCGTTTGTTTGTAAATTATGTTCGTAAGAGCAGTTTTCTTGTTGGCTAGTGGGTTCTTCGTTATAAAAATGAGGATCGTAAAAATAGTCAGGGTTTTCTTCACTATAATTATTGTAAGTTTGATTTTCACAGGTTTGTTCGTAGGTTTGTTCGTAGTTTTGTTCGTAAGTTTGTTCTGGGTATGTTTCTACATTTGTCAAAAATCCTGAGGGTTTAAAAATTCCTGAAGGTCGATTGTATGGGGGTCTTTGATAGTGTTGCCTTGACGGACCAATTGTTGATGTCGACATAGGGGTTGGCTTGTCTAAAATGGGTTTATTTTGTGGGGCGAAGGCGTTAGTTGGTCTTCCAAAATTTTGAAAATTTTGAGGTTGATTTTGAAAAGGTCTAGGTTGATTAAAATTAAAGTTAGGTTGTCTAAATTGAGAGTTAAAAGGTGGATTAAAATTAAATTGCCTGGTAAACTGAGGGTTCGAAAAAGGTTGCATAAACGGGTTAAAACGTTGTTGGGGTGGTTTTGGTCTTATTTGATTAGTTTGGGGGTTGCGATTAAAATTTTGGTTTTGTCTAAAGTTATTGTTGGGTTTTAAAAATGAATTATTTCCTTTGTGCAAGTTCGAGTTATTACTTGTAAAATTGACTTGCGCTTCTACTATGTTATTACTCATGACGTCCTTGTAGGCTTCGTCTAAAGTTGCAGGAGTTTTAAGCATAAGAAGCGTTTTTAAAGAGTCTGGGGAGTTTGCGGTCAAAATTAAAACAGATACTTTTTCTACTTGAGATATAAGCAGTAACTTTTGTGCGTTATCTGCTACTTCACATTGAATTTTTCCAAAAATTCTTTGGCAAAAGGCCTTAAGTCTATCGATAAACTGCAAAATGTCTTCGTTTGCGTCAATTTTAATGTACTGAAGTTCTTGCATCAAAATTTCGTGATTAATTGGATCACCAAATTTTTGTCTTAAAGCTAACTTAATTTTTTCAAAAGTATTTAAATCTGGCCTTTCTAATAGAAAATTTTGAGCTTTGCCTACCAGTTTCGATTTTATGGCAGACAGGACCAATTTTTGTTGCTCAATAGAATTACCAAAATAAAGTTCATAAAATTCTTGTACAGAAATCAAAAAACTTTCTAAATGGGATTGACTGCCATCAAATGTGGGCAACAATGACGTGTAAAATTTAAGATTTTCCATTGTGTTAGAAAGTTCTTCGTTTTGTAAAGTGTTATCTAATTGGTTACTACTAACGCTACTTAAACTACTGTTAAAACTAGTGTTTAAATTTGCAAAATTTAAAGAATCAAAATTTTCTAAAAATCTATTTTCTAAATTATTTTCAGTATTTTCTTCTAAACTTTCTTCTATACTTTCTAATTGCTGTTGAGTGTCTAGTCTCGATGTCGACTGACCACTTAAATTTCTTAAACTACTTTGCAAACTACTTATTTGCTCAAAATTTAAATTTAAAGACGGTTTCTTCAAACTTGCTAGATAGTTTTCAATTTCAGTTTTAACGTTTTCTTTCTTATTTTCTGCTCCTAATCCTAGTTTTGTTTTGTTCTTTTCTAAAATATTCTTTAATCGCCTAGGCATCAAGAAAGTCAAAAAAACTTACATAACAATCGAGGATAAATCCATAAGGCTTGTTCTGTAGAGGTTACGCCACCAAAAGGAATCCTATAAATGGGGGTTGACTTTAGCTTTTCTGCCTATGACACCGGGCTCAGTAGGGATGTGTCGTTGGTTAGGCTTTTGGCTTCGGCGGGACTCATACAACACGGTAGACGTCACTAGCTTCAACTCCAGGCTTTATTCCACAACACTTCTTTACGTTCGACGTCGTAAAAGGTATTTTCTTTTAAGAAAAAGTTCACAATTCGTACGGGACGTAAAGTTCGGTTTGAATAGCGCACTAAGACTTAAAAGTCACTTTCGTACAACGGAAAACCGATAAAGGACGAAATCGCACTATCCTGTTCGCAGCGCCAATTAAATACGAAGTCCGGTGACGTAGCTTTTAAAAAACTTTTTATTTGAAAAGACTACAAAAAATACTTATAACTAAAATGACCAATACAACTTGTAAAAGTATAATGATACCTAATTAGACCATTTGGGTGCATATATAAACTTCAATGTACGGCGTCAGCAATATATTTGTTATTACAAACAAGATGAGATGTTATTATTCCAGGGATATTACTCGGGAAAAGACCACATCGGTATGAAAGACGGAGAGGATGGACCTCGGTACGGTGATCATAGCGTAGGTGGCAACCCTTCTTTTAGGGTTAGTATATATGCCTTTCAGTCTGGCGTTGGCTTGTCAAAGGCTAGAGGAGAAAAACCTTGATCAAAAATCCTGGCCCTCCAAGTAGGGGGTTGAGGCATTAGACTGGTTCTCTAATATTTGTAAAACAAAGATATTACCAAAACGCCTAAACAAAGCCCCGGAGCAATGGACGGAAATTCCCAAGAGATATATACAAACATAGTAAAAAGCTTGAAGGAAGCAAGCAAAGAAGCTGTTGGATACCAAGATAACAATAAGATGTGGTGGATACATATTTGAAATGGCTCAGTACCAAAGAGCAAAGAGACCTAGAAATCTACAGGGAAACCAGAAGCCAGCTAAGAAATCTGATATGCACGGAAAAAATTAAATGTTTGAGCGAAAATGCCACGATATAAATACACACGTAGGAGGTAGGCAGAGTTATGAAGTATGGAAATTCATGTCAACGTTAAAAAACCCAACAAAAGAAAAAGTAAACATCCAGATTATCAAACCAGAACAATGGAAAGAACACTACAAGAGACTGCTGCACGAAACAAGACCCGAATATCTGTCAGCCTCTCCGAGGAGAGACATAGAAGTACATGGAGAGGAAGTGATTATCGGAAAAGAAATTATAAAGAATAGTAAAGCTTAAATTCGGAAAAGCTAGCGGACCTGAGAGAATATACGCTGAAATGCTCAAATATGAATCAGAAAAACTGCTAGAAAATCTCACATATATTATCAATCAATGCATAAACGGGCATCCAGTACCTGATAAATGGAAAATAGCATTCATATCCTCAATACATAAAAAAGGAAACAAGTTGGATTGCAACAACCACAGAGGAATTTCAGTAACCAGTACTCTAAGTAGATTGTATGGTAGGATGCTTAGAGACCTAATAGAGAATGATTTTCATGTCCAAGAAGAAGAAGAGCAAAGTGGGTTTCGTGCAGGCAGATCTTATAGTGATAATGTTTTTTGTCTTGAACAAGTAATCAAGAAAAGGAGTGCCAGAAATATAGAGACTCATGTTACCTTTGTGGACCTACAAACAGCATATGATACCGTTCCAGTAGAAAAATTATGGACAGTGTTAGAACAAACTAATATCAATCATACATATATAAAAGCGATAAAAAAAACTTTACAAGGGTCAAAATCTAAAATTAAAATTGGAAATCGACTTTCAAAAGAATTCTAGGTAACGAAAGGCTTAAGACAGGGATGTTGTATCTCTCCAACTTTTTAAAAAATATATATCGCAGTAGCTCTAAAAAACTGGAAACATAAAGTACACGGGATGGGAATACAACTTAACGACCGATTTAGCATATACACACTACAGTTTGCTAACGACCAAGTAATTGTAGCTAATGATAAAGAAGACATGGAGTATATGATGAGAAAGTTAACGGAAGAATACCAAAAGTGGGGGAGTGGGGGTTAACAGTGAACGTGGACAAGACACAGTACTTATGTATTGGAAACGAATCAAGTGGCGGTATTTTTAATTTTTTTACTCAATTATTTTTATAGAAAATTTGTAAATAAGGGTATTGTATGCAGACAAACTAAAAAGATGATATATTTTTACCTTCCCAGCTCACGCAGCACTGGCTACAGAAGCGAGGGGTGGCTCGGTATTTCCTTTTGGTGTACAGTAAATACCATTGAAATTTGAGAAAATACTGGGAAATACCAGGAAATACTGTAGGTATTATACGGTAGGTATTTCCTTTTGGTGCACGAAAATCGGCGATCGAGCCACCCCTCGTAGAGAAGGTATTGTTTTCGACGAGATAACGCCTAAAATGTGTTATTTGGGTGTATTTTGACCTATCCTCGCAATATCGTCGTGATTTCTGTCTGTTTGTATGTGTATTTTTTTTCTGTCCGTAACACAATAGCTCCTAAACCGCTAAACCGATTTTCATAAAATTTTTAGATAAAATAGCGTTTGACACTCTAACGAGCTGATTAGATTTTGGACAAAATCCATTAATGCTAATGATGTTAAAAATGCTAACTTTTTAACGGAGCATCGCATCAATATGGCGTTTTCGGGGTATAGTAGACTATATTTTGTTTCATAATTTGTCTAATAACCAAAAACCTTGTGAGAGCTTTAGTTTCTGAGATATTTAAAAAAAACTGTTTTCGAGGCTGATATATCATGTCTTAACGTAAAGTGTGCTAATAGGCTAGCTAGGAAGGTATCAGATCCGTCATGGATCCATTTATTTAAATAATAAAAATAAAGAAACATTTGTTTAACCAAAAAAATAATAATATCTTTGTTAGTTTCTAATATACAGGGTGTCCCAGACCACCCGTCCAACCCTTTTAAAATCTAAGGGATGGATTTTTTTAATGATCTATAAACTTATTGTAGCCATATCGAGTATGCTCTTTCAATTGGTAGTATTTTCAAATTCCGGCGCCGACCGGAAGTGGCTATTCAGGCCTAAAGTCCGTTTTTTGAATATGGATAAGCATAATTTTGCAACGGATTTGGATTCTACGCAAGAAAATACGTACCTTTTATTTAAAACATTTTTTCTTAAACGTCATTATTTTTTAAAATATATGCCCATCCCCATTTGAAAAAGGGACTCCAGGTCTAAATAGGCCACTTCCGGCGACTCCGAAAGTTAAAAACATATACCACCAATCAAAAGACTGTTTAGTCTAAATTATACGCATTTCTAATGACGTCACCAAGTGAGAAAAAAACGTATGGCGTAGATATTTTTACCAATCAATATTTGTTATTATGTTTTTGATTGACAGTGACGGATACTTCACATAACCAATTACCTACTTATTTAAAAAATGAATTAATCATAGACACTATTTTTTTTTCAAAAGTTTATTGTCACCGCTGTTTATAATATAATAAACAAAGATAAACCAAAATGACGTCATTACAAATGCGTATAATTAGGACTATAGATACTCGAGTCAATTTTTGCATCATCAAAAAAACTTTTCCCCTAGGTTTTAAAAGGGGTGGACAGGTGGTTTGAAACACCCCGTATATTATAATATTATATTGCAAACAAAAAATGTAAAACTAATTTAGCGAAAGTTATGAGATTTCCAGAATAAATAAATTGGTAAAAAATGTTTTTTAAGTCACAAGCTTTTATAAAATGCACTAAAAATTAAAAAATAATTTTCTAACATTCTAATATTATCATATTAATAAAAGCGATGGCCGACTGATGGAAATTTTGACGATGTTAGCACGATAAGATATCCGTATCAATTAAATATCACTATTTGCAAGAATCAATCTAGCAGAAAAATGCAGAGGTATAATACCAAACCCACCCAACCCGACCCAAGATACCCCAGCATTTCTCTGACATAGGTATGGCAATGGCATAACATTGCGGCACATCAAACATATCTTTGATGACCTGCTATGTTGAATATTCTTTAAATGTTTGGATCACAAATTTAGATTAACTTTGGTTTGCGGCCATCGCTTTTATTATTATGATAATATTAGAATGTTAGAAAATTATTTTTTAATTTTTAGTGCAATTTATAAAAGCTTGTGACTTAAAAAAAAAATTTTACCTATTTATTTTTTACTTTTTAGTCTCAACTATCTACTCTATTAAATGAAAATATTTGTTCAATAACAGAACAGAAGAGTTTATTCTAGATTATAATGAAATCGCTGATCGTGAGTTGCTTGGAAACTCATTTTTCTGTTGGGGGAAGGAGAGGGTGGGGGGTAGAGGTTGAAATATATTTTTTGTTTGGGCTGTATTGCCATCGGACCTTTATGCATATACCAAATTTTATAAAAGTCATTTGAAGTGAAGTGTGTCAAAAACGCATTTTTTATGGAAGGGGGTGGGGGCTAGGGTGGGAGGACATTTTTTCATTATTGTTGTATTGTCATCGGACCACTATACCAAATTTCATCCAAATCGGATAATGGGAAGTGTGTCAAAAACGCATTTTTCTATAGATGGGGGTGGGGGTAGGAGTGGTAGGATTTTTTTTTTCAATGTTTTATTGTCATCGGACCACTATACGTATACCAAATTTCATCCAAATCGGATAATGGGAAGTGTGTCAAAAACTCATTTTTCTATGAAAGGGGATGGGGGTAGGGGTGGTAGGATATTTTTTTCTTAATATTGTATTGTCATCGGATCACTATATGTATACCAAATTTCATCCAAATCGGATAACGGGAAGTGTGTCAAAAACAATTTTTTCTATGGAAGGGGGTGGGGGTAGGGGTGGGAGGATATTTTTTTCCTATTGTTCTATTATCATCGGACCACTATGTGTATACCAAATTTTATCCAAATCGGATAACGGGAAGTGTGTCAAAAACACATTTTTCCATAGAAGGGGTGGGGGTAGGGGTGGGAGGATATTTTTTTCTTAATGTTGTATTGTCATGGGACCACTATGTGTGTACCAAATTTCATTCAAATCGGATAATGGGATATATACTAAAAATTTTTTTTTTGATAAAATGTGTAGATGAAAAATAAAATATTTTATTTATATAAAAACATCTTTAAAAAATCCTTTACTAACTATCTATCAAATCTTGTGAAGCGTTTTTAACACACTTATCATTATCCGATTTGGATGAAATTTGGTACACACGTAGTGGTCCCATGACAATACAACATTAAGAAAAAAATATCCTTCCACCCCTACTCCCACCCCTTCTATAGAAAAATGTGTTTTTGACACACTTCCCGTTATCCGATTTGGATAAAATTTGGTATACACATAGTGGTCCGATGATAATACAACAATAAGAAAAAAATATAATCCCACCCCTACCCCCACCCCCTTGCATAGAAAAATTTGTTTTTGACACCCTTCCCATTATCCGATTTGGATGAAATTTGGTATACATATAGTGATCCGATGACAATATAATATTGAAAAAAAAAATCCTACCACTCCTACCCCCACCCTCATCTATAGAAAAAAGCGTTTTTGACACACTTCCCATTATCCGATTTGAATGAAATTTGGTATACATATAGTGAACCGTTGACAATACAATATTAAGAAAAAAATATCCTACCACCTCTACCCCCCACCCCCTTTAATAGAAAAATGAGTTTTTGACACACTTCCCATTATCCGATTTGGATGAAATTTGGTATTCACATAGTGGTCCGATGACAATACAACATTTAAAAAAAATATCCTCCCACACCTACCCCCACCCCCTTCCATAGAAAAATTTGTTTTTGACACACATCCCGTTATCCGATTTGGATGAAATTTGGTATACATATAGTGATCCGATGACAATACAATATTAAGAAAAAATATCCTCCCACCTCTACCCCCACCCCCTTCCATAGAAAATGCGTTTTTGACACCCTTCCCATTATCCGATTTGGATGAAATTTGGTATACATATAGTGGTCCGATGACAATACAACATTGAAAAAAAAAATCCTACCACTCCTACCCCCACCCTCATCTATAGAAAAATGCGTTTTTGATACACTTCCCATTATCCGATTTGGATGAAATTTGGTATACATATAGTGATCCGATGACAATACAATATTAAGAAAAAATATCCTCCCACCTCTACCCCCACCCCCTTTAATAGAAAAATGAGTTTTTGACACACTTCCCATTATCCGATTTGAATGAAATTTGGTATTCACGTTGTGGTCCGATGACAATACAACATTAAAAAAAAAATATCCTACCACCCCTACCCCCACCCCCTTCCTTAGAAAATGCGTTTTTGACACCCTTCCCATTATCCGATTTGGATGAAATTTGGTATACATATAGTGGTCCGATGACAATATAATATTGAAAAAAAAATCCTACCACTCCTACCCCCACCCTCATCTATAGAAAAATGCGTTTTTGACACACTTCCCATTATCCGATTTGGATGAAATTTGGTATACATATAGTGATCCGATGACAATACAATATTAAGAACAAAATATCCTCCCACCTCTACCCCCACCTCCTTTCATAGAAAAATGAATTTTTGACACACTTCCCATTATCCGATTCGGATGAAATTTGGTATTCACATAGTGGTCCGATGATAATACAACATTAAAAAGAAATATCCTCCCACCCCTACCCCCACCCCCTTCCATAGAAAATGCATTTTTGACACCCTTCCCATTATCCGATTTGGATGAAATTTGGTATACATATAGTGGTCCGATGACAATACAACATTGAAAAAAAAAATATCCTACCACTCCTACCCCCACCCTCATCTATAGAAAAATGCGTTTTTGATACACTTCCCATTATCCGATTTGGATGAAATTTGGTATACATATAGTGATCCGATGACAATACAATATTAAGAAAAAATATCCTCCCACCTCTACCCCCACCCCCTTTCATAGAAAAATGAGTTTTTGATACACTTCCCATTATCCGATTTGGATGAAATTTGGTATACATATAGTGATCCGATGACAATACAATATTAAGAAAAAATATCCTCCCACCTCTACCCCCACCCCCTTTCATAGAAAAATGAGTTTTTGACACACTTCCCATTATCCGATATAGATGATTTTTTTAAATAGAGTAAAAAATCATGTTCAGCGACGTTAAACACCACAAAGTTCTAAATTTATTATAAATCGATCCCTAAGCACTGCAATCTTTCAAGTTTGAGACAAGTCGGTTAGTAAATAAAAAATCTGCCAATTTTGATCCGCCATTTTGATTTTTTTAAGTTTAAGTAAAAAATTTTGTTAAATGACTTCAAGTAATGTAATATTTCAAGTTTGAGACAAATCGGTTAGTAAATAAAAAATCCGCCATTTTGGATCCGCCATTTTGATTTTTTTAAGTTTGAGTAAAAAATTTTCGTAAATGACCTCAAGCATTTTGATTTTTCGATCCGCCATTGTTGTAATTAAAAACGTAAATTGTAGTATTACCCGGTTACCAAACACTACAACTACCAAGATTCAACAGTCGACTTAATGGATTTAACTTTACTTAACAAAAACAGATTTCAAATAAATTAGTAAAAATTTTTTTTTAAGTCACAAGCTTTTATAAAATGCACTAAAAATTTAAAAATAATTTTCTAACAGTCTAATATTATCATAATAATAAAAGCGATGGCCGACTGATGGAAATTTTGAAGATGTTAGCACGGTAAGATATCCGTATCAATTAAATATTACTATTTGCAAGAATCAATCTAGCAGAAAAATGCAGAGGTAAATAAATAAAGAAGAGTTTATTCTAGATTATAATGAAATCGCTGATCGTAAGTTGTTTGGAAACTCATTTTTCTATTGGGGGAAGGAGAGGGTGGGGGTAGAGGTAGAAATATATTTTTTGTTTGGGCTGTATTGCCATCGGACCTTTATGCATGTACCAAATTTTATAAAAGTCATTTGAAGGGAAGTGTGTCAAAAACGCATTTTTTATGGAAGGGGGTGGGGGGTAGGGGTGGGAGGACATTTTTTCATTATTGTTGTATTGTTATCGGACCACTATATGTATACCAAATTTCATCCAAATCGGATAATGGGAAGTGTGTCAAAAACGCATTTTTCTATAGATGAGGGTGGGGGTAGGAGTGGTAGGATTTTTTTTTTCAATGTTGTATTGTCATTGGACCACTATATGTATACCAAATTTCATCCAAATCGGATAATGAGAAGGGTGTTAAAAACGCATTTCCCATGGAAGGGGGTGGGGGTAGGGGTGGGAGGATATTTTTTTAAATGTTGTATTGTCATCGGACCACTATGTGAATACCAAATTTCATTCAAATCGATTAATGGGAAGTGTGTCAAAAACTCATTTTTCTATGAAAGGGGGTGGGGGTAGAGGTGGGAAGATATTTTTTTCTTAATATTGTATTGTCATCGGATCACTATATGTATACCAAATTTCATCCAAATCGGATAACGGGATGTGTGTCAAAAACAAATTCTTCTATGGAAGGGGGTGGGGGTAGGGGTGGAAGGATATTTTTTCTTATTGTTGTATTATCATCGGACCACTATGTGTATACCAAATTTTATCCAAATCGGATAACGGGAAGTGTGTCAAAAACACATTTTTCTATAGAAGGGGTGGGGGTAGGGGTGGGAGGATATTTTTTTCTTAGTGTTGTATTGTCATCAGACCACTATATGAATACCAAGTTTCATCCAAATCGGATAATGGGAAGTGTGTCAAAAACTCATTTTTCTATGAAAGGGGGTGGGGGTAGAGGTGGGAGGATATTTTTTTCTTAATAATATATTGTCATCGGATCACTATATGTATACCAAATTTCATACAAATCGGATAACGGGATGTGTGTCAAAAACATTTTTCTATGGAAGGGGGTGGGGGTAGGGGTGGGAGGATATTTTTTTCTTAATATTGTATTGTCATCGGATCACTATATGTATACCAAATTTCATCCAAATCGGATAACGGGATGTGTGTCAAAAACAAATTTTTCTATGGAAGGGGGTGGGGGTAGGGGTGGAAGGATATTTTTTCTTATTGTTGTATTATCATCGGACCACTATGTGTATACCAAATTTTATCCAAATCGGATAACGGGAAGTGTGTCAAAAACACATTTTTCTATAGAAGGGGTGGGGGTAGGGGTGGGAGGATATTTTTTTCTTAATGTTGTATTGTCATCAGACCACTATGTGAATACCAAGATTCATCCAAATCGGATAATGGGAAGTTTGTCAAAAACTCATTTTTCTATGAAAGGGGGTGGGGGTAGAGGTGGGAGGATATTTTTTTCTTAATAATATATTGTCATCGGATCACTATATGTATACCAAATTTCATACAAATCGGATAACGGGATGTGTGTCAAAAACATTTTTCTATGGAAGGGGGTGGGGGTAGGGGTGGGAGGATATTTTTTTCTTATTGTTGTATTATCATCGGACCACTATGTGTATACTAAATTTTATCCAAATCGGATAACGGGAAGTGTGTCAAAAACACATTTTTCTATAGATGGGGTGGGGGTAGGGGTGGGAGGATATTTTTTTCTTATTGTTGTATTATCATCGGACCACTATGTGTATACCAAATTTTATTCAAATCGGATAACGGGTAGTTTGTCAAAAACACATTTTTCTATAGAAGGGGTGGGGGTAGGGGTTGTTTGGATATTTTTTTCTTAATGTTGTATTGTCATGGGACCACTACGTTTGTACCAAATTTCATCCAAATCGGATAATGGGAAGTGTGTCAAAAACGCTTCACAAGATTTGATAGATAGTTAGTTAGAACATCTGAAGCTAAATAAAGGTTATAAAAAATTGCGTAGGATTTTTTAAAGATGTTTTTGTATAAATAATATATTTTATTTTTCATCTACACATTTTGTCCAAAAAATTTTTTTTAGTCCGGCGCCGAGTTGGTCGGCGCCCAGTTGGCGGCGCCGAGTTGGCCCGGCGCCCAGTTGGCCCGGCGCCCAGTTGGCGGCGCCGAGTTGGCGGCGCCCAGTTGGCGGCGCCGAGTTGGCGGCGCCCAGTTGTCCCATTCCGACTTAGATAGTTAGATAGTTAGACAGAACATCTGAAGCTAAATAAAAGCTTGTAATAATAAAAGGCGAAGGTAAGGTGATGTTAGGGTAAGGCGATATTGATAACGTTATCGAAAAGGCAAAATAACCCTAGGTGAATATCGCCTTCCGGGATTTCGAACGCATGGTGACTATTAACACATGATTTGGATTTTTTTATAATAATTAGGTTTGAGAATTTTTACGTTTTTAAGAAGTATTTTCTAGTTAGGTATAGATTATTATAGTAATCATATGAGAAATATAAAACAAAATCCAAAAGCACTAGTGCGCAATCGCGGGCGATTCTCGCCGCGCTTCTAATCGCGGCTAATTAGTCGCACCCCTGGTCATCTCTCTATTGTTTATTCAAGTCTTTAAAATGCAAGTATTTCCTAAGCGGCTGAGCCAAATATCAACATACTAGGGACCTATTGCAATAGTGCCAGGCACAAATTGTGCTGGGCACTATATTGACAGTTTCTCATTATAAGAACAGCTGTGTCCTTTCAAAATTAGGCCTTTGTGTATTATACGAGCCGGATTTCATAGTGACGCCACTATTAATGGAAAATAAACGACGGGATTTATAAATTCGACTTAAGTATGTCAATTTTGAAAGATCAACTGTCAGTTTGTAATGCGAAACTGTCAATATAGTGGCCGGCACAATTTGTGCCTGGCACTATTGACTAAAAAAAATTAATTACTGGGTGATTCATTTAAAAAATATTTCATGTAAAAAATTTGGCAATCGTTTGACATATGTCATTTTTGATTCTGATAATTTAGAAAAAATCCTTTAACTTTGCTAATTTAAACGTTACTGTCAGATTAATATTAACTGAGATTGCTATTGAAAAAAATATGATCAATCAAATTTAAAAAGAACTTTTGTGTTTTTTATAACGAAACGACTATGTCTTGTTTTGTTCGGTTTTATTTGTTAACTTAACTCACAGAAATGCTTTTTCTCTACTTTTTTCGCCGCCATCTTTAAAAAGCAAATGAATTGAATTTTTTGTACATTTTAATTTTAAAGTAACTTATAGTAATATAAAATAAAATTTTTGGTAAAACAATTACCAAACCAAAAAAACAGTGTTGTTTTTATATTTTTTACGCCGCAATCTTGGATTTTAAAAGACTTTTATTATAGAATTTTTAAGATAAGTGACCCCTATTTGGTATAATTAATAATTAATTTAATTATTAATAATTATAATATAATAATAATTATAATAATAAACACTAGTTTAACAAGGATAACTTATTTGTATTTTCACCGCCATCTTGAATGTAATGTCAAATGTTAACTTTTGATAAATATTGAATACGGCTTATTCTTGATAAAAGCCAGAATTTTTTTTGTCAAAATTAAAAATTAATTGCACAAAAATGGAACGAAATATCGAAGAAAAACTAATTTTTCAAATTATTGCAGCTACTTTATTTTGAATTGACAGGTGTCAAATTTTATTAAAATTTCAAATTGAGTAGTTCTTGCTTAAAGTGGGATCATCAAAATCTGGGAGCACGGTAGTGCCCCGCCAAGTTCGCGCCCGAAACTGCTGTACCATCTTTTCTTGAAACATTTCAGCCCATAATTGACCTATCTAAAACTCTACTTCGGAATGAGCTACGAAACTTCGCACAGTCGTAGATCTTTATAGAGTAGATCTTTATAGAGTTAAAAATCCCTCCAAGTTTCATGGACTTCCATAAAGTAGTAAAGTAGTTACGAAATTTAAAAAAACATCGAAATTGCCACTCACTCACTCCCTCATCTACTCACTCATGTATAGATCATCAAAATTCTACTGTACTCTCAGACATGCTATAAAGCTGAAATTTGGTACACTGATAGAAATTGTGACCAAACCCTTGGAAAAAAATGCCCCAAAATTCTAATTTACTCCCCTCCCCCATACATGTAAAGTTATGTAAAAGTAACATTGCCCACTTCCAGAGGCGCTAGAGAGCTCAGCTTTGGCAGACTGATAAGAAAATATAATAAAACTATAGGAAAAAATTTTAATTTGCTTCCCTGCCCTATATATGTAAAGTTATGTAAAAGTAACATTGCCCACTTCCAGAATCGCTAGAGAGCTGAGCTTTCGAAGACCGATAGGAACTATGATAAAACTATAAAAATCCCAAATTTTAATTAACTTCCCTCCCCTATAAATTTTGAAGTTATGTAAATTAACATTGCCTACTTCCGGGAAAACTAGAGAGCTGAGCTTTAGAAGGCTGTTAGGAACTATGATAAAACCATAGGAAAATATAAAAAAACCTCCATATTTTTAATAAGGCATTGCAAAAGTTTTGAACAATATTCCGCATAATTTACTACTTTAAAACTTAAATATTATCCAAATCCTTTAAAAAAAGAGTAAAATCATAACAAAATCATTTCGTGTAAAAAAAGCCAAGTACGCAAAAGTGGTATTCCGTAAAAATAATTGAGATAAAAGTAATTCAAAATAAAAGGTTGTTACTAGTTTGGAAATGTTTTTCTTAACTTGGATTGAACATAAAAAAGTTTGGCTGGAATAGCAAAGTTTAAAAAAACATTTCCAATATTCAAAATCACACCCTCTAGGATCCTGGGAAAGAACCCATGCGCTATTTTGGCCCTGCGCTATTTTGAACATGCGCTTTTTTGTCCGGCGCTATTTTGACCTGCGCTATTTTGGCTATGCGCTATTATGTGCTGTGCGCTAGTATAGCCCGCGCTATTTTTGGCGCGCTATTTTGGCCTGCGCTATTTATGACGCGCTATTATGGCCTGCGCTATTTTTGACGCGCTATTATGGCCTGCCCTATTTTGGTTCTCCGCACCTAGAGACCCAGTACAGTTCATATCATTATTTTTGAGACAACTTTTGACAATTTTTTTTCGTTGGCCTATGCTATTTGTTATGGGAAACAGCTGATAACTGTCAAAAAGTTATCTCAAGAATTATGGTATAGAGTTTATGTACGATATATTCTAAAAATATGTCATACATACAGGGTCTCTACCCGCACTTTACCCCGATTGCGCCAATATAAGTTTATTAATGATTTTTTAAACAATTTAAAAAATATCAGGACTACGTAGCATAAAACCGCATCAAGCTGACAATCATTATTCTTTGTTGTGACCACAATGATGTGACCCAAAAATTGAAACAAAAGTAATTTTCTAAAGTGTTTGGGCTTACCAGAACCAAGATTTAAAAACCGTAACCGACGGAAGTATAAAATAAAGATACCCACGGTAAAAGAACTAAAACAGATTTATTCTCTTATTTTTTTTTTAATTTAAGAAAACATAATATGGGTTTTCCATGTTAACCCGGCCACCTTGTGCACTTAAATATTTTGATTTTAATAAATACTAATTTTTTGGTTCCTTTATAGATACCGATTACACCAAGATAAAAAAAATTGAAAAAATTTTGCGATTCCTTAAATCTACAGGGTGTTTTATCTTCTTCAAGACAATAAATTAAACAAATCGCCATTTTGAAAATGTGACCCCTTCGATTTTTTATATTTTTTTGAAAAAAGATGCTCCAATATTTTGTTTATTGCTATTAAAAATTTTAGAGTGGATCGAGAAGTATAAATGCCAAAAAGAAAAATTATTGTGTAAGTGCACGGAGGCATTGGCCATACTTATATGTATATGGGCGAGCGAGCAGTCCTATTGAGGCGTCCGGGGTGTGAATTAATATACATTTTATTAAAAAAAGTTGTTTTGCTTTAAGGATTTTTTTTTCATTCTGACACCCCTCTCCTTGCATATGACATCAGCGGCGTCACATTGAAGGGCCAAGACGGGCCTTGGCCTTCTACTGTTTAAAACCTTATAGATTTAAGGAATCGCTACATTTTTTCAATTTTTTATTTTTTTTGTTGTAATCGGTATCTATAGAGGAACCAATTTTAAATTAAAATCACAATTTTTAACAGCAAAAGGTGGCCGGGTTGAGGTGGAAAGCCCTGTATTATAAATAAATGGATAGCACACTCCACGTTATATCAGCCTTGAAAAGTTTTTTAGTAAATATCTCAGAAACGAAAGCTTCTACAAAGTTTTTGGTAATAAAAAAATTTATCATATTTTCAATTTTAAAAACTGTAAAAGAACTGTCATTAGCATCAATAGAGTTTGACCAAAATCTCGTCAGCTCGTTACAGTATCAAACAATTTTTTGTAAAAATCTCATAAAAATCTTTTCAGTGATTTAGAAGTTATCGTGTTACGGACATTATTATTATACACACACGCACACCACGACACTATTTCTAAGATACCCACATAGCACAATCACGCGTTTAACGCGTAAAAAAGGCGTGAGAAAAAAAAACGTTGATTTTAAAAGCTGCTAGAAAAAAACGTTTATTTCATATATGAAAACAAGCTTAATAGGTCATTCATTAACGTTATAAAAAATAACGTTGTTAAAAACTTCGTTATAATAACGCCATTATAAAATTAATACAGCAATGTTTTTACGTTAGTTTCAAGTGATTTTTACGTTAAAATCACATTAGATTCACGCCTTTTCTACACGAATTTTAAAACACGACTTGCATGGCAAAGCCTTTTAAGGAACTGATCCCTGATCCTTCACGATCACGACGCATCTGTTATTGACCTGATAAAGACACATTCATATCCTGTGAAAGTGTTTACTGTTAAAAAATCTTGTTTAGCTTTTAAAAAAAACATAATGTATATAGATAGATATATAGATATTTTGTCTTGCCTTGAGCGCCATCTTTAAAATTGTCTTTAAGTGTTGTAGTCTTAAACTAGTGAACTTTTATAACTTTCTTTCGCGTCTCTTTTAAGTTAAAAAAATGTTGTTAAAAAAGCGTGACCAAAAAAGACGCAGAAAGTTAGTAGGTTTGAGAAGTCTTAATCTAGTGGCGTTTTAGAACATCTTGTGGAGGACTTTTCAAGTGTGAATTTGGTACATGAAAATAACGAGGGTAAAAACACGTTATATACACAGCACCAGAAATTTCAGCAAAAAGTACATTTTTATAGCTTGATTTCTCCTTGTTTTTAAGTTATCTTTAAGCATGTAGATTTAACAAAATAAATATTACATGGTATGAGGTTGTTTTCAAGTAAAAAAAAACTTTGTTATTTTTGTTCACGTTAATTTACCGTTGATCTGATTTCTGTGCTATGTGGGATACGGCCTTTGTTTACTATATGAACCGGAATAAATAGTGCCTTCCTTTATAAGTGGAAAATAGGCGACGATAGTTTTAAATTCGGCTATGGTATGTCAATTTTGAAGGATTAACTGTCAGTTTTCAATGTGAAAGTGTCAAAATAGTACCTGGCACTTTTATAGCCTGACTTTATTTCAATGATTATCTATTTATCTTATGGAAAGTAAATTAATCTATTCAGGGGCGTGCAGTCAGATTTGATACATTTTTTTTGAGTCTCTTTTTTGTATTTTTCTATCCTTTTTAATTTTTATGATACCTATTAATCTTTTCATTAAAACTTTGGGAAAAATATTTTTTTTCAACAAAAATGCTACTACACAACTGTTGTTATAAAGGCCTCGAGAAATTATCGCCAAGGCCAATAAAAAAGTTAATATTTTTTCTCACAACCGGTTAGCCACTTGTACTGCTAATACTTATCGGCACTAATATGTCCTGTGTAAGTTGTAGTTTTCGTTGTAAGCTCTTTCATTTCGGGCGTGGGCCTACCCCAATTTATTATATTTGTCTTTTTAATAAAACTTTGGGAATAAAACTTTTTGTTAGTCAAAAAACATACTATAAAATCACACACAACTGTATAGTTTTAGCGCCCGTTGCAATATCCTTTACCGAATCCGATAGGCTCTTGGTGGCACGCCATTGTGTCCGTAATCGAACAGACTGCTTATTTCAAGGCTAAAGAGCGATAACTGAATTCTCACATTGGGCTTCGACCCCCTACTATATTTTACATAACGAGAGAAGCAATTGTATCTATCTAGAAATTTTGCTCCTTAAATTGGAACAAATATTTTTTTTCTTGAGTGACATGAAATTTCGTATTTTGACCATGTAAAAAACAAACTTTTATACATATACAGGATATTCCAACTGAATTATTTATTTAAAAAATCACGAGTGCACGAGACAAGGTATATAAAGGTATATGATCTAAGCGTATAAGGCAGAGAAAGCAAACGACGCCGACGTGCATCCAATAAAAATGCAGGTAGCGAAAGCGTTGCTGACTGGCTATCTTTTTCATGTACTTTTGAATTGTATACCTTATCTCTCGTAGTCGCGACTTCTAGATTAAATAATTGCAGTGGGACGCGGAGTAAGGGGAAAAGAGGGCAAAATGGGATACTAAATTTTATAGGCTTGAATGAATTAATGAATTTTATATGGGCGAAAAAAGTCCCATTCACTTAGGCCACCTTGCTGGGCCCGTTTTACCGCACTATCCATTGTATCAGCCCTGAAAACCCCCCGCCTTGGCAAAGGAGCATATTTTTCTGGGTTGAAGCTTTCTGACATCGTCAAGGCTAAGCACACAGCTTCCCAAAAGCGACATTCTTATCGCGGCGAGTGCAGGGCACTCGGTTAGGATATGTAAAGGGTATTCTTCGTCCTCCATACACAAACGACACTCCGAGTCTTCAACGATTCCCAAAATACTAAGGTTTTATTAAGGCGATAGTTTCCTGTCAAAAGCCCTGTCGCCAGTCTCGTATCTTTTCTCCCGAATGTGAGAAAAGACATCGCTCTGGAGGCGCTCACCTACCCGATAAAGAGCTTGGCCTGCCTCATTTCGTCCGTGTCTTTTCAGAGCGCCTGAGAGCGCCTGCTCAAGTCACATTTTAGGGTCATCATGGCAAGACACTCCGCGATGCCCACCATGGGTTCCAGCCCTACTGGATCCTCGTTTCCGAGAATGCCCTCATGCCCTGAAACCGAGAGGAGATCAACCTTGTTGTGTCCTGTCAGGGTTTTTAGTATATCCCTACACTCAGCTACAAGTGCAGAGCTTACTCTGGCCGATTTGATGGCAGACAGTGCAGCTCTACTTTCTGAATTTATGTGGATGTCTTTTCCTGACTGAGATATTTCTAGGTTTTTATAACCATACATCAGAATGGCTTATATCTCTGCCTGGAAAACAGTGGCATACATGCCCAGGGCAAAATGAAAATAATTTTATAGGCTTATTTCTCCTATTAAATGATCCCCATTACGTTCGTCATTTTGAGTTAAGTTGGCTAGATATGTTATCTTTATGTTTCAATTTTCAATTTATGCGATTTAGAACTATATCATGCTTTTATTTATATTTTTGTAAATCATAGATTTTGTTCCAGTTTACGGGCGAGGCGGTTGTGTAATTTTGAATCAATATTTTTGTGAGACAAGTTTTATTTATTAATATACTAACCAAATTTACAAAAAAAAAATTATAATAACTAAATTTAGTATTTGCAAAATGTATAATACAGTAGATTCCCGATTATCCGTGCTCCACGGGACCGGACGAGGCACGGATAAGTGAAAAGCACGGATAATCGGAACATTCATTTATTACATGTTACCTACAGAGTATGTATATATACTCAAAATATGACAGAAAAAAAAAGATCCCATAAGTTCAAACTAAGTTTATATGTATGTATTGCCTAAAAAGATAACAGAACAAAAAATATAATTCCACATAAGGTTTTGGTCGAGTGATTTCCGGTAACGCTATTTCAATAGAACTTCAAAAACACAATTTCGATGATGGGAAATCCTAGCATGGATAATCCGCAGCCCGGATAATCCGCGCACGGATAATCGGGGTTCTACTGTATTATAATAGAAGGAAACGTGGCGACCTGATTGAAACATATAAAATACTCAGTGGGTACTATTCGTGTGACATCAACTAATTTAAAAGAAATGAAAACCCTCAACTTCGTGGCCATTCTTTGAAACTTGACCCTCTTCGATGAAGTTGAATGTCTAGAAAAAACATTCTGTATAACCGGGTAGCGTATTTACATTTCCGTGCTGATTTCACGGCAGCGCTGTTTTGAAATAGACACGGAAATGTTGCAACATATTTGGTTACAAATGCGTGTTGATTTTAAGGCGCCGAGGCTCGAACAAGGCACGGATTTGTATTTGTATTACGCAGCGCACGGGTTTACTTATTAGTGCACATTTGAAACTTATATTGGATTCACGTTGTTTATTAGTTTGATTTTGAGGTTATATGCTTGTTAGTATGAAAATTATTGAGTAGTTTAAAAGTATTTGTACTAATATTACTCAAGATTTTGAAATTCTTTGAAGTTTGAAGAACACTCTTCCATTAACTATTCCTGCAAAGTTCAGTGTTCATTGTCTTATACCAGCGACTACGACGACAGATGTTGTTCTGTTATTAATAAATTTTAATGATTTAAATTATTTTTACTTGATTTCTAACCACATGAAAATAGAAAGTTTCAAAAACCTAACCTAACGAAAGCTAATCAATCAAATCTAACCGAACCGAACCAAAGCAAACTGACCCAATAATTAAAAAAAAAAGCATTCCTGAGTTCCTACCCGGGATCCTAGAGGATGTAAATCCGAACCGAACCGATCCTAACTAAACCGAACCAAACCTAACCTAACCAAACTAAACTACAACACTATTCACACCCTCTAGGATCCCGGGAAAGAAGTCAGGAAGGTTTTTTTTTTAATTCTTGGTTCAGTTTGGTTTGGTTCGGTTCGTTTCGGTTCGGATTCACATCCTCTAGGATCCCGGGTAGGAAGTCAGGAAAGTTTTTTTTGAAAAAAATTATTGGTTCAGTTTGCTTTGGTTCGGTTCGGTTAGATTTGATTGAGTTGCTTTCGTTATGTTAGCGTTTTACCCTGACAGTTGAATACGCTTTTGTAATAGTTTAATGAGCGATGTTCTCGTACAGATCCGTGCTCATAGTGAAAGACTGGAACAGCTTAACCGAAGAAATCGTGACCGCCCCAAGTGTAAATAGTTTTAAAAATAAATTAGACAAGTTTTGGCCTCACCTAGTGTGCAGTCAATCAGACAAACTTGTCTGTCTATCTGCTTATGGATAATAATAATAATTATTATTATAGCGACCTATTCATCGCTGTCGACTCCCCTACACGAATTTTGCGCCCATTTCTTGCAAAGACAACATAAAATACAACTTTCAGTGACCAAAAAAAATAAAAAATTTGGGGCAAATTGGGTATAGGTTATTAGGTATAATAAGGTACCCTGTTTTGCCCCCATGAAAAAACCCCGTTTTGCCCCCATGAAAAAACCCCGTTTTGCCCTAAACCACCAGTTAAATTCAAACAAAAATCATACACAGTAAAAGGCTAATTTTGCGGGCAACGCGTTTATTAATGATACATAAACCCACTAATTGTTCAATGTAAACAAAATTTTTAAAAGTCTGTAAAAAAATGTACTTACAACATCACATGTTGAGCAAAAACCAACTTAGGGTTAGCCGACCGGCATCATATTGCAGAGAGTTGAAGCAGTCATGAGGATACTAAGAGATTTTATTCTAGCGCAGTTTAGCTACAACTGCGGTATCCCGATTTACCCCGTATCCCATTTTGCCCCCCTTTCTCCTACTGGGCTCAAGTATAGATTTTGATCACTCAGTATTTAAGGGCACGGCAGTGCCTCTCCAAGTTCGCGCGCCGTAACCATCTTTTCTTTCAGCCGATATTTGAACTACCTAAACCTCTACTTCGGAATGAGCTACGAATCTCAAACTTTGCACAGTCGTAGATCTCCGTGGAGTTAACAACCCCTCCAAGTTTCATGGAATTCCATGAAGTAGTAAAGTAGTTACGAAATTTCAAAAAACGTCGAAATTGCCACTCACTCACTCACTCACTCATGTATAGATCATCAATATTCTACTGTACTTCCAGACATACTATAAAGCTGAAATTTGGCAGACTGATAGAAATTATGACCAAACCCCTGGAAAAAATCAAAAAATCCCAAAATTTTAATTTACTCCTCTCCCCTATACATTTAAAGTTATGTAAAAGTACCATCCCCCACTTCCAGAAATGCTAGAGAGTTGAGCCTTGGCAGACTGATAGGAACTATGATAAAACTATAGGAAAAATCAAAAAACCCCAAAATTTTAATTTACTCCCCTCCCCGATACATTTAAAGTTATGTAAAAGTAGCATTGCCCACTTCCAGAAATGCTAGAGAGTTGAGCTTTGGCAGACTGATAGGAACTATGATAAAACTATAGGAAAAAATTAAAACACCCCAAAATTCTAATTTACTTCCCTCCCCTATAAATGTAAAGTTAAGTAAAAGTAACATTGCCTACTTCCAGACATGCTAGAGAGCTGAGCTTTGTAAGACCGAGAGTAACTATGATAAAGTTATAGAAAAAAATTAAAATACCCCAAAATTCTAATTTACTCTCTTCCCCTTTAAATGTAAAGTTATGTAAAAGTAACACTGCCCACTTCCAGAAACGCTAGAGAGCTGAACTTTTTAAGACTGGAAGACAATATGATAAAACTATATGAAAAAATTTAAAAACACCAAAATTTTAATTTACTTCCCTCTCCTGTAAATGTAAATTTATATAAAACTAACATTGCCCACTTCCAGAAACGCTAGAGAGTTTAGCATTGGAATGCTGATAGAAATTATGATAAAACCATAGAAAAAAATTTAATAAGTACAATATTTTCATTTACTCTCCTCTCCTTAAATGTAAAGTTATGTAAAAGTAACATTACCCACTTCCAGAAGCGCTAGAGAGCTGAGCATTGGAAGACTGATAGGAACTATGATAAAACTATAGGGCAAATTTTAAAAACACGACAATTTTAATTTATTTCCCTCCCCTATACATGTAAAGTCATGTAAAAGTAACATTGTGCACTTTCAGAAACGCTAGAGAGCTGACCTTTGGAAGACTGTTATTAACTACGATAAAACCATGGAAAAAAATTAAAACACCTCAAAAATTTAAGTAAGGCATTGCAAAAGTTTTGAACAATATTCCGCATATTTTACTACTTTAAAAATTAAGTATTATCCAATTAATTTAAAAAAGAAGTGAAATCATAACAAAAACATTTCATGTAAAAAATAGCCAAGTACGCGAAAATGGCATTCCGTAAAAAGAATGATAAAAGTAAAGCCAAGTTCTCCAATGCAAATTTCAAAATGAAAGGTTCTTACTAGTTTGGAAATATTTTTCTAAACTTGGATATTACGGCTGTAAATGACTCTTAGGCACAGTGCTAAATTGAACATAAACAAGTTTGGCTGTAATAGCAAAGTTTAAAAAAACATTTCCAAACTAGTAAGAACCTTCATTTTGAAATTTGTATTGGAGAACTTGGCTTTACTTTTATCTCAATTCTTTTTACGGAATGCCATTTTCGCGTACTTGGAAGTTTTTACATGAAATGTTTTTGTTATGATTTATTTTTTCTGTGTAACTATTGAAAATAGTGTCGCACACTGTTTATTTGGGTTTAACGATTTTTATACTTAGTTTTTTATTTAAATCTCGATTTTTTTTAAATTAGTTAACCACCTTTATATTGAAAAAATGTTCACGTATTTTAAATGACTAATGTTTTGCAAAAACATAAAATAGTGATAAAATATTCATGTGTATTATGTATTTTTTAAATGTATCTAAAAAACAACAGGTTTAACACCCACCGTCAATGCTTATGTATCGGCAGCTATTATTGATGATAAAAATTTTTCCAAACAAACAGCCATTGCTTTGTTTAACAATGCGTAGGATAAAACGATTTTTTCATTTTAAAATAAAAAACAAATAACCGTTGCTATCAGCAGAAAAATGTATATAGGCATTATACTAGTTTTTGCTAAAACAGGATTTAAGAAATATTTGATCATTCGTTGACAACAAAATTTTAATACGCCGTAAAACCATAAAAAAAATAAATGAATCCATGACGGATCTGATACCTTCCTAGCACATTAGCACACTCCACGATATATCAACCTTGAAAACAATTGTTTGTAAATATCTTCGAAATGAAAGCTCCTGCGAACTTTTTAGTTAAAACACAATTTAAAAAAAAACGCGCGCTCTATATTCCGAAAACCAAATATTGTCTGTCAAAAAACTCTCATTAGCATTGATGAATTTTGACTAAAATCTAATCAGATCGTTGCAGTATCGAGTACTATTTTACCTGAAAATTTCATGTAAATCGGTTAAGCGGTTTAGGAGCTATCGCGTTACGGACAGATATACATACACACAGACAGACATCACGACGATATTGCTCGGGTAGGTCAAAATACACCCAAACAAATTTTCGGCGTTATCTCAAAAAATTTTTTTTCGAAAAGAATACCTTCTCTAGCCATTGTTGTGCGGGCTAGGAAGGTAATAAGTCAAGAGCAGTGACGTTATGAATTGAGGGGACAGAATATTATATTGCATGGAAAAGGAGATAAAAAAACTTACCCAAACAATTTTATTTTAGCATTTTAGAAACAAGCAGCTACTTGGTGTAATTTTTAGTTTATTTGTTTATAGATAAAATCTATTCGCCCTCTTTTACATGCGCAAAGTGCTCGGATTAGCATCAGTTTCAGACTCAACGTGGCCCCGTATAGCAACCTCAAAAATCCCACAGAATTTTAAACAGTCTATGAACCTACCAAGTAAATGTCTATTTTGTGGCACATTTTCATTATGTTCGGTAATGTTTTGCCTATAGGCATTATTCAATTCGCACCTAATATCAGTCTTGCCTAGCATAGAAAATTCTATGTGGCTATTTGAATAAGTAGCACTTACTTTGTGTCTTTAACTTTTCACTAAAGTGCTTGATATCACACATTCCCTTTGCCACCCACGCAGGATCACTTCGTACATTTCGTTTTTCACAACCGCACAACCAGTTTTCAGAATCGTTTAATTTTTTATTACTTGCTCTAAAATTCTGGTTAACTTTTAGGATTTTTTGATCCGGTCTATGTGGCCCCAAAGATTTTATTTGTAGTGGAAGTTTATACCTATGTCAACGTATTTATATTTACACAGTTAATTATATAATCGACGGTATTTATTTCCATTTTGAAAACAGACAAAAACAAACAATGGACACGCGACCGACAAGGCTTTTAACTACTGACCTATCCCAAATCAAAACAAACTTATACGTGTTCACTAAGAATAGAACCGGCAACACGTAGGAAGGGCAACGAATGTTTTCGAACGAATATGGCCGACGTCAACTAAAACAAACATTCCTTCCGCCCCCGCCGAGAACAGCCACCCATACACCGCTGAAAAACGGGTGAAATTGAAATCTTCTCTCGCGCGGTGATTATTTACGCTAAAAAAGTTTACGCAATTAATCGCCTTTTGTTAAACACAGAATAAAAAATAGCACTAGAAAGACATGTCGTACGGGAATATCTGAGGGCACGGCAGTGCCTCGCCAAGTTCGCGCGCCGTAACCATCTTTTCTTGAAACATTTCAGCCGATATTTGACCTACCTAAAACTCTACTTCGGAATGAGCTACGAATCTCAAACTTTGCGCAGTCGTAGATCTCCATGGAGTTAACAACCCCTCCAAGTTTCATGGAATTCCATAGAGTAGTAAAGTAGTTACGAAATTTCATTAAACGTCGAAATTGCCACTCACTCACTCACTCATGTATAGATCATCAATATTCTACTGTACTTCCAGACATGCTACAAAGCTGAAATTAGGCAGACTGATAGAAATTATGACCAAACCCCTGGAATAAATCAGAAAACCCCAAAATTTTAATTCACTCCCCTCCCCTATACATTTAAAGTTATGTAAAAGTAGCATTGCCCACTTCCAGAAATGTTAGAGAGTTGAGCTTTGGCAGACTGATAGGCACTATGATAAAACTATAGAAAAAAATTAAAACACCCCAAAATTCTAATTTACTTCCCTCCCCTATAAATGTAAAGTTAAGTAAAAGTAACATTGCCTACTTCCAGACATGCTAGAGAGCTGAGCTTTGGAAGACCGATAGTAACTATGATAAAGTTATAGAAAGAAATTAAAACCCCAAAATTCTACTTTACTTCCTTCCCCTATAAATGTAAAGTTATGTAAAAGTAACACTGTCCACTTCCAGAAACGCTAGAGAGCTGAACTTTTTAAGACTGAAAGACAATATGATAAAACTATATGAAAAAATTTAAAAACACCAACATTTTAATTTACTTCCCTCTCCTATAAATGTAAATTTATATAATACTAACATTGCCCACATCCAGAAAAGCTAGAGAGCTGAGCATTAGAATGCTGATAGAAATTATGATAAAACCATGGGAAAAATTTAAAAAGTCCAATATTTTGATTTACTCTCCTCCTCTATAAATGTAAAGTTATGTAAAAGTAACATTACCCACTTCCAGAAACCCTAGAGAGCTGAGCATTGGAAGACTGATAGGAACTATGATAAAACAATGGGACAAAATTTAAAAACACGACAATTTTAATTTATTTCCTCCCCTATACATGTAAAGTTATGTAAAAGTAACATTGTGCACTTTCAGATACGCTAGAGAGCTAAGTTTTGGAAGGCTGATAGGAACTACGTCAAAAATTTAAGTAAGGAATTGCAAAAGTTTTGAACAATATTCCGCATATTTTACTTCCTTAAAAATTAAGTATTATCCAATTCCTTTAAAAAAGAAGTGAAATCATAACAAAAACATTTCATTTAAAAAAAGCCAAGTACGCGAAAATGGCATTCCGTAAAAAGAATTGAGATAAAAGTAAAGCCAAGTTCTCCAATACAAATTTCAAAATGAAAGGTTCTTACTAGTTTGGAAATATTTTTCTAAACTTGGCTATTACGGCTGTACATGACTCTTAGGCACAATGCTAAATTGAACATAAAGAAGTTTGGCTGTAATAGCAAAGTTTAAAAAAACATTTCCAAACTAGTAAGAACCTTTCATTTTGAAATTTGTATTGGAGAACTTGGCTTTACTTTTTCTCAATTCTTTTTACGGAATGCCATTTTCGCGTACTTGGTTTTTTTTACATGAATGTTTTTGTTATGATTTACCTGTTGTGTGCTGGTGGTGAATAAAATTAGAATGAATTGGGAGGACTTACCGAGGTTTTCCCACTATTTGCCCCAAATGGTTTCTTCTCGAGGATCCTCTGGCATACCATCAACAACCAATCCAATGCACAATTTTAACCACTCAAAATGGTTGTGGAGTTAGAAATAGTTTGTAAAATAATAATTGGAATTTATTAAGCGATCACAAAAGGTGAAAAGTGCGTGAGCAGAAACACTGCTTCTTACGATAGACAGAAATTTTTATACTGAAAATATAATATATTAAAATAAAAATGTTCAACGAAAAATTCGAATCTTTCTATAAAAAAAGGGCCTCCCAATATTAACTCGCGATAAGGAATTAAATCGAGAGAAAACAAAATGAATAAAATTCTCGCTGCTCTCGAGCGCATTCACCAAAAACTAAATTACTTGTGGATGCATTTTATGCAGTTTATATTTAAGAAAAAGAAAAGGTAAAAACTAGAAATTATAAACTAGAAAATAATGTGAGCGGATACGCAACATCCTGCCCACCGTTAAGAGTCCCAGCGGACCTTAACTCTGTAGTATCGTTTGTGGAGACTGGTAAAGGACAAAGCTTTACCATTGGTCTCCTAAAATCTCCTTGATTTGTGTGGACTGTAGCAACGCGTGTTACTCCGTCTGCACCCGGGTGTAAGGCAATTATTTTACCTACATTCCACTTGGTGGGTGGTAAATTGTCGACTTTAAGAAGCACAAGAGTACCCAATTCAGCAGGTTGGGAATTGGGTTCTAGCCACTTCCCGCGCTGCTGAAGGGTATGCGAATACTCCTTGTACCACCTAGACCAAAAATGTTGGTGCAGTCGTTGTAACAACTGATAGCGACTCATTTGATCTAATTTCAAATGTGATAAGTCTCTGTCTGGCAAAACAGAAAGAGGTTCGAGTAATAGAAAATGACCGGGTGTTAAAACCGCTAAGTCATTTGGATCGTTTGGTAATGGTGATAAAGGCCGAGAGTTAAGTACGGCTTCAATTTGAACCAAAACAGTATAAAACTCCTCATAAGTTAATCTTTGTTCACCAATAACCCGATACAAGTGAGTTTTAACAGACTTAACTCCTGCTTCCGCTAAAGCATTAAAATGCGGAGCAAGAGATGGACTAAATTTCCATTCTATTTTCTTAGAATCCGTTGTATACTTAAACATTTCAGTAATTTGTTTACTCGCAGCGCAAAAATTCGACGCGTTATCCGACCAAATAGAACTTATGCGTCCCCTGCGACAAATGAATCTACGTAGTGCGCAAAGAAATGCCTCGCAAGAAAGGTCCGAAACCAATTCCAGGTGAGATGCCTTCGTGACAAAGCACACGAATATGCATATATACGATTTTGTTGATTTTACTCCACGCAATTTTCCGAGAGTAGTAAAGAAAGGTCCCGCAAAATCTACTGCAACGCAACTGAACGCCTTTGCTTTAGAAATGCGCTCCTTTGGCAAGTTGCCCATTGGAGGTATATAAGGCTTGGGGTTTAAGCGCCAGCAAGTCATGCATTTTCCTATGACCGATCTAATAGTTCGTCTCGTGGATAAAATCCAAAATCTTTGCTGCAATAAATGCTGCAACGTCTGCGCACCTGGATGTAGGTAAATTTTATGAAATTGTTTAATAAGCAATGCGGTTAATCGATTTTTTCGCGGCAATAAAATGGGGTGTTTTTTGTCGAAATCCAATTGAGATCTGTGAAGGCGACCACCGACTCTTAAGATGCCTTCTGAATCAATAAAAACGTTTAGTTTGCGGAGTGGTTTAGAAGGAAGTCGGTTGGTTCGTAAGTTTGTAATATCATCAGAAAATTCTAGCGCTTGCGCGTGTTTAATTAAAATTATTATAGCGGAATCTAGCTCAAATATTGTAAGAAAACCGGTATTTAATTCTCGTTTTCTTATTTTTAAACAAAAGCGGAGGCATAGAGCCAGTATTCTAAGTATTTTTGAGAGACACGAATAATTATTTAATAAATACTCTAAGCGGTTGTCATTTATAAAAACAGCCAACGTAATTTTGCGTTCTTCACATAGTGCAATTTCGTCCATGGTTTCGGGTTCAACGAATTTTGTAGTAGGCCAAGTGTCCTGCGGTTGACGTAAAAAATCAGGACCTGCCCACCATAACAAATTATTGGATAACTCCATGGGTAATAAACCGCGGCTTGCCACATCGGCTGGATTGGCTTCAGTGCTAATATGACGCCATATAGAGGGAGATATTTTCTCTTGTATAGACGCTACCCGATTAGCAATAAATGTTTTCCAGCGATATGGAGGATTTTTTATCCAAGTTAATGCAACTGTGGAGTCACACCAGGCAAAAATTTTTCAGAAAGTTATTTGACTCGAAAGCGTGTTAATAACTACATGCATTAAATCAGCGAGCATCTTTGCACTAATTAATTCTAATTGTGGAATTGAAACTATAGAAAGGGGTGCCACTTTTGATTTAGCCGCAACTAAGAAAATGCGAAATGAATCTTCACAAAGTATACGAAAATATATTACACAGGCCGTAGCCTTTTGGCTAGCATCACAGAAGCCATGAATTTCACAGCTATAATCTTGATTAAAGCTAATGAGTCGGGGTAGTTGAAAATTCGAAAGCGTAGGTAGCTCGGATTTATATTGTAGCCAACGATCTACAATAAACTGAGGCGGGGAGTCGTCCCATCCAACTCCTAATGAAAAGAGCATTTGGATAAAGTGTTTTGCAAAAAGCGTTAGCGGAGCTAAGTAGCCCATGGGGTCGTAGCATCTAGCTACTTCAGACAAGATTGCGCGCTTAGTACAACCCTTATCCTGTGGTTGAATGCGATATGCAAAATTGTCAGATCTTGGGATCCAATGAAGACCTAATATTTTCACCGTTTCAGATTCCGAATCCAAATTAAAAGATTTAGAAACTAAATGTGATCTGGTATATCCTTTAAAAACTCTGAACTGTTGCTAGAAATTTTTTTAAGATCAAATCCACCGAATTTAAGAATTTCGACTAACTGATTTCGTAATTCACGAGCTTGATCTAGAGATTTACATGACGTCACGCAGTCGTCAACAAAAATGTCACGTGACAGAACCTCTGAGGCGAGAGGGAAGCAATGACCTTCATCTGCAATAAGTTGGGTTACAACACGATTTGCTAAATATGGTGAACAAGAGAGACCGAAAATTACACGTTTAAATCTATAATCTCTAATTTCCTTATTCTTAGAAAATCACCAGAGTATTCTTTGGTAGTCTGTATGCTTTAAAGCAACTTTTAGTTGTGGAAACATGCTGACAATGTCACATGTGAAAGCAATAGGATGAAGACGAAAATTCAGAAGAATGGAGAAAATTTCTTTTTGTAACTTAGGACCTACTAGGAGATTATCGTTTAATGAAAAATCGTTCACCTTTGCACTTCCATCGTAAACAATTCGAATCTTATCACCCTTTGGTACAGGGTGGTGCGGCAGATAATAGCAATCATTGTTACGCGCAGAATCGGGAACTAGCTCTAAGTAATCATCCTTTAGATATCCCTCAATTATTTCAGAATATTGAGCGTGCATATTTTCATTAAAGGAAAAGCGTTTTTCTAAAGATAAAAAACGTCTAACTGCGCACGCGCGTGAAATTTTCGTATCGAATTTTTGTACATTATCTTTAAAGGGCAATTCCACAATATAGCGACCCGATTTATCCCTACTGTGGGTTTCTAAAAATGTTTTTCACATTTTTCTTCTTCGGGCGATAAAAAATTTGTTTTTTGAATTTCTTCTATTTCCCAAAATCTTTTAATGCACTTATCTAATTCGAGCGTTTGCGATTCGTTTTTTAAGAAAAGCGAGGTTGTAGAAACCATTTTTGTTTTATTTTGTTCAAGTTTTCCCATAACAATGTACCCAAAACAAGTATTTATTGCAACCGGTAAATGTGGCTGACTATAAACGTACCCACTCCTTAAAATGTAAGGAAAAACTTCACATCCTAAAAGCATGTCAATACCAGCGGGTTGGAAAAACTGAGGGTCTGATAGTTTTATATTAGAGAGATATGAGAAGTCAACTCCGTTAATTACCGCGGCGGGCATGTCAGAAGAGACTTGGTTAATAATAATCGCGTTAACGTTAAAATAAGGACCTTTTTTATCCATTGATTTTATTACGCAAGTTGTTCCACCATTGGCAACGACCTCATTCATGGTTCCTATACCTTGAATTGTGAGAGATAAAGGGTATTTATGTAAACCTAACGTTTTAAAACACTTTTGAGAAATATAACTGCTTGAACTACCGCTATCTAAAATAACGCGAATTTGGTGGAAGTTACCACAAAAATCTTGAATATCTACCTTTGCCGTACCCAAGATTGTATTTGAAGAATTTGACACCATGCCACAGTGGGTATTGGAAGAAGCGGAGGGCGCGGAAGAATGCGCCTGCGGCGCAGATTGTGCACTAGAAAAATTATGTTGTCTTGCGGGTGTCTGATTAGCATCAAAGAATGGAAGCGAGGGCCGTGAGCCCATTGTAGCGTTAGTGAAAGAAGGTTGAATATTAGCGAAATGCGTATTAGCATTAGAGAAGTTAGCGTTTGTGTTAGCGTGTGGCATATTAGGTTCAGCGTATTGCGAATTAGCGTTAGAATATTGCGGGTTTGCGTAAGAAATAGCGTTGTTATATGAATAGGAGTGAGCGGGTAGCGAATTAGCGTTAACGTTTGAGATAGTCTGAAACTCTCTATTATTATTATTTTGCGGGATACTATCCATATTTTGGGGTTGATTACGTAACACGTGAAGCAATGAGTGGTGTTTAAGGGCACAGACGCGACAAGCAAATTGCGATTTGCATTATTTTATATTGTGGAAACCTAAACAATTTGTGCACCAGTTTTTACTTTTAATTAAATTTAGGCGTTCTTGTAGAGTTTTGTTATTAAACTCGGGACACTGATATATTAAATGCGACTCCTGTCTACAAAAATGGCAAATATTTGTTGGTTTACTAGGAGTATTACCGAAAAAAGTTTGCGTAGTCGGGCTAGTGCTTTTAAATGGATATTGCCCCTTGGCCTTTGAGTTATCAACTTTATTAATTTGTGATTGTTTGAAACTTGAAAAACTCGAATTTTTGTTATTATTTAAAGAATATTCGAGCGTCTCCAATACGTTACATTGTCTTAAAACAAAGTTTTTCAGAGAATCGAATGTGGGAATTTCAATAGAGTCGGTGTGTTCCTCAAGTTCAAACCGCGTAATGGTATCCTGATCCAAGTGTTTGGAAAATAAGAGAAATGATAAAAAATCCCAATTTTTGGTATCAAAATTTAAATTATCAAGGGCTGCGAGATTCTCCGTAAACGTGTCTACTAGCGTGCGTAAAAGTTTTCCATTTTTTGAAGAATTTACAACCGGTGCATTATCGATTGCTTGCAAATGATTAAAAGCGATTAACCGTTTATTATCATAGCGTTGGACGAGATTATCGTAAGCTATTTGGTAATTAGCGTCAGTTGGTTGTAGGCACTGAATTAAAGCGAGCGGCGGCCCTTCCAAGTAAGAACGCAAATAATTAAATTTTTCAACAGAGGGTATGGAGGGCTGGTTGTGCACTACCGAATTATACATATCTATAAACGGACGAAAATCGCGTAAGTTTCCTGAAAATTTTTTAATATCTAATTTTGGTAAGCTAGGGCGTATACTTGTTAGCTCCCGCTAAATTTCGCGGTTGTTTATATATATTTTTAAAAACACACAATTGTATGAAGGACAAAGCGCATTTCGCGTATTTGGACATGCGCACCAACAACCAGTGAGATCCTTGTCGACCGCCTCGAGAAAATGGCGTGTTAATTTCGTTCTCCAAATATTTCAAATATCTACACCTGAAAGTGCTAGATTTTTGTGTACTGAAGCATAGAACTAGAAACTTCAGCCCTTCAGCTACGTGGTGACATCATTAGATCCAATCAGGGGCCCCTCAGAAGCGGAGAAAGTGGATGCAAAGTGGTGAGTGCATTTGTCTCTGATTACCGTTTTGTGGCACAAATATTTTACCTATGGACGTTTGATTATTTCGTAATTTCATATCAATATATTTATGTTTGCTCGCGCTTTCATTAATTAAGTTATACAGTCCATTGCATTTATCGTTTTTCTTACCGCGAGTTAACATAAGTGCTCCTTCGACCGAATTAATTATTTAAAATAATAAATCCATACGACGGTATTAATAATTATTTTCAGGCCGAAAAACAAGGCGGCCTTGAATTTGCCAATCGTATTGAAACGGCGGTATCGGTAGCGGCACGTAGGCACGTGTCTACCGCGTGGTCGATTCAGTAAACAAAGCGAAGGAACCACAAAACAAAACAAACAAAAACATTTCTCATTTATGTGTTAGGGTGTTTCATATCATTTCGATATTTAAAACAATTTTCATCAATTGCGATAAATTAGTGCATATTTTCGACAATTCGTCATTTTTCTATTTCAGAAGCGTTAATTGTATATTTACCGACAATTTCGTCATTTCAAAGGTAAAATCATGTCTGTCAAAAAAGCCGCGCAAAAACGCAAGGGTTTTTTATCTGCGATCACCGAGTGTTATGTGTTGTCACAGACCGCGGAAAGAGATGAAAGAGCGAGAAACGAGTTTCAAGTGAGGTATTCCGATTTGCATGAAACCTTCGATAAATGCATGCTGGCACATAATGACGTCATTGTGTTGATAGACGACTCGGACGACGAGGAGTTTAAAACACAGGATGCGATCCTTTCAGAAGCTCGTAAATATTTTTATGCGTGTAAGGGGGTTTACTCTAAAATATTTCCGGTAGAGGCCCCATCCTTTTCGGGACCATATGTTCGACAAAACGAAACTCCAAAACTCAAAGAGTTAGGTATTCCCATATTCCGAGGTGATAAAAAATTATGGCCAAGCTTTTTCGATATTTTTAATAACATTATAGATCAAAATCAAAGTCTAAGTAACGTCCGAAAACTTCAATATTTATTTTCATATCTCGAGGATGAGCCTTTAAAATTGATATCAGGGATTAGCTTATCTGATCAAAATTATAAAATTGCTTATGACAAATTAGTCAATAGATATCAAAACAAGCGAGATCTCGCAAATGATGCTTTAAGCTCAATTATGAACTCCACCTTAAAAAACGAGTCAGCTAAATAATTGCGTAATTTAATTGACACCTTTTCTGAATCCCTAGAAATTTTAAAATCACTTAGCTTTGACGTTGACAGTTGGGACTTTATTATTTTTTTCATTTTGTTAGAAAAATTGGATATTCCGACGCGTTCAAATTTCGAAATGAGTCACGCCAATACTAATACCGAAATTCCCACTTTTCAGTCACTTTTTCAATTTCTAGAAAAAAGATGTAAAGTTTTGGAATCACTTCCTCAATTAACAGCACCCAAAAAGGTGCCTATCTATCAAAAATCAAATTCTATGCAAAATCAGTCTGGGCAAAAGCCTACCTATCAAAATTCAAATTCTATGCGAAATCAGTTTGGGCAAAAGCCTACCTATAAATCATCCAATTCGCCTTTTATAGGACTGGCTGGCACCTCAACTAATTCAAGTACGGGAATAAAATGTTTCCGGTGTAATCAAGGTCACGTGCTTTCGAAATGTCAAACATTTCTTGATCTCTCACCTATCGATCGCCTATCTTTCGTCAAGCAGAAAAAATTATGTCTAGCGTGTTTTCATCCCTTGCATGGTGTAGATACGTGCAAATCCAAATATTCATGCAGGACTTGCAATAGTAAAAGGCACCACACTTTAACTCATATCTTAGAAACTAATCAAGAGTCTGGAAGCCAAGATACTAGTCCTGTCATTCACACACCACCTGTCAATAATCTTCATGTGTCATTAAATGCCTCAGGACCTTCAGGTACCTTTCTTTTATGCACCGCCATAATAGATGGTATGGACGGTTGCGGAAATTTTCAACCTGTAAGGGCACTGCTTGATTCTGGATCACAGACAGGATTCATCAGTGAAAAGTGTATTCAGCGTCTTAATCTTCCTAGGCGAAGTTACACCACTGAAATATTCGGATTAAATCAGATGTCTTCTTTTACTTAGAAAGGGCTCGCTCAAAGTCACATTAAGCCACAAGGACAAGTCACTCCTTTACTTAATTTCGAAACAATTGTCGTTCCACAATTATGTTCCAATATGCCTACATTCACTTTGAACGATAAACAGTGGAAACACTTGGAAAACCTTAAACTTGCCGACCCATCTTATTTCAAATCTAGACCTGTGGACCTGGTTATTGGTTGCGAGCTATTCGCACAGATATTCAAGGTGGGCAGGGTTCTTGGACAAATAGGGCAACATTCAGCCCTTGAAACTATCTTTGGCTGGGTCGTCATGGGTAAAGTTGACGAAGTAGGTAGTCTTACGGAACGAACCAGTTGTTTTTTAACGAGTCATTCACCTCCTTTAGAGGTCATTCTGCCTAGGTTTTGGGAAATCGAACATTTGCCTAAAAAACAAATCTTATCAAAGGAAGAAAAACAAGCAGAATCAATTTTTACTGCTAGTGTATTACGGCAACCGAGCGGTAGATTCATGGTAGATCTTCCGTTTAAAGATAAAATAAACCCTGACCTAGGAAATACTTATCCGCAAGCTTATCGTAGATTTTTACTTCTAGAAAATAGATTAATCAAAAATCCTGATCTGTACACTGCCTATTCAAGTTTCATGCAAGACTATATCGATTCTAATCATATGAGTTTAGTTTTATCTAGTCAACCAAAAGTCGACGTAACATGTTTTTTTAGCACATCATTGCGTATTAAAGCCGGAAAGCTTAAGTACAAAATTAAGGGTACTCTGGGATTGTTCGGCAGTCACCCCAAAAAATATTAGTCTCAATGACACATTGTTATCTGGACCGAAACTTCAAAAGGATATTGCTTCTTTACTCCTTACGTTTCGTCTTAATCCTATTGCCTACATTGCTGACATCAAACAGATGTTCCGTCAAGTCCTTATCAATCCTTATCACCGTCCTTATTAAAGGATATTGTGGAGGTTTTCTCCACATGACCCACTTTCAGTGTGGGAACTTTCTACTGTCACTTTTGGCATGACATGCTCACCTTTTCTAGCCATGCGTACCTTAAATGAGCTGGCAGAGAGAGAAAAGGAACGTTTTCCTATGGCTAGTACTGTTCTAAAAACGTCAATCTATATCGACGATATCTTGGGAACTAGCCCTTCGCTTTCTGAAGCTCTCTCCCTTCAAACAGAACTCAATGATTTGTTGAAGTCGGGAGGATTTGAACTTAAAAAATGGGCAAGCAATTGTCCTGAGTTATTGGCAACATTGCCAGAGTCCGATCGTCAAATGCCTCTCTCTTTCGACAAGTAAGAACCCCACTTTATCAAAGTTTTAGGACTTCAATGGCATTCAAAAAACGACATTTTTTCTTATCAATGCCGAATGAAGGACAAACCCCCAACCAAACGTTCTATTTTATCTATCATAGGGACGATCTTCGATCCCTTAGGTTTTCTTTGTACCTTGTTGCTACAAGTCAAATTTATTTTGCAACAGTTGTGGATATCGAAAATAGGCTGGGACGAAGAACCAGATTCTTCTATCATCGACTCTTGGAACAAACTTCGTTCTGAATTCTTTCCAATTTTCAATTACCCCGACAAATCAAACTGTCAAAAACCAATACCTGTCAAATCATCGACTTCTGTGACGCTTCAATTCGAGGCTACGCAGGCGTCGTATATTTTCGTGTAGAAGAGGAAAACAATATATCTGTTTCTCTCATATCTGCAAAATCTAGGGTCGCGCCTATAAAGTCACAAACTTTGGCTAGGCTAGAACTCCTAGGCGCATTTCTTTTAAGCGAATTAATTGACTTCGTTTTATCTAGCTATGAAGGAAAAATAACTTTTACAAATATCGTTACTTTCTGCGATTCGCAAGTCGTATTGCACTGGCTTTCATCCCCTCCTAATCGCTGGCAAACCTTTGTTGGAAATCGAGTCAGTAGAATCCAAGAAATCATTCCCTCAAACTCGTGGCGCTACATTCCTTCTGCTTTGAATGCAGCCAAAATTGCGTCACGAGGGGCCACCCCTTCACAGCTCATGTCACATGACATGTGGTGGAATGCACCGTCGTTTTTGTGGTCTCCCGAAAACGAATGGCCCGATTTTCATAAATCAAAAATGCCGATTGATTTCGGAGATATTAATCTGGAGGAAAAGCCAAAAGTCTGTTGCAATGCGATAATTGATGTCAACTTCTTAGATCAGCTTCTTATCAAATATTCATCTATATCAAAAATTCAACGTATCATTTGTTATGTCCTTCGAATAGTTAACCTTTTTCAAAACCATTCCTATCAAAAACCCACTAAGCCGCCGGACCTAAAAGTTATTTTTGAGAATATTGTTTTTCCTACCACCGGTGAGATGCAAAGTGCGTTACACCTTCTTATCAAACGCGTTCAAGGTTCTTGTTTTTCTGAGCTTTTTTCCGCGTTATCTAAGGATAAACCAATACCGAAACCTTTGCGAAAACTTTCACCTTTTCTTGATGAGAATAATATTATTAGAGTCGGTGGCAGATCTGACCTTTTGTCTTATTCTGCAAAACACCCCGTCTTACTTTCGAGTGACCATTGTTTAACTACTCTTCTTATCGAGTCCGCTCATCGACAATATCTTCATCCTGGGTTTAAAACATTACATAATCTGCTTTTACAGCAATTTTGGATATTATCTGCCAGACGGGCAATTCAAAGAACCATATCCAAGTGCTTGCAATGTTTTAGAATCAACCCTAAACCCTATAGGCCGCCCATAATGAGTTCACTTCCCGCTCATCGAATCAATCAACTTAAACCTTTTTCGAGTGTAGCTATCGACTTTTGTGGACCTTTCTTTGTGATTCCTCATCGTTACCGTGGTTGTAAAGCTTTCAAATCGTATGTCTGTGTGTTTGTCTGTACGGCCACACATTGCGTGCATTTGGAATTAACCATGGAACTGTCCACCGAAGGGTTCGTAGGTGCATTCCATCGATTCATTTCCAGACGCGGAAGCGTGACGCAATGCTGGTCAGATCAAGGCAGTAATTTTATAGGGTTTCGTAACCAATTACTGGATTACGCAAGAAGTGCTGCCACCAGACTTTCTATTCGTTGGCATCTGGGACCTCCTCTCAGTCCACATTTCAATGGCCTGGCAGAAGCTGGCGTCAAAGGTTTTAAAACTCACTTTGTACGAGTTGTCGGCGACCAGAAGTTGTCTATCATGGAGATGTCCACCCTTACCTGTCGCATAGAAGCCGTACTTAATAGTCGCCCTTTATCTCCTGCCTCTTCAGACCCACACGATCTTCAACCTCTTACCCCTGGGCATTTTTTGACACTTGAACCCCTTAATTCAGAAATTCCGGAGTCAGATTTGTCCGAGGTTCCCCTAAATCGGCTCTCGAGATGGCAACTAATCCAAAAACTACATAATGATTTTTGGAAACGGTATTCTATAGAGTATTTGCATACGCTACAACAGCGACACAAGTGGGCTGATTCGTCCCCAAATATCAAATTAAATGATTTGGTTATCATAACAAGTGATCACATTCAATCGCCTTTGAAATGGCCGGTCGGTCGGGTCATCGAACTGCATCCCGGCGGGGACGGTCAGGTGCGTGTTGCGACGGTACAAACGGTTACCGGTGTTTATAAGCGGCCAGTTGTAAAACTGTGCCTCTTGCCAAATTAAAAGTAATTTTAATTTTCTACCTTTTACCGGGTATTACAATAGGTTTTTTTTTATTTTTAATTTTTTTTTGAATTTTTTGTTTGTTTGTTTTGCCTTTTTTCGGGATTTCGTTATCTCTAAATAAACTTACGATACTTATCTGTTTTCATTCATTTATATTTATCGGTCGATTCTTTTTCTTATATCTATATCTGTCCGGTTGAGATGCTAAAATTGTGTGTTTTGGAGGGCAGTTATGTTAGCTCCCGCGAAATTTCGCGGTTGTTTATATATTTATTTTTAAAAACACAATTGTATGAAGGACAAAGCGCATTTCGCGTATTTGGACATGCGCACCAACAACCAGTGAGATCCTTGTCGACCGCCTCGAGAAAATGGCGTGTTAATTTCGTTCTCCAACTATTTCAAATATCTACACCTGAAAGTGGTGGTGGTAGACGCTTTTACTCATTGGGCGTCGACCGGTGAGATACCACCACGCCAGAAGTGAGTGGCGCTAAGTGGTATCACCACGTTCCGCTACTGCGCTGGCAGTCCGGTTCCAACAATGAGTAACAGATAGCATGATGGCGCCTCCAGGATCAAAATATTCCGGAGGTAAAATACCCGACCACTCGGATCTCCGGGCGTCGGGTGATCCTGGGGGTCCTTCATGCAAAGATATTAAAAGAAGACCAAAAACTCAACTCAGAATTGATTTTAGCAATATAAGAGGATTAAGTACCAACATGAATTCAGTTCACCAACATCTTGAAGAACAAAGACCTGACATCCTTGTTCTCACTGAAACTAAAATCAGTTCTGCAACACCTACTGTGAACTATCTTTATCCCGGCTATGACCTACACCACCGATTTCGACATAATTTTGGGATCTGTGTGTACATTAAAAATGACCTTTCATGTCATCGAGAGGAGAAGCTAGAACCAGCGAACCTTGATATCATATGGCTGAAATTCACCTCAAAGTCATCGACCAAGTTCATTTGCTGCCTCTACCGACCGCCAAGTAACACCGACTATCAAAACTTTTTTGCGACATTATCCGAAAACTGTGATAGTATACAGTCTAACTATCCACATGCGGAAATTGTTTTTTTAGGCGATTTCAACGTCCACAATATACCCTGGCTAAAACACCACAACAAAACAGATAATGAAGGCAGGGAAGCAGAAGCTTTTGCCATAAGTTGTGGTCTAATGCAGCTTGTCGATGAACCTACCCGTATCTCAGAAAGGGGTGAATTTGCAGCGCTTTTAGACTTGTTCCTAACTACAAATCCTGACTTGTACACAATTCAAGTAGATCCCCCACTTGGTTCATCCGATCATAAACTTATAAGAACAAAATGCGAAATGTTCATACCGCCAAGCCAACAATCACTTCCTCGTAAAATGTGGCATTATAAATCGGCAAAATGGAATGACCTTAAACAGTTATACTTGGATTTTCCATGGCAAGAGGTTTGCTTTAAAACAGCTGATCCCACTATTTGCTGTAATGAAATAACAAAAGTAATCTTATCTGGAATGGATGCATATATCCCACATACAATAAAACGCAGAGCTAATGCAAAACCTTGGTTCAACAGCCAGTGTCAAACGGCTGTACAGAAAAAACACAGAGCATATAACCTTTGGAAACGACAACAAACCGCTCAAAACCACACAGAATTTATAGAAGCCAGAAATAGTTGCAAAATTACTATTGACGCCGCCAAAGAAACATACAATCAAAGAATAAAAAACAGGTTGCTGAATTGTCCAAGTAGTTCTAGGTCCTTTTGGTCTCTTGCAAAAGCCGTTGGATCAAACTTCACCAAGTCATCCATACCACCACTTACAGATAAAAATACTCACTTAGCCACAACATCAGAGGAAAAAGCCAATATGCTGGCCAAAATCTTTTCCTCCAACTCAAACCTAACAGTGCCAAATGGAAAAATTCCACCGTTCATTGAAAGGGTTTCCCACAGTATGCCAGAGGTACCCTTTTGTCACAGAGAAATACGAAAATCCCTTAAAAAGTTGGATACAAACAAAGCAATGGGTCCAGATGGCATTCCCGCGGTAGTACTCAAAAATTGTGCTAGCGAACTCACCCCAACTTTCGCAAAATTATTCAATTTATCTTATAGGCAAGGAGTATATCCATCGTCATGGAAGTCTGCCGCAGTACAACCCATTCCAAAGAAAGGAAAAAAGACAGATCCGTTAAACTATAGACCAATTGCTCTACTTCCGGTGATATCAAAAGTAATGGAAAGAGTTGTGAACAATCACCTAACCAAGTACTTGGAAAAGTACAAAATTATCAACGACAAGCAATACGGATTTCGAAAATATAGGTCAACTGGCGATTTACTTACATACGTCACTCACTTATGGCAAAAAGCGATTGAGTTGCGAGGTGAAACAAGAACAATTGCCTTAGATATATCTAAAGCATTCGATAAAGTCTGGCATGAAAATCTGCTCAACAAGCTCAAAGCAACGGGATTGTCGCCGAGACTTTGCACTTGGTTTGAAAGTTACCTTAAGGATAGATCCATTTATGTTGCACTGGATGGCCGGAACTCCAACTCTTACCAAATAAATGCTGGTGTGCCACAGGGAGCAATCCTTTCGCCAACACTTTTTCTGATTTACATAAATGACCTCATAGATAAAACAGTAAATCCACTTTATTGCTTTGCAGATGATGCCAATGTAGTCTCCTCAGTCATACCACCCACATGTCTCTCCGCACGTGAATTCCATTACCTTAGACTAACTGAAATATCACAGATAAATAACGACTTGGAGATAATAGAGGACTGGGGCAACAAAAACCTTGTACAGTTCAACGCGCAGAAAACCCAAGCAGCCCTGTTTTCAAAAAAGACCAGCACCGGTGAGCCAAACATCATGCTATCTGGAAGTGCTGTCGCATTGCAGAGCCAGTTGAACATCTTAGGAGTCACTGCAGAGACCAACATGTCTTGGCACAGTCATGTAGCAGATATAGCTAAAAGAGCGTCCCAAAAGCTTGGGGTGCTATTTCGTACAAGACATCTGTATACACCAAGCCAACTGCTGACACTCTACAAAGCCCAGATTCGACCGACTATGGAGTACTGCTCACATATATGGAGTGCGGCACCCAAACATACCTTAATGCTTTTGAACACCGTGCAAAAACGAGCTATCAAGCTGATCAATGACCCCGCACTTACCCGTAGCTTGGATAGTCTCGAACATCGAAGAACTGTGGGCGATCTATCTCTCTTCTACAGGTATTATCACGGAAAATGCTCTGAAGAGTTGGCACGTATGATCCCCCCGGGAGTAGCACCAACTAGGCGAACACGTCAAACAGACGGTAACCATCAATTTATTGTCAAAATAGAGGCACCAAGAACCTCATTATATCAGAATTCATATCTCTGGAGAACAGCATCGCTGTGGAATAAACTCCCTGCGACAGTTTTCCCTGCAGGTTACAACCTGAACCGTTTCAAAACCAACACACACCAACATTTTCGCACACTTGCCGCTCCTCGAGCGTGATAGGGATCTCCTTGCGAGTGCGCATACCCGTAAAAAAAAAAAAAAAAAAAAAAAAAAAAAAAAGTGCTAGATTTTTGTGTACTGAAGCATAGAACTAGAAACTTTAGCCCTTCAGCTACGTGGTGACATCATTAGATCCAATCAGGGGCCCCTCAGAAGCGGAGAAAGTGGATGCAAAGTGGTGAGTGCATTTGTCTCTGATTACCGTTGTGTGGCACAAATATTTTACCTATGGACGTTTGATTATTTCGTAATTTCATATCAATATATTTATGTTTGCTCGCGCTTTCATTAATTAAGTTATACAGTCCATTGCATTTATCGTTTTTCTTACCGCGAGTTAACATATACTTGCTAAAGTTTGCACCTGATTCTGAGTGCACGTCGCAGTTGCGGCGAAATCTACTGTGATTTTTGATCAAAATTCGTGGTATAAGCTGCGTAGACATAAGCTAGATTAAAATCAAACTGTTTTCTGACAGCGTCCTCAGTATCCATGGTCGTTGCATCATCTTCAGTTATAGCCATCAAGGATAAAACATTCTCGTGATTTTTATTAAAATCAAGAGATATTTGATCTTTATTTTGATATAATAATTTAAATTGTAAACTGGACATTTCATCCTTACTTATGTTTTCTGATAAAGTTCTTAAATCCTGCATCTGATTAAAATTCATTTGCCGAAGGGCTAATTTATTAGAGTTACTAGTCATTTTGTCTATTTGCGTAAATTAAACAATGAAAAGAAAATACCAAAATCAAAATCACTATTTTAATATAGCTGTTTACCTATATATTGCCGTTGCTACAGTCTTCACTCTGTATAAAATCAGGTTATACTATTCCCTATAGACTAGTAGGTAGGTACCTACTATATTTCGCAAAAATAAATTTAATTTTAAAATTAAAATCAAATCAAATAGGTAGGTATAACTAACCTTCCTTAAAATATTTTTAAAATCAATAATTTAGAAAAAAGTTTTAAGTGACCGTGACTTTTCAATGTCAGGCAAAAAAGAAGGCGACACAAAAAACTGTGTTGACTCGCACTGAATGGTTAAAATTACAAAACGAATTTTATTTGCTAATTTTAAGAAAAACCGGGTTCTAATTCGGCTCCGGTAGGACCAGATATATTTCCAATTATTATTTAGAATAATTTCCAATTATTATTTTACAAACTATTTCTAACTCCACAACCATTTTGAGTGGTTAAAATTGTGCATTGGATTGGTTGTTGATGGTCTGCCAGAGGATCCGGCTCGAAGGACCAGATGTTGTGTGCTGGTCTTTTTTAATGATTTGGTTTTTCACAAAAAATATAGCCCGAATAAAATTAGAATGAATTGGGAGGACTTACCGAGGTTTTCCCACTATTTGCCCCAAATGGTTTCTTCTCGAGGATCCTCTGGCAGACCATCAACAACCAATCCAATGCACACTTTTAACCACTCAAAATGGTTGTGGAGTTAGAAACAGTTTGTAAAATAATAATTGGAAATTATTAAGCGATCACAAAAGGTGAAAAGTGCGTGAGCATAAACACTGCTTCTTACGATAGACAGAAATGTTCAACGAAAAATTCGAATCATTCTATAAAAAAAGGCCTCCCAATATTAACTCGGGATAAGGAATTAAATCGAGAGAAAACAAAATAATTAAAATTCTCGCTGCTCTCGAGCGCATTCACCAAAAACTAAATTACTTGTGGATGCATTTTATGCAGTTTATATTTAAGAAAAAGAAAAGGTAAAAACTAGAAATTATAAACTAGAAAATAATGTGAGCGGATACGCAACATTACCTTTTTTAAATAAATCAATTAAAAATACTGTTTGTTGTCTAGTTTTGGGTAGAGACTCTGTATGTATGACATATTTTAAAGATAATATAAAAATATGTCATAGAGGGTCTCTAGTTTTGGGAGGGCACTGCCTCTTTGCCCTCCCTGTAGCAGCCGCCACTGTTCAAGATAAGTGAAGTTTGATGTAATCGTATGGAAAAGTGGTGCAGTTTGAAACACGAATCACTTTTAAAGAGTTCAAATCTCCTGCGCTACATACATACATACAACATATTTTAGAAAGCAGCTGAACTGCTCAGGGTATCTATTCTGGGTCTTGAACGATGAGACCTTCCATATCACACGCTTTGACCAATAGTAAACTCTGAGCGGTCGCGTGTGCGGAATAACTTGTCTCGACCAATGAGATAGGCGCCCGCTCTTTAGAGTTAGTGGATTTTATGCGTTTGAAGTTAAATAAGTTGGGGCTTAAATAAAGGTCTTAAACAAGGTTGCTGTATCTCGCCTACTCTCTTCAAGATATACTTGGAGCAAGTCCTTAAAGTATGGAAGAGAAAATGTGAAAACATGGGAATTCCGTTGGACGAAACCACCTTGTATACTTTATGTTTCGCCGATGATCAGATAGTAGTGGCTCAGGATTATGACGACCTCGAATATATGACACGAAAACTAATAGAAGAGTACAATAAGTGGGGACTAGAGATTAATCTCAATAAAACAGAATATATGTGTATCGGGGGAATGAAACAAGATCTAATCTTAAATACCAGGCAGCGAATTCAGTCCTGTGATGAGTATAAATACTTAGGTCTAAAAATTACATGTGACGGAACACTAGACAAAGCTATAAAAGATCGAAACGAACAAGGACGAAAAGCAATAACTTTATTAAATGGAATAATTTGGGACCAATGTATATCAAAACATAACAAAAAGCTTATATATTATACCATTGTAAAAAGTATTATTACATACGGCTCAAAAGTATGGCAAATCAAGGATAGAACAGAAAAAATGCTTTCCGCTACAGAGATGAATTCAAATTAAAGTGGATAGTCCTTAGTTAGTATTAACTTTTATAGAGTAAACAAAACTAACTTTTATGACAAAATTTAATTTAATTTATTCATTGTCAAAAAACATTGACAAACTTAAAATGTCTAGCTGAACTAGGGACACTAGCTTCAACACCTTCCCTCATTTGCTAGTTTAACAAGACCCATACTGTCACGAAGTTTTTCCAAACGTGGTTTGAATATAGGCTTCGTCAAAGCATGTGCTACTTGTAGGATAGTTGAAATTTGTTTGACTTCTAACATTTCTTCAGATACCATTTCTCGTACGAAAAAATGCCTTGTTCTGAATGTTTCGTTCTGCGATGGAATTCAGGATTTTGAGCTAACTTAATTGCAGCTTCATTATCTACAATCACTGACGGAATTTCTTTTAAATCAACAACTTCTTCATAAAGTCGTCGTAGCCATACAACTTCCTTGGCGGCTTCGCTTGCAGCTGCTATTTCAGCCTCAGTAGTTGATATGGACACAGAGGGTTGTCTTTGACTTAACCAGGACACAGCACAAGATGCATACATGCAGATGACCCCAGTAGTAGATCGACCAGTCGTTGCATCTCCAGCATGGTCTGCATCGCTAAAAGCTTCTAGGTAGCCTCCAGTTCCAGCCATATATTGTAGACCATAGTTCAGGGTTCCCTTCAAATAATGAAAAATTCGTTTTACCCTAACAATGTCTTCTTTGGTAGGATTTTCAAGATTTAGAGATGCTACACCCACTGCATACGCTATATCTGGCCTTGTTCCAGTCATTAGATATAACAAAGCGCCAACTGCTTCTCGATAAGGGAAATTTTCAGTTGCTTTTTCTTTGTCTTCCTTCCCTAACTGGATAGTTCCTTAGTGATTGGCGTCGAGACAGGTCTGCAGTTTTCCATGCCAAATCTTTCCAGCAGTTTCTTTGTATATGCTGTTTGACTAACTCAGACTAAGTCTTTCTCTTTATCAATCTCTAAGCCCAGAAAGTAACTAGCAGGCTTAACAGTAATTTTGAATTCTGTTTTTAGCATATCTAAAAAATCTTGTTCTATTTTCTTGTCATTTGACGCTATAAGACCATCGTCAACATAAAGTGCCATAAGTAGTAAGCTTTTTTCATCTTTCTTAATGAAAAGACAAGGATCTGCTTCACTTCTTTTAAATCCAAGTTCAAGGATGAAATTTGCTATCCTCTTATTCCAGCATCTGGGGGCTTGTTTTAATCCATAAAGGCTTCTTTGCAGTCTACAAACACTATCTGTGCCATCACTGAAACCTTCAGGCTGTTTAATAAAGACTTCTTCATCGAGTTCACCATATAAAAACGCTGTTAATACATCAAATTGGGTCAGATTTAGATTCTCACTTCCTGCAATACTTAGGAGTGCTCGAATGGTACCCAGTTTGGCAACAGGGCTGAACGTTTGATTATAATCTTCGCCTTTCTTCTGTGAAAACCCTCTAACTACCAATCGTGCTTTGAACTTATCAATGGAACCGTCTCTGTTTGTCTTTATTTTGTACACCCATTTACAAGAAATAGCTTTCTTTCCTTTTGGTAGCTTTTCCAGTGACCAAGTTTTGTTATCTTTGAGCGATTGAGTCTCGCTTTTCATAGCTTTAAGTCATTGATTCTTATTTTCACCATTCATTGCTTCTTGATAACTCTGTGGCTCTTGGAGATCTGCTATTTTTGTTGCTGCACTTATGACGAAATCTTCTAGTCTTTGTGGCTTTTTTATTTCATTTCGATTTCTTAAGTTTCTTATTGTTTCTACATCTTCACTTATATCACCATTTTCTTCTGTATTATCACCTTTTTCTGTAACACTATCAGTATCATCCTGTTGTATCAAATCAAGTTTACCTTGCATTGGATGCATGTCATCTTCATCTTCAGAATCGCTGACATTTTGGTTTTCTTCATGTTGAGCAGGTTGATTATTTTGCGTTAAATCAGGTTCTGATTCTACAGATTTTTCTGGTGTATCTCGTAGTATAACAACTGGATTTTCCGAAACTCTAGGTTTTTCTTCAAAAATGACATCATGTGATCTTATCAGTTTTCGTTTTTCTTTTGACCAAATTCGATAGCCGTCATCGTTGTCGTAACCAAACAAAATACCTTTTGTTGCTTTTCTGTCCATTTTCTTTCTGTATATCTTTGGGATGTGAGCATAACATGTTGATCCGATGATTCTCAAATGTTTTAGACCTGGTTTCTTTCCTGTCTACATTTCGTAAGGACTCTTTTCTGGAACACTTGATTTTCCTGATCTGTTAAGGATATACACAGCTGTGTTTATCATCTCAGCCCACAAGCTTTGAGGAAGAGGTTCGACTGCTGAGTGGAATAGGGTTCTTGCTGTTTCGACTATTGTTCGATTGTCGCGTTCAGAACAGCCATTTTGCTCAGGGGTATAGGGCATGGTAAGTCTTTGATGTATGCCATTTGTTGATAGAATTCTTCTTATCTGATGACTATCAAATTCTCCACCATTGTCGCTCAAAAACTCTTTTACAATATGACCCATCGTTCTAGCCTCTTGTAAAGCAATCTTTAACTTTTCTGGTACCTCAGCTTTTTCTTTCATGAAGTATACATAACGATATCTGCTGTAATCGTCTTTGAACAGTACAAAGTATTTGTATCCTGATTGTGATTTTTCAAATGGTCCGCAAACATCAGAATGCCATAGTTCTCCAGGTTGTTTAGCTCGTTCCCTTGTACCAAATTTTAATCTATGTGCTTTTCCGAAAATGCGGCTTTCACATAGTTCACTATCCAATTTAACATTGATGCCAAATTCTCTGGATAAAAGTGACTTTACATGCCGTTTGTTCTGATGTCCTAGCCTTTCATGATAAAGTTGTAAAACATTCATATTTGCAGTGACATTAGCTTCATTGGCATTGTTTGGCTTAACATTTCTAACACATAATTTGTACAAACCTCCATGTCGGCTTCTAAACCCATTTAGTAGAACTTTACCATTGATTTTCAATTGACATTGTTCGATTTTGGAAATGAACTCGCTTCGATTTTTATCTTGCGCAGAAAGTACGGAGAACAGATTTTTCTTGATATCAGGTACATATCATACATCTGTCAATTGCACCTCTTCTACTTTTCTACCAACAAAAACTTCGAGATTTATTGTACCTTTTCCTAAGGCTTTTATTGAATCACCATTGGCAGTAGTTACCGAATAATCTCCAGTGAAGTTTTCAAAAATTTCAAACAAGTCTTTTCTATTTACAATATAATATGTGGCACCATTGTCGACAAACCAGCTTTCTTTGTCACATACAGCTGTATAAACCATGCTAGTTTCTGCAAATAAGCTTTGCTTTTGGTTGTCTTTTGATGGTTTTTCTTGAGATTTTGGCGGTCTTCCATCAGATTTCCACTTTTCACATTGTTTAACACGATGTCCATAAGATTTACAATAATTGCAAAAAGGTCCTCTTTTCTGGTTTGTTTTCTTGTATCCAAGTGTTTTTTCGGTTGCCAACACTTGCTGTTTATCTTCGTTTTTATTATTCAGAGCTTTTTCATATGCACACAGCTGATTTGTTAGGTTATCAATTGTCCTCTCAGCTTTTGACATGAGCATCCAGCTCGACTTGAACGAAAAATATTCTTCAGGTAGTGTATTTAAAATCTTGCAGATTAGGAGCAATTCAGGAAGGTCACATGTGCAAGAATTTCCTCCAGCTAATTTTTCTTTTGAGATTTCCATTTGAAGTTGATTCCAAATATTCTTTAATTTTGACAAATGGGTTGCGATATCGTCACAATTGTCCCTTTTGTACATAAAGAATTGATTACATGAATCGTAGGTTTTATCTTCAGTGTTTCCATCAAACAATCTATGCATTTCTAACCAAACTTCATATGCAGTTGTAAATCTCATTACTTTTGTCAAAGTTTCTTCTGTAACGTTTGTAGTTAAAATAAGTAGAGTATTGCTATCTGCTTTGGTGTACTGAGATAAGTTTTCATTATAAACTTTCTTTTCATCTGCACTAGCAGTATCAGCGACAGGCTTAGGCTTAACTAATTTACCTTCTAACAGTTGAATAGCATTAGGAACGCTTCTTAGCAATATCAGTTACCCAGTTCGATTTTCCTTCCAAAAGTCCAATTTGAACACGATGAGCATCAAAACTTGCCATTTTTAGGTTTCTGTTTTGGTTTCTTCACTCGGATTCTTTCAATGCTTTTGAGTTACAGGAAAATCAGTCTTTATACTCTATATGAGCGTACGGTCCATAACCAATTGAAATTAAAGTGGATAATCCTTAGTTAGTAGTAACTTTTATAGAGTAAACAAAACTAACTTTTATGACAAAATTTAATTTAATTTATTCATTGTCAAAAAACATTGACAAACTTAAAATGTCTAGCTGAACTAGGGACACTAGCTTCAACAAGATGGACTATTGGAGAAGAGCAGCAGGGAAATCAAAAAGAGAAAGAGCTGCAAATCAAAGAATAAGAGAAATTATGACAGTGGGTGAACGTACTTTAGTGGATGATATAAGAACAAAACAACTGGTGTGGTACGGACATGTACAAAGAATGAATGATGAAAGACTACCTAAACAAATACTACAATGGAAACCAACTGGCCGAAGAAAACGAGGACGGCCAAGGAGAAGCTGGAGAGAAGGAATAGACAGTGAAATAAGAATAAGAGGCCTAGATGATGAATTATGGGCAAACAGAATCGAGTGGAGAATGGGTATCGGAAGACGTAGAACGTTGTGAAACCGATAAATATATATATATATATATATATATATATATATATATATATATATATATATAGTTAAATAAGTGATGTGGATGGTAACATCGTTCAAGACCCAGAATAGACACCCAGATAGCCACGTTCATCATATAGCTAATTTAAGTTGCGTTACAGTACCTAGCATTTCTCAGTAAGTTTGATCCCACAAAAATTCAAATTAACTTTAAAAATAAAGAAAAACATATACTTGCCTCCGACACATCCATAAAAAAAAATATTATGACTGAATTGGTACCCTAATATTTGATAATAATTGAGGCAGGTCATTCCAAAGTGAGTCTAATCCACTTGTGTAAAATTTGGACAAATCGGAAAAAACTTTATACTTACATCAACTTTTGCATGCATGGAAATTTATACGTTGAGACGAAGATAATAACATATAGTTTTATTGTCTGTTACAAACTAAAATTTCATAAAAAGTGGATAAGACGCACTTTGGAATGTTAGCAAGCTTTTATGGTAAAATACCGTTATGTGCGTCATTTTCGGGGGGGCCGAGACCTCATAAGGCCGTATTTTATGCTATTTTATGTTTGTATTCATGAAATAGGTGGAAAATATCTAATATCCCCCCCCCGTATATACGCCACTGTCTTTATAGGATTCCCATTAAAAATAGTCTTAAAATATATTATTAACCTTGAGGGGTGGTTTAAAAGTCCAAAGACTATAGGGTAAATCCATATCAAATCAACCAGTCAATTGTTTCGACCATCTCCGATTTTGATGATTTTTGGTACACTTATTCCGCCCCTAGAAAAACTCAGAAATCCAAAATTTTAGATTTTTTGGATTACTAGTTATGAATTTTTGAAAATTGAAAAAATGGTCAATTTGGCTCTTACAAGCACTTACGTAAATAGTAATATCTTGAAAACTACTAAATGTAGAGAAAAGTGTGATAGCTTAATTTAAAGGTAATTATATGACCTTTCCAACGATGTATCACTCGGCATACCTTTTTACAAATAAAAATTTGAAATTTTTGAAAAATTTTTTTTTCAAATTTCTAAAAAACGGTATTTTTGATTTTTTTTCTTTTTTGATATTTTGTACCTTATTGTATTCCCAACATAAATTCAAAATTTTAGGATGGAGAAATGATGGGTTCCTGTTAGAAAAATAATAACAATAAAATCCTGCATAAAAAATTGTATGCATTATTGACCATGCCATAGCCAGTGCATTCATAATTAAAATAAGAAGCAGCTTTTATTGTTTTTTTTAAATTTCGAACAATTTTCCAGATTTCCCCTCATTTTTTGCATAAAATTCACGTAAGTCCCCCCTTGCTGACCTCCGCCCCTTCTAGGTGATGTTATTTTACCCTTAACTTCTTTTAATACACTAGAAAAACAAGTTGTGTCATGTTAAATTCATGCCGTCCCATTACAGAAACTTGTTTAATCCTGAAAGTTTTGTAGAAAGGTTTTGTTTACCTGAAATAAGTTATTCCTGTTAAAAATGCATCTTATTTCTGATTAGTCGCCCCACCAACCTAGATAGTCCCAAGAAATTTCTTGTTCAAACATATCACAGTCTTTCTTAGCCCTTTATTATTTGGTCAGTGCTGCTGTTTATAGTTTGATTTACCCTCAAAATGGCACAAAATAAGCAAAAACAGTGGATTAAATTTTTTGTTGATTGTTGTAATCCATAAAAATCAGAACAAACAAATCCTGCATCCTGGAAAGTTACGAAATGTGACAAAGTTGATGTGTTCTTTCAAAGGTGTTTAGACAGGAATGAAAATCTGTGATAATTGCCGAATTAAACTTTTAAAAGAAACAGAAATAGAAGCAGGGTAAGTGCCGAATTATTTTTGAAACATCAGCATATATGTATGATTTTTTATTTCACCATATCATATGGTATGATGGACTATTCAAATCTTGATTTTTTGACTTTTTAAATTTAATAATATTAATTATTAAGGTCCTAAAATATCTAAATCAATAATAAAAAAGTCTCTCTGTCTGTCGTCTATCGTCCGACGGTCTGTTTGTATACAAAATAACTCGAACACGCCTAAACCGATTTCAAACAAAATAAAATAATAACAAAGAGTTTCTCGCTCAGCCCTAAAGAACAGGTTCAGCAGCTAAGGATCTCAAAAGCAGCTTTAACAAAAGTGGAGCTACAAAACATTGATTCGGGATTTGCAACAACTTCTGGTGGTTGGGGTGTATTATAGGAAAAAATATGGAAAGTGGAGTGAAAAGTTTTTGTTACCCCAAACCCAAGGCTGACATATTAGTAGTAGAACAAAGTTCAATACTAAGAAAAGTTAACCCAAATACTGCAACGGATAGAACATACACATTGTCTGCTGAACAAATGTTGGATTCTTCAAACATTTTGGAAATAAAGTTAAAAAATTAAATATTACACATATAAGGATTTTTTTTAAATTAAGTTAATTTAGCTGTTTAGTATTTTATTTTTCAATATTACTTATCCTGTTTCTTAACTCTGAGGTCGCTGGACTAACATATATAAGATTTCTCATTCAAAATAATAACGAATACACGCAAGCAAGTGATACACACATTTTTGCGCTCCTGAAGTTTAACCTTTTTTGGTGGGAAAAAGTACACCGATTTTTGTAATTTTTTCGCAGTAGTGAGTTGTGAATATCTCCTGCATGGTGATGTAATTAAATTTTCAGAAAGCAGCTGCCAAAGGTAATAATTTGAATAAAATTAATCCTTATCACTTATAACAAAAAAATGCCTACTTGCGAAGAATGCCAAGATACGATAAGCTCAAGAAATAAAAAGGTTTTTTGTAGCCAATGCAAAAAACCTTATCATTCCACCTGTGTTCATGAAGCCGAGAACCTAGTTACTTTGTTGGCGGAGATCCCCGGTCTTTCCTGGCGATGTGATCGCTGTGTTGCCGATTGTATTACATTGAATCAGCAGGAAATAAAAAACCTAATAGAAAGCAAAGTTCAAGAAGCGTTACAAGCTCTCAACACTACCTTCAAAAGCCTAAAATTCGACATTATGAATATTGCCGCTGATAAACTTGCATTACTTTCAAATGAATTGCAACCACCTGCGCAATCCAAGCAAAAAAAGTACTCAGAAATTCTTAAAAATAACACTCAGCCTGCCGTCCTGATCAAGCCTAAAAATGAATCTCAAACAAACGATCAAACTAAAAAAGCGCTTCTAGAAAACATCAACCCTGTGGAAGAAAATTTTGCCTTTACGAAAATCAAGCACACAAGCAAAGGTGGAGTCCTTATTGCCTGCCAAAATTCGGAGGATAATAACATATTTAAAACCCTAGCAGAGGAAAATTTATCCGAAGAATATGAAGTCCGCGAAATACATGGAATTAATCCCAGAGTCAGAATCGTCGGTTTTACAGAATGCCTCTCAGATGAACAATTATCCACAATTTTAATTAAACTAAATTCTGATATTTTTCATAAAAACTCACAGCTAAAAGTAATAAGCATTAACAAGACACGTAACAAGAATAATCTCTTTCAAGCTCTCTTGCAAATCGATAGGTCCACCTACGAAAAGCTACTTAAATTCGGTAATGTCTTTGTAGGGTATGATAGCTGCACAGTCTATGACGGTCTTACTATTCCGCGTTGTTTTAACTGTAACGAATTTTACCACTCATCTAAAAACTGCGAAAAAACTGTATCTTGTCCAAGATGTGGCAAAGTTCATGACGTTAAAGACTGCAAATCTGATAACCTACAGTGCACCAATTGCATAAAACTTAAAAAGGACGATGACAGCATCAAAATTGATCATGCCGTATGGGATACTAATAAATGCACTGCATATAAAAACGCAATAACTTGACTGCAAAAAAAACATCATGCAACAATAGCAAACAAATCTCTCACCTAAATCAGATTCCGTTGATTTTTCACTTTATTACCAGAACTGTCAGGGACTTAGAAGTAAAACTGGCAACCTCTTACTTTCAACGTATACATGCGACTATGATGTGATTTCATTCACTGAAACTTGGCTGGTTCCTGACATTTCTGATAGAGAGTTTATGAACACTAATTTTAACGTTTACCGCCTTGATAGAGATAGAAAGACAACATTCTTTTAGCGGTTAATAACATCTTGCAATCTTCTCAAGTTATTTTTCCTACATCAATAATTACACTGATTCCCAGGTTTGCGGACACTGTTGGAGTAAAAATCCATTTTCAGAAATCATTCATATATACTTTCACAATATACATACAACCTCCGGTACGCCCCACGGATATAGAGAGTATTCTCGACTTTTTATTGCACTTGATATTATTCCTAACAACAAAGTTATAATCCTCGGTGACTTTAATGTCCCGCAATATGCGAACTTTCTAGACTTCCAAAATAAACACCAATTTACTGACACTCTGGTAATTAAATTAAATGACTTTATGAGCATATTTCAACTGACGCAGATGAACTATCAGCGAAACTCGATAAATCGAATCCTTGACTTAGTTTTACAGAAAGATGTTAACCTAATATGCACAAGAGCAACTGACGTACTGGTTCGTGAACATGACGACCATCCGGCTCTAAATGTTCACGTTACCGGACTGGCTGAAGAAACTAATCTGTCTAATATTAATTCACAAACAGTATACAACTTTCGAAAGGCTAATTTTCCAGCTTTATATCTGCAACTCTCGAACACAGACTGGGGTTTTTTGAATGACTTTGAGGATTTAGACCAAATGAGTCAGCAACTATACATATACATTTACGGTATTTTTGAAAAACTGGTTCCAAAATATTCAAAAAATGCCAAAAAGCGGCAGTTTCCTCCTTGGTTTACGCCCGATATCATTAAAAGTATATATAAAAAAGAAAAGCTGCAAAAAGTAAATAAAGAAAATCCAAATCCTGACACCTACCGAGAATTTAGTCAATAAAGAGCATATTTAAAACTAGAAATAAAAAACTACACCTGGAATTCATACATACCGCTGAAAATAACATAAAGAGCGATCCCTCAAAATTCTGGTCTTTCAAAAACAGCCAAAAAACAACGTCATCAATTCCTAGCGTAATGTACCACGATAACACTGAATATGACTCTATGCAATCCATTTCGCAGGGTTTTTCAGACTATTTTAACAGCGTTTTTAACGACAACCCCGTACAACCTCCTCAGAATCACACGGCGAATAATAATTCCCCCTGTATTTGCATAACAGATTTCTCAAATACGGAAGTTAAAAATGCTCTTGGAAAGCTTAAACCTAAATTAACAGCGGGTCCAGACTCCATACCAAGCTTTATTATACGAGATTGCGCCTCCATTCTCGCGGTTCCCTTGTGTAAATTATATAACAAATGCCTCAGTGAGTCGAGAATACCCTCCTCGTGGAAGGTCAGCAAGGTGTGTCCCATTTTTAAATCTGACAATAAATCTTATATTAAAAATTACAGACCTATAACTATAATTAACAACTTTTTGAAAGCCTTTGAATTTCTCTTGCATAAGTCTATCTACCCCTCTGTGAATAATATTTTATCACCTAATCAACACGGCTTCATTAAAGGACGTTCTACTGTTACCAATCTTCTGTCTATAACACAAACCATTTCTCAAACTATTCACGCAGGTCAACAGCTCGACGTCATATATACAGATTTTTCTAAGGCGTTCGACAGACTTGACACCGGCGTGCTCTTAACAACCTTAAAAAATTTCGGTTTTAACATACCATTATTAAACCTAATAAAATCTTGCTTAAGCAACAGACGCCAACACGTGTATGTAAATGGTGTTAGGTCTGCCGAATACCTTGTCAGCTCCGGCGTACCACAGGGCTCTGTGCTGGGACCTCTTTTTTTCGACATCTTCATAGATGGTTTGGGAAGGGGCCTCGGTTCATCCAGCCTTTCATATGCTGACGATTTTAAAACATTCAGAGTAATAGGTGACGTCTCTGACTGTATAGCTCTTCAAAATGATCTAAATGCAATCCAGAATTGGTGCGTTCAAAACGGCCTACCTCTTAACATTGCTAAATGCAAAGTAATGACGTACACAAATAAAACTACATATCTAACGTATGACTATGCTATAAATGGCCAAGTCCTGGAGAGGCCGGAAACCATACGCGACCTAGGAGTAATTTTTGACAAGAAACTATCATTCTCTTCTCATATTGAAGATATTACATCAGCTGCATCGAGAATGTACGGTTTCATTGTTCGCATCTCAAAAGAATTAACTAACATCTCAGCGCTCAAGAGTCTTTACTTTGCTTATATTAGATCAAAGCTCGAATATGCGTCTATTGTCTGGAATCCACATCAAATTAACCAAATAGAAGACCTCGAGAGAATTCAAAGGCGTTTCTTAAAATTTTTATCCTTTAAAGTAGATGGAACCTATCCCGCTCAAGGAATCCCTCAAAACCAACTTCACGCCAGATTCGATATTCCATCTCTAAACAGCAGAAGACAGTACACATCTCAGGCAACCTTACATAAAATTTTAAACAATCAAATAGACTGTGCAGACTTATTAGCCCAACTAAACTTCATAATCCCGCGCCAGGGATCAAGGCAACTATCCACCTTCTATCTGCCAACGCCTAGACTAAATGTTTTAAAGTATTCACCGCTTTATACAATGTGCGACACTTGTAACAATACTCCAGCTATCGATATATTTAATACCAATTTAAAACAGCTCAGAAATACGCACTTGCAAAATAATGCCTAAAAGTCCAACCTATTCTTGTACATCTAATTAATGCTTAAGACTACCTTTACTTGTATGCTACTTTTATTGTATATTTATGTAACTCTCATTTATTCCTGTCATTGTAATTGGGTTCGCCCGTAATGATATGGTAAATAAAAATAAAAAAATAAAATAAAATAAAAAAATTGTGTATTTTTTCCATGTAATAAAAGTTTCATTTTGTTTTTAACTCAGAACCCGTTATTTCTCCATCCTAAAATTTGAAATATATTTTGGGAATCCCTTAAGGAAAAAAATATCAAAAAAGAAAAAAAATCAAAAATACTGTTTTTAAAAAATTAAATTTTTTTTTTCAAAAATTTTAATTTTTTTTTATAAAAAAGTATGCTGTGTGATACATCGTTAAAAGGGTCTTTGAAGTACCTTTAAATTGAGGCATCACACTTGTCTCTAGGTTCAGCAGTTTTCAAGATATTAGTATTTTTGTTAGTGCCTGTGTACCATTTTTTGAATTTTCAAAAATTCATAACACAGAAACTACTAAGTCAAAAAATCTAAAATTGAATTGAATTTTTAAGTTTTTTTATAAGGAAAATAAGTGTATCAAAAATCATCAAAATCGGAGATGGTCAAAACGAAAATCACCATTTTCGTGGTTGATTTGATATGGATTTACCCTATAGAAATAATCCATGATCCATAAAAAATTATATACAAAAGTTTCGATAGCTAAATAATACAAAAGTAACATAAAACTGTCCCTATAGATACATTACCGGATGCATTAGCGTATCAATATTTAAATATTGTAAGTATGAAGTAAAACTCTACAAACAACAATAATTATTGAAAATCGCTAACTTGTCCAAATAATGACTTTGTAAAATATAGCGGACAGCTGAAACTGACTTCAGATTCGACATCTCGTAATGACGTTTGAATGATTAATTATAACTCCATTTATAGACCAAAATCTGAGGGCACGGCAGTGCCTCGCCAAGTTCGCGCGCCGTAACCATCTTTTCTGCCGATATTTGACCTCTAAAACTCTACTTCGGAATTAGCTACGAATCTCAAACTTTGCACAGTCGTAGATCTCCATGGAGTTATCAACCCCTCCAAGTTTCATGGAATTCCATAAAGTAATAAAGTAGTTAAGACTGAAAGACAATATGATAAAACTATATGAAAAAAATTTAAAAACACCAACATTTTAATTTACTTCCCTCTCCTATAAATGTAAATTTATATAAAATTAACATTGCCCACTTCATGAAATGCTAGAGAGCTGAGCATTGGAATGCTGATAGAAATTATGATAAAACCATGGGAAAAAATTTAAAAAGTCCATTATTTTCATTTACTCTCCTCTCCTATAAATGTAAAGTTATGTAAAAGTAACATTGTGCACTTTCAGAAACGCTAGAGAGCTGAGCTTTGGAAGGCTGATAGGAACTACGATAAAACCATGGAAAAAAATTTAAAAATCTCAAAAATTTAAGTAAGGCATTGCAAAAGTTTTGATATTCCGCATATTTTACTACTTTAAAAATTAAGTATTTTCCAATTCCTTTAAAAAAGAAGTAAAATCATAACAAAAACATTTCATGTAAAAAAAGCCAAGTACGCGAAAATGGCATTCCGTAAAAAGAATTGAGATAAAAGTAAAGCCAAGTTCTCCAATACAAATTTCAAAATGAAAGGTTCTTACTAGTTTGGAAATATTTTTCTAAACTTGGCTATTACGGCTGTAAATGAGTCTTAGGCACAGTGCTAAATTGAACATAAAGAAGTTTGGCTGTAATAGCAATGTTTAAAAAATATTTCCAAACTCGTATTTTGAAATTTGCATTGGAGAACTTGGCTTTACTTTTATCTCAATTCTTTTTACGGATTGCCATTTTCGCGTACTTTGCTTTTTTTTACATGAAATGTTTTTGTTATGATATTAATTTTTTTTATATATTGCTATGTTGCAAGCATATATATCTAACAATGCCGTTAAATGTTGCCTAGTGTACGCCATCTATTTGCAAAATTCGAATGTTTGGAAGCGCATTTCTAAAATGAACGTAGAATGTACTTACTTATTGTTCGTCCTATATAGGTACGTAGCTAGTGCACTTAGTTAGTACGTACATATTTGTAAGTACCATGTACGTACACAGTACGTATTTTATTGGTCCCGGGATTTACCGACGTAAAGTGTACGTAAAAAGTACGTACCTTATTTGTCTAGAGAAGTACTGATGTCAAATGTACGTAGCTAGTGGACGTACGGGTAGTACTAAACAAAAAAACATTTTAATAATGTCAAAATAATGTATAATTTAAAAACGTTAGGTTGGATGTTAGTTCTAACGTCATATTCATAGTGAAAAGAAGAAATAACCCGTTTTCTGACGTAACTTGACCGTTACATATGTTTTTATAACATTTTTTTAAAGTGTTTTTCGAACGTTAAAAAAATATTGATTTTTAACAGTGAAAAAGAAATGTTTTTCTAATATTGAAAAATAAGTGTTTTTTTAACAATGAGAAAATATATTTTTTTCAAATATCTCTAAAGATAAGGTAACATAAATAACGTAAATATAAATCTTCTATTTTGGAAACGCAAGGCAGCAACAGTCCGTTAAGGTTTTCATGAGCTCGACACTCAGTAAAGAAAATTCGGATCCGTAGCTTCTCAAAATAAAATTTAAAATTCTATGTAAACAATAATTTTGTAGTAAGTGCCGCGCTACGAGGCCAAATAATTCATGCTCAAGTGAATACAAGGCAACAAGGCGCGTATTCACATTCGTTTGGTCCCGCTGCGAGGCTTGCGAATTCTGCCTCAAATGAATACGCGGCTTAAGGTCCGGCCATTTTCTTCGTGTCCGGCGGCTAATCATTCGCGGTGAACTGTCGCATTCCCTGTCTGATTAACTGTAACGTAGGTATGCGATATTCCATACAAAACAATTTTTTTACTTTTGTTTACTTTCTTACCTAATTTTGTGATGCTTCATTTAAATCACTTCATACATATTGGTTATTCTTTAACTATACCATCTTTTCCACACAACTGGTGTATATTCCTCTTTAAATATGTATTCACTATCATTATTAATAATTGTGCTTTTAATTTGCCATGTTTGTTTCTACAAAAGGTAAATATTGTAACCAAAATTGCACAAAGCGTATCTGCTATCGACTCGTATGAACTCGCAGCGAAATGCAACTAAAAATGGCGATGGCCCGTTCTGGTAGTGGAACTATGCGGCAGCGCACTCTATAGTATCATTTTTTTTAATGTTTAAAAAACAAAACATTTCTTAGCTTCATATATCTTAAATGCAACGTTAGAAATGAGATCTAGGAAAAACATTATAAAAATAACCATATATTGATGGTATTATTTTTAATGTTAGTGAAATTATGGTTTTTTTAATGCTGGTTTCTTATATAAGAAATATATTTTTGGTAATGCTTTTACATGAAATTTTCGTTAGGATTTTCTACATGTTTTTTTAATGTCAAAAGTTGACTTAATTTTAACACAAATTTGTGTTAGAAAAAAAACATTTTTTTTCAACATTTATTTAACTTTTTTTCTGATTTTGTGCTTAGTGGGTATGTACACATTTGTATGTGTCTTCATAATGCGTACTTTATTGGCCCCGGAACGTACCGACGTAAAATGGACATTAAATGTAAGTCCCTGGGTGGAAATGTTCTGTATGGGTACTGACCTGCAACTGAAAAAATAATTTTCGCGCGCTGGATTTTTAAACGGTATGGCGCAAATTTAAAAACAATATTGCCAAATCTATAAACTTTTTGCTTACATCTTTCATTTTGCATTTATGTGTGACCTATGCTTAAGGAATACATTTTTTGGAAAAATCGACGAAATTAGGGCGTAAACCTTACTTACTTATGTGTTTTTGCGGCAAGCAGTCAGACTAATAATTTACTCTGGAGAGAATTGGTGATTTTGTTTTTATACCGTGGTTCGTCGAAAAGTTTTTTAATGCACCACAGATTCAGTCTCCGCATATTCTTACGTTCATTGTTGTTCCACTCCTGTGATTAGGATTAAAAGAATCGAACCAGCCTAGCATGAACATAATCATTTTGATTTGGGAAAAAGGAACAATATTTTTATTTAATTTCTTGATGGATTAACTAATAGTAGGTTACAACTTAAGACTGTTTTTATTAGGTTTATCAGGCGCAGATCTACCAGGTAGGGTGGGGGGAGTAAATCATAGTTAGCCTAATTAAATTAAAAAAAAAATAAAAATGGCGGATTTTTTCCAGATACCGATTTTAAGTTTTAAATTAAACTTGCAAAAAGTCAAAATGGCGATCCAAAATGGCGGAGTTTTCCTTTTATTAACCGATATGTAATAAATTTGGAACTTTGAAATGTTTGATAATGATTTTTGATTTAAACTATAGGAAAATCAAATCCAAAATGGTGGACAATTCCATTTATAAACCGATATCTATTAAATCATGAAATCATAATGTCACCCTAAAATTTCAAAGTTAACAAATGTCGGCTCATAAATGGAAATTTCTGCCATATTATTTTTTTCAAATTTAATTTAATTATTACACACACACCTCAAAGTATCAAATTTAATTCATATCGGTTCATAAATGGAAAAATCCGCCATTTAGGATCGCCATTTTGACTTTTTGCAACCAACTCCATTTTAATTATTTTCAGGTATGATTTAAAAATAAAAAATAGCGACCTTAAACACCCCAAACTTTCAAATTTAATACCAGCATATTAGTTCATAAATTAGAAAGTCCGCCATTTTGAATTTTTGTGTGATTAAAAAATATTCATTTGCATTGTTACCGGAACTCTAAACAACTGTCAAAATTGCAAACCGAAATTAGGACGACCGGTGACGAGTTGACCCGGCGGCGTATTTACGTTTCCGTGCTAATTTCACGGCAGCGCTGTTTTGAAATAGACACGGAAATGTTGCAACATATTTGGTTACAAATGCGTGTTGATTTTAAGGCGCCGAGGCTCGATGAAGGCACGGATTTGTATCGAATTACGCAGCGCAGGGGTTTACTTGTTAGTGCACATTTGAAACTTAAATTGGATTCACGTTGTTTATTAGTTTGATTTTGAAGTTATATGTTTGTTAATATGAAAATTATGGAGCAGTTTAAAGGTATTTGTACTAATATTACTCAAGATTTTGAAATTCTTTGAAGTTTGAAGAACACTCTTCCATTAACTATACCTGCAAAATTCAGTGTTCATTGTCTTACACCGGCAACTACGACGACAGATGTTGTTCTGTTATTAATAAATTTTAATGATTTACATGATTTTCGCTTGATTTCTAACCACATGAAAATAGAAAGTTTCAAAAACCTAACCTAACGAAAGCTAATCAATCAAATCTAACCGAACCGAACCAAAGCAAACTGAACCAATAATTTTTTTCAAGAAAAAAAACTTTCCTGAGGTCCTACCCGGGATCCTAGAGGATGTGAATCCGAACCGAACCGATCCTAACTAAAGCGAACCAAACCTAACCTAACCAAACTAAACTACAAAACTATTCACACCCTCTAGGATCCCGCGAAAAAAGTCAGGGAAGTTTTTTTTATTGTTGGTTCAGTTTGCTTTGGTTCGGTTCGGTTAGATTTGATTGATTAGCTTTCGTTATGTTAGCGTTTTAACCTGACAGTTGAATACGCTTTTGTAATAGTTTAATGAGCGATGTTCTCTTACAGATCCGTGCTCATTTCGAGATCAAAACTCTTAAAATCAACAAGTATTTGAACCCAAATATATTGCAACATTTCCGTGTCTATTTCAAAACCGCGCCGACGTGAAATGAGCACGGAAACGTAAATACGCGACCCGGCGGCATATTTGTATCGAGCGCCTGTTATACCGCGTTCGGGCCTACTCGTCCACAAAGTATACACTTTCGCAATAGCCGAGTAGACATATTCATTTTAGTCTTAATATGAAATAAACTGATCTAACCTATCTTGACCCAACGATCTAGTTAGGTCTTTGTTTGAAACTTGTAGACAATTTTTAATTTAGGCGGGATTTTTAAAATAAAATAACTTATTTGACCTTCTTTTGGGAGGTCGAAATCGGTTTGAACCAAACCGTGGTTTATTGTAATTTGTAATGTAATAGTTACTTTTCCAAATATTGGTTCCTAAATCTGGTTGAAAATAAATCGGTACACATAATGACCAAGAAATTTATTATCCAAAAAGTTGAATTTGTGGAATGTTTTGTTTGTACGTGTAGTAACCTCCTTTAACATTTTTGCCATGTTAGAAAGCTCTACCTGTACACTTAATTACGGATTCGCAGTATTGATTATTAGTCATACAGTTCAAATGATGTCAAATGTTCAAATCAAATCTAAGAAATGGCGCTACAGCAATTAAAATCAAGGGGTTTTAAGGATTTTATGCATCGCCGTTTGGGCTACTCAGCCGGTAAGAGTAACGTCATTAGATCGCGAAAAGAAAACCATTTTCTTGAATTGCGAACTTGACAACAGCGCTAAACTATTTATCTCTCTTAGTGCCATTTATTTAAAAAGCGATCTTACTGCAATTCACATATTTTTCAATGGTCAAATGATCGTTGACGAACCCTATTCTCCATTTTGACTTTTGTGCATTTAAATTAGTGATGGTCGTGTAAAAAAGAAATATGAAAATATATTTATTTTCATGTGAAAAATTCCCTTTTTTATACATTTATTTTTTAACCTATGGAAAGAAAGCATTAAATAACTTGAAAATTATCAATAATCGGATTAAAATTACTTATATGGTTATTCTGATTTCTGTTTATATATTTTTTAATATTTATAGTTTATTCTTATCAAACTTTGTCTTTCATTCGAAGAAATTGCCAAAAAATACAGCAAATAATTTTTACCTGTTTTATTATAGAAATACTCCTATGTGCGCTATTTACAAAAGAGTCTTAAAGGCTACGTTATATCCTTTTGTTGTACAGTTTAGGGGAAATACCAGGAAATACTTGGGAAGTACTGGGAAATATACTAGGAAATACCGACAAGTGCTTGGGAAATACTGGGAAATACCTCGGGAAATACCGGTGTACAAACATCGGCGAACGAGCCACCCCTCGGGCTAAACTCCTAACAAGTATTTTTTTTTCTCAAAATCATTGTTTTAAAAAGTTTGTTTTATAAATGTTGCCCGCAGTTAGAAAAACGATAACTGCAAAGGACTGTATATATTTTATTAAGTGAAAGCGCGAACAAACATAAATATATTGATACGAAATCACGAAATAATCAAAGGTCCATCGGTTAATTGCTGTTACCACGCAACGGAAATCAGAAACAAAGCACTCACCAGTTTGCAGCCAATTTCTCCACGTTCCAGGGGCCCCTTTCTGTATCTAATGATGGCACCACGTAGCTGAAGGGCTGAAGTTTCTAGTTCTATGCTTCAGTACACCAAAATCGAGCACTTTCAAGTGTAGAAAATTGTAATAGTTGGAGAAAGTAATTAACACGCCATTTTTCTCGAGGCGGTAGAAAGGATCTCTCTGATTCTTGGTGCGCATGTCAAAATGCGCGAAAAAGTGTACTCTGTCCGTCATCCAATTGTGTGGTTTTTAAAAAATTAAAAACAACCGCGAAATTTAGCGGGAGCTAACATAACTGCCCTCCAAAACACACAATTTTAGAATATCAACCGGACAGATATAGATATAAGAAAAAATGATCGACCGATAAATATAAATGAATGAAAAACAGAAAAGTAGCGTAAGTTTATTTAGAGATAACGAAAACCCGAAAAAGGCAAAACAAACAAACAAAATTTAAAAAAATAATAATAAAGAATTACCTATTGTAATAATTGACTTCAATAGGTAAAAAAAATTAAAATTGCGTTTAATTCGGCAAGAGGCACAGTTTTACAACTGGCCGCTTGTAAACACCGGTAGCCGTTGGTACCGTCGCTACACGCACTTGACCGTCTCCGCCGGGATGCAGTTCGAGAACCCGACCGACTGACCAGTTCAAAGGTGATTAGATGTGATCACTCGTTATGATAACCAAATCATTTAATTTGATATTTGGGGACGAATCAGCCCACTTGTGTCGCTGTTGTAGCGTATGCAAATACTCTACAGAATACCGTTTCCAAAAATCATTATGTAGTTTTTGGATTAGTTGCCATCTCGAGAGCCGATTTAGGGGAACCTCGGACAAATCTGACTCCGGAATTTCTGAATTAAGGGGTTCAAGGGTCAAAAAATGCCCAGGGGTAAGAGGTTGAAGATCGTGTGGGTCTGAAGAGGCAGGAGATAAAGGGCGACTATTAAGTACAGCTTCTTTGCGACATGTAAGGGTGGACATTTCCATGATGGACAACTTCTGGTCGCCGACAACTCGAACAAAGTGAGTTTTAAAATTTTTGACGCCAGCTTCTGCCAGGCCATTGAAATGTGGACTGAGAGGGGATCCCAGATGCCAACGAATAGAAAGTCTGGTGGACGCACTTCTTGCGTAATCAAGTAATTGGTTACGAAACCCTATAAAATTACTGCCCTGATCTGACCAGCATTGCGTCACGCTTCCACGTCTGGAAATGAATCGATGGAATGCACCTACAAACCCTTCGGTGGACAGTTCCATGGTTAATTCCAAATGCACGCAAGGTGTGGCCGTACAGACAAACTCACAGATATATGATTTGAAAGCTTTACAACTACGGTAACGATGAGGAATCACAAAGAAAGGTCCACAAAAGTCGATAGCTACACTCGAAAAAGGTTTAAGTTGATTGATTCGATGAGCGGGAAGTGAACTGATTATGGGCGGTCTATAGGGTTTAGGGTTGATTCTAAAACATTGCAAACACTTGGATATGGTTCTTTGAATTGCCCGTCTGGCAGATAATATCATAAAATTGCTGTAAAAGCAGATTATGTAATGTTTTAAACCCAGGATGAAGGTATTGTCGATGAGTGGACTCGATAAGAAGAGTAGTAAAACGATGGTTACTCGAAAGTTAGACGGGGTGTTTTGCAGAATAAGACAAAAGGTCAGATTTTTGTAATCTGCCACCGACTCTAATGATATTATTTTCATCAAGAAAAGGTGAAAGTTTTCGAAAAGGTTTCGGTATTGGTTTATCCTTAGATAACGCGGAAAAAAGCTCAGAAAAGCAAGAACCTTGAACGCGTTTGATAAGAAGGTATAACGCACTTTGCATCTCACAGGTGGTGGGAAAAACAATATTTTCAAAAATAATTTTTTGGTCCGGTAGATTAGTGGGTTTTTGATAGGAATGGTTTTGAAAAAGGTTAACTATTCGAAGGACATAACAAATGATACGTTGAATTTTTGATATAGATGAATATTTGATAAGAAGCTGATCTAAGAAGTTAACGTCAATTATCGCATTGCAACAGACCTTTGGCTTTTCCTCCAGATTAATATCTCCGAAATCAATCGGCATTTTTGATTTATGAAAATCGGGCCATTCGTTTTCGGGAGACCACAAAAACGACGGTGCGTTCCACCACATGTCATGTGACATGAGCTGTGAAGGGGTGGCCCCTCGTGACGCAATATCGGCTGCATTTAAAGCAGAAGGAATGTAGCGCCATGAGTTTGAGGGAATGATTTCTTGGATTCTACTGACTCGATTTCCAACAAAGGTTTGCCAACGATTAGGAGGGGATGAAAGCCAGTGCAATACGACTTGCGAATCGCCGAAAGTAACGATATTTGTAAAAGTTATTTTTCCTTCATAGCTAGTGGTGAGGTCAGGCCTTCTGTAGAAAATAAAATATACCGAAGGACCACTCGAGATAGCTCGAGAAAAACGTGTGGGAGTTAAGAGGGACTGTATCTTTCCACAGGGCTCCGACCGGGAAAAAAGAGCCTAAAAACTTAAATACTAAAAAATAGCGTAGCAATGAAAAATTCTCAAGAAACGACTTACCATTAGATGTCTTTCGTAGCTACTTGGCTGGCCAGCCCGATTATACGCGAAGTACCAGACTCTCCATTGTTCTATAGTTCAAAATGTTCCAAACACTAATATCTAATAAACTAACGCGTAAAATTAATAGTTTCCACAATTTTAATATAAAATAATAGCGGTGCGGTGACTTTAGTTGCACGTGGCGCGTGGTTGAGTTGTTCTCGCAGACAATCGGCGTTTTCGTCTGCTAGGCCGAATTTAGCCGCTTATCTCAAATCCTTCATTGCTGGAAGAAGCGCGCGAAGTTTTAATTTAAAATATGGAAAGGTATAGCGTAAAGTAAATAAAAATAATATTCTAAAAACGCTTGTAAGCGTAGAAAATGTAACCCAAAAATATTTAAAAACTAAGAGAGATAGCTTCTCTAATTTTAAGTGAAAATTAGAGAATATAATTATTTACAAAAATAAAAACAAGTTGGGAAACTTGTTCATTCGGCCCACCAAAATGAGCATCATTTTTCGGTAGGTGAATCTGAATCAATTGGAAGGGGGCAAAGCTTGACTAAAGGTCGTTTAAAGATACCGGACGCGGTACGAACATTTGCCACCCTAGCGTGCCCATCAGGCCCTTTAAAAATTTCAATAATGCGACCTACCCGCCATTGAAGGGGCGGTGATAACTCGTCTTTGATAAGAACGAGGGTACCTATTTTTGGCTCTGCGCATGGTTCCAACCATTTATTTCGTACTTGAAGGGTATGTAAAAATTCTTGGCTCCAACGACGCCAAAAATCGGCTTGTATTCGTTGGACCAAGTTCCATCGCGATAACCGATTCTCAGGTTTACTTGAAAAATCTTCGTCAGGAACAGAAACTAAAGGTCCATGTGTTAAAAAATGTCCCGGTGTTAAAACCTGTAGATCGTTACAGTCGGTAGATTGCGGGGTCAAGGGGCGAGAATTTAAAATCGCCTCAATTTGACAAAGAACTGTGTACAACTCCTCATAACTTAGAATTTGCGAGCCAATGGTACGAATTAAGTGAGTTTTTACTGATTTTATCCCTGACTCCCAAAGACCGCCGAAGTGGGGAGCTGATGGAGGGATAAAATTCCAGGCGATAGCTTGTTGCGTGCAAGCATTTCTTGCAAGATCAAGCAATTCTTTGCTTGATTTAACGAAATTTGTGCCATTGTCTGAAAAAAGAGTTTTTATGTAACCTCTTCGGGCAACAAAGCGACGTAGCGCAGCTAAAAAAGCGTCCGAAGTTAGATCTGACACTAACTCGAGATGTAAAGCTTTAGTATTTAGACAAATAAAAAGGCAGATATATGCTTTTTGTGTTTTTACACCTCTGTGTTTACTGAGAGTGATAGGTATAGCACCACTAAAATCTACTCCACTAAAAGTAAAAGGCTTTTGTGGAATCAAGCGGTAGGACGGAATTTGTCCCATGATTTGCTCATAAGAATGCGGTTTGACGCGAAAGCAACGAACACATTTGGATAAAACCGTTTTAATTAAGCGTTTGGCAGATAAAATCCAAAAAATTTGACTAATGAGATATTGGACTGTTTGCACTCCGACATGCAAATATTTTTTGTGCATATATTCAATAAAAATATAAGAAAGTCTACTTTCCTTGGGTAAAAGAAGAGGATGTTTTTGTCCGTAAGAAATAGTCATGGCTTGTTGAATGCGTCCTCCAACTCTTATAAGACCATCCTGGTCTAAAAAGGGATTCAATTTTTGTATGGGTTTTATGCATTTTTTCTGGTTTTGAAGGTTAAGAATTACTTCAGAAAAGTATTTTTGTTGTTCGTGCTTAGCCAAACATTTTAAAGCGTTAAAGAGATCGATATAATCTATATTTGTCTTTTTTCTGACGTCTGCGGATAGTCTACAATTATTTATGAATCGTAAACTGCGGGCTAAAAGTAGTTGAATAGCGCAAAAATCGGATTTATTATTTAAAAGCGAATCTAAAAAGTTTTCCGTTATTCGGTCACAAGAAATCAGAGCAACATTTTTTCGTTCCTCAGTCTCTAAACTGTCATTTATTTTGACTTGCGGGGTTTTTGTTGGCCATTTATCGAAAGATTCTTGTAAAAAACTAGGGGCGGCCCACCATAGGGGATGATTTAAAAGCTCACTCGGCGAGCAGCCGCGGCTGGCTACATCGGCACTATTGAGAAAGGTGGGGGTATATAACCAACATTCTGGATTAATATTATCTTGGATAAGACTAACACGATTTGCGACAAAAGTTTTCCATTTACTTGGATGGGATTTTATCCAGTGTAAAACAACCATTGCGTCCGAAAAAGCGTAAATATTATTTATTGTGAACCTTTTTATAAAGATATCATATGTGTATTTTAAGACCTCAGATAAAAGAGTAGCGGCTAGAAGTTCTATTCTCGGAATACTAACAAATTTTTTAAGTGGAGCGATGCGACTTTTCGCAAGAACAAAATATATGTGATATTTAGCGTTTCGTAAGACACGTAAGTATATTACGCATGCGTACCCTCGTTCACTCGCATCACAAAAACCACAGAGATCGATGGATTCGGCGTTTGTGATGTCAATGTGGCGGGGTAAACTAAATTTTTCTAAAACTTGAAATTCAGATTGATAGAGTGTCCACTGACGAACTATTTCTAAAGTAGGCGTGGCGTCCCAGGAAATACCAAGTAACCAAATTTGTTGAATCAAATATTTTAAAGTGAATGTTACTGGGGTAAGATAACCATGGGGGTCATAGCAGCGTGCTAAAAAAGAGAGAAGCGTCCTTTTTGTACAGCTTTGCTGATTAGGTAATATGTTAAATCGAAACTCGTCGTATGAAGGATACCAGCACAGGCCTAAGACCTTAGTGACGTCATCCGAATCGAGAGATAAAACTGCGGGGTTGACTAAGGAGGGATCTAAATGAGAGATCACTTCTGAGCGATTGCTAGACCATTTGTGTAATTTCAAGCCAGCGTTTCCTAACAATTCCGTAAGCTCATGCTGCAAATTTAACGCCTCTTGAACCGTTTTACATGAAGTAATGACGTCATCAATATAGGTATCGTTAAGTATAACTTTAGCAGCGTGAGGGTAGTTATCATATTCGGACTCAGCTAAGTGCTGAAGGGTGCGTAAAGCGAGATATGGTGAACAGTTCACTCCGTAAGTGACAGTTCGTAGTTTAAAAATGGAAACTTTTTCATTAGGGTTAAACCGCCAAAATATTTTTTGGTATTTTTGATGATCAGGGTTGATATTTATACCCCGATACATTTTTTGAATATCGCAGGTGAGCGTCACAGGGTTAAGGCGAAAATGTAATAATATTTGAATAATATCTTTTTGTAGTTTTGGACCCGATAATAAGACTTGATTAAGCGAAATATGCGTAAAAGGGTCGGTAACACTCGCATTAAAAACTACCCTTGTCTTAGTAGTGATAGCTTCATTTTTAACAACAGCGAAATGTGGAATAAAATAGCTGTCTGAATCGTCTTCTTTTTCTGAGTCATAGTCCATATGACCCAATTCCAAATATTCATTCATAAATTTAGAATATTCACAATACAAGTTTTTATCGCGAAGCAGTTTTTTTTCTAAAGATAAGAAACGATTTAGCGCGACTTGTTTGATTGTAGGAAACTGCGGTGGATTCTCAAATGTGCGAAAGGGAAGGGAGACAGTATACCGGCCTTCTTGATTACGCGACACGCTCTGTTTAAAATAATTTTCACAAATTTCATCCTCTGGTTTCAAATGAGTTTTTTGGGGGACGCAGTCGGTTTCCCAAAATTTTGAAATTAATTGCGAAAGCGAGTCATTTTCATTTTGACAAAAAAGAGCATTAATTGGCGGGGTAGAAATTAAGGGTTGATTTATTTGTCCCATCAAAATATAGCCGAAAATAGTTCCCATAGCAAAGGGATGATTTGGATCATCGCTAGCGATTTTTTCACCCTGTATAATTAGTGGAAATAGATCCATACCAATTAGTAAATTTATAGGCGAAGGGTTGTAAAAAGTGGGATCTGCTAAGGGTAAATTTTTTATAAAATGCCAATTTTCTGTATTTATTTTTACTGACGGTAAATCAGTACAAACCTTTTGCAAAATAATCGCTTGCGTAGACACAAAAATATCTGGTCTTTGAAAATTACAAATTTTAATAAAAATCGATCCTAAATCAGAAGTAAGAGAGTTGCCTCCAACCCCCTGTATATTTGAACATAAGGGTTGTCTTGGAAGGCCCAATTGTTGCGCTAATGTTTGAGAACAAAAAGTGTTTTGCGAACCGCTGTCTAAAACGGCTCTAACTGTTTGAAAGTTACCGCGGACATCTTGAATTTTTACTAGGATAGTTGACAATAAAACTTGCGATTGCGCAGAAATAAAACCACAATGCGTGGGGTTAGAACCCGAAGGAGTTGCGATTGGTACTTGTGAATTAGAAGACGTCGAAGTAAAATTGTTATTATTTTGAGTAGAGTAATTTTGAAGCGGACACCCAGTAGCCGGGGATCTAAAACTTTGCTGACTGGCCAAGTAACCACGTGGTGAACTACTTGGAGATGCGTGGGGAGACATATTAGAGAGATTTTGTGAGAAATTCACGTTAGCATCAAAATGGGATCTATTTTGATTTTGAGAATTAGCGTAATTATAATTTCGCTCAAAATGAATTAATGAGTGGTGTCTTTGATTACCAGGGCAATAGCGACATGAGCGTAGACTTTGACAAGAATTTGTTAAATGTATTGAGCTTAAACAATTTAAACATAGTTTTTTATTTTTAGCGTAAGAATAGCGTTCGTAGGGAGATTTACCTTTAAATGCGTTACATAAATATATTGAATGTGTGTTAGAATCACAAAAAGCGCATCTATCTTTAGAATGAGTATTTTCCGTACCAAGTAGCGTTTTTGTATAATAAGGCGAGGCGTTATTTTTATAAAACTGTTTATTATTTTTAAATCTATTTTTAGATTGTAGCGAATAAAGCGAATTACATTGACTTTCAAGAAAATTATAAATTTCTTGATATTTGGGCATTTCATTAGACCTAGAATTAGCTAGTTCAAAGCGCGAAAGTAGTACCTCAGGCAATTTATCTAGTAAAATGTTGGCGAGCGGAAAACACCATTGATCAGTGTCGTAATTTAGAGTTTTTAAAGCCTCAATGTTTTCTGAAAAAACATCAAGCAGCGTGCGCAGTGTTTCTGGATTGTCGTCTTTGAGAGCGGGAAAATTATACACGGAGCGCCAATAAGTTTGAGCCGATAAGCGGGGGTTATGATAGCGTTTTAGAAGCGTATTGTAAGCGATTATATAATTAGCGTCGGTTATTTGTAAGGGTTTAACTACGTTTAAAGGCGGTCCTTTTAGGTAGGACAGTAACAAATTAAATTTAGCGTTTGTAGGAATACTAGGATTATTGTGTACAGAACTATTGTACATATCTAGAAAGGTTGGAAACTTAGTGATGTCGCCATGAAATTCGACAATGCGCAGTCTTGGCATTAAAGACGCCATAAAGCGGTCTGGATCAGAAGAATTTGAAATTTGCGTTAAGTTTTGAGGTTGAGGAGCTTCAATTTTCACCTCAAATAGTTGTTTTTGAATTCTTTTAATATCATAGAAGCTGTCGTCAAACTCAGTAAGGCGTTCATTTTCTTCTTCCAGTCTCTCCGGACTTGCCGAATAAGCCTCTATTATTTGATTTTGATAAATAAAAAATGTTTCTTTCATTTCATCAAGGTCGATAAGTCGAACCTGTAAACACGGTTTTTTTGTATCATCCGTTAGGCAAGCATTAGCTAAGTTATGAAGAGTATTAATGCGATTATGTTGCACATTACGGAGTGCTTCTAACTTCTTAAGTTGCGTACTCATTGTGATGTTTTTAAAAAATTCCGTTAACACAGGTGAACGATTAGTTTCCGAAATTTTTAATATTTAAAAATTAAAAGCGTTTAAAAAGAAAAGAGAATAGGCGATAAAAAATGTAAACAAGTCTCATTTACCTCTTAATATCTTTGTGTTGGAAACTTTTCCTACGTGCATTCGACGCCAAGCCAAAAAGAGGTAGGAAATGCGCGAAAACAATGCGCGTTCGGTACTTTTTTACTTGTTATTTTTACTGCGAGCACAGCAAAAAGAGCAAGATCAGCGTATTTATTAAAAATTTTATTTTTAACAAAATGCGATTTAGACTTTAATTTTTCCCGGGGTCCTGTGATCCGGCTCGAAGGACCAAATGGTGAGGTCAGGCCTTCTGTAGAAAATAAAATATACCGAAGGACCACTCGAGATAGCTCGAGAAAAACGTGTGGGAGTTAAGAGGGACTGTATCTTTCCACAGGGCTCCGACCGGGAAAAAAGAGCCTAAAAACTTAAATACTAAAAAATAGCGTAGCAATGAAAAATTCTCAAGAAACGACTTACCTTTAGATGTCTTTCGTAGCTACTTGGCTGGCCAGCCCGATTATACGCGAAGTACCAGACTCTCCATTGTTCTATAGTTCAAAATGTTCCAAACACTAATATCTAATAAACTAACGCGTAAAATTAATAGTTTCCACAATTTTAATATAAAATAATAGCGGTGCGGTGACTTTAGTTGCACGTGGCGCGTGGTTGAGTTGTTCTCGCAGACAATCGGCGTTTTCGTCTGCTAGGCCGAATTTAGCCGCTTATCTCAAATCCTTCATTGCTGGAAGAAGCGCGCGAAGTTTTAATTTAAAATATGGAAAGATATAGCGTAAAGTAAATAAAAATAATATTCTAAAAACGCTTGTAAGCGTAGAAAATGTAACCCAAAAATATTTAAAAACTAAGAGAGATAGCTTCTCTAATTTTAAGTGAAAATTAGAGAATATAATTATTTACAAAAATAAAAACAAGTTGGGAAACTTGTTCATTTAGATAAGACGAAATCAATTAATTCGCTTAAAAGAAATGCGCCTAGGAGTGCTAGCCTAGCCAAAGTTTGTGACTTTATAGGCGCGACCCTAGATTTTGCAGATATGAGAGAAACATATATATTGTTTTCCTCTTCTACACGAAAATATACGACGCCTGCGTAGCCTCGAATTGAAGCGTCACAGAAGCCGATGATTTGACAGGTATTGGTTTTTGACAGTTTGATTTGTCGGGGTAATTGAAAATTGGAAAGAAGCGGGAATTCAGAACGAATTTTGTTCCAAAAGTCGATGATAGAAGAATCTGGTTCTTCGTCCCAGCCTATTTTCGATATCCACAACTGTTGCAAAATAAATTTTGCTTGTAGCAACAAGGGACAAAGAAAACCTAAGGGATCGAAGATTGTTCCTATGATAGATAAAATAGAACGTTTAGTTGGGGGTTTGTCCTTCATTCAGCATTGATAAGAAAAAATGTCGTTTTTTTGGATGCCATTGAAGTCCTAAAACTTTGATAAAGTGTGGTTCCTCCTTGTCAAAAGAGAGAGGCATTTGACGATCGGATTCTGGCAATGTTGCCAATAACTCAGGACAATTGCTTGCCCATTTTTTAAGTTCAAATCCTCCCGACTTCAACAAATCATTGAGTTCCGTCTGAAGGGAAAGGGCTTTAGAAAGCGAAGGGCTAGTTCCCAAGATATCGTCGATGTAAATTGACGTTTTTAGAACACTACTAGCCATAGGAAAACGTTCCTTTTCTCTCTCTGCCAGCTCATTTAATGTACGCATGGCTAGAAAAGGTGAGCATGTCATGCCAAAAGTGACAGTAGAAAGTTCCCACACTGAAAGTGGGTCTTGTGGAGAAAACCTCCACAATATCCTTTGATAAGGACGGTGATAAGGATTGATAAGGACTTGACGGAACATCTGTTTGATATCAGCAATGTAGGCAATAGGATTAAGACGAAACGTAAGGAGTAAAGAAGCAATATCCATTTGAACTTTCGGTCCAGATAACAACGTGTCATTAAGACTAATATTCTTTGGGGTGACTGCCGAACAATCCCAGACTACCCTTAATTTTGTACTTAAGCTTTCCGGCTTTAGTACGCAATGATGTGCCAAAAAACATGATACGTCAACTTTTGGTTGACTAGATAAAACTAGACTCATGTGATTAGAATCGATATAGTCTTGCATGAAACTTGAATAGGCAGTGTACAGATCAGGATTTTTGAGTAATCTATTTTCTAGAAGTAAAAATCTATGATAAGCTTGCGGATAAGTATTTCCTAGGTCAGGGTTTATTTTATCTTTAAACGGAAGATACCATGAATCTACCGCTCGGTTGTCGTACGACACTCGCAGTAAAAATTGATTCCGCTTGTTTTTCTTCCTTTGATAAGATTTGTTTTTTAGGCAAATGTTCGATTTCCCAAAACCTAGGGATAATGACTTCCAAAGGAGGTGAATGACTCGTTAAAAAACAACTGGTTCGTTCCGTAAGACTACCTACTTCGTCCACTTTTCCCATGACGACCCAGCCAAAGATGGTTTCAAGGGCTGAAGGTTGCCCTATTTGTCCAAGAACCCTGCCCTTCTTGAATATCTGTGCGAATAGCTCGCAACCAATAACTATGTCCACAGGTCTAGATTTGAAATAAGATGGGTCGTCAAGTTTAAGGTTTTCCAAGTGTTTCCACTGATTATCGTTCAAAGTGAATGTAGGCATATTGGAACATAGTTGGGGAACAACAATTGCTTTGAAATTAAGTAAAGGATTGACCTGTCCTTGTGGCTTAATGTGACATTGAACGAGCTCTTTGGAAGTAAGAGAAGACATTTGATTTAATCCGAATATTTCAGTGGTGTAACTTCGCCTAGGAAGATTAAGACGCTGAATACACTTTTCACTGATGAATCCTGTCTGTGATCCAGAATCAAGCAGTGCCCTTACAGGTTGAAAATTTCCGCAACCGTCCATAACATCTATTATGGCGGTGCATAAAAGAAAGGTACCTGAAGGTCCTGAGGTATTTAATGACACATGAAGATTATTGATAGGTTGTGTGTGAATGACAGGACTAGTATCTTGGCTTCCAGACTCTTTATTAGTTTCTAAGATATGAGTTAAAGTGTGGTGCCTTTTACGATTGCAAGTCCTGCATGAATATTTTGATTTGCACATGTCTACCCCATGCGAGGGATGAAAACACGCTAGACATAATTTTTTCTGCTTGACGAAAGATAGGCGCTCGATAGGCGAGAGGTCAAGAAATGTTTGACATTTTGAAAGCACGCGACCTTGATTACACCGGAAAAATTTTATTCCCGTACTTGAATTAGTTGAGGTGCCAGCCAGTCCTATAAAAGGCGAATTGGATGATTTATAGGTAAGCTTTTGCCCAAACTGATTTTGCATAGAATTTGATTTTTGATAGGTAGGCACCTTTTTGGGTGCTGTTGATTGAGGAAGTGATTCCAAAACTTTACATCTTTTTTCTAGAAATTGAAAAAGAGACTGAAAAGTGGGAATTTCGGTATTAGTATTGGCGTGACTCATTTCGAAATTTGAACGCGTCGGAATATTCAATTTTTCTAACAGAATGAAAAAAATAATAAAGTCCCAACTGTCAACGTCAAAGCTAAGTGATTTTAAAATTTCTAGGGATTCTGAAATGGTGTCAATTAAATTACGCAATTCTTTAGCTGACTCGTTTTTTAATGTAGAGTTCATAATTGTGCTCAAAGCATCATTTGCGAGGTCTCGCTTGTTTTGATATCTATTGACTAATTTGTCGTAAGCAATTTTATAATTTTGATCAGATAAGCTAATCCCTGATATCAATTTTAAAGGCTCATCCTCGAGATATGAAAATAAATATTGAAGTTTTCGGACGTTACTTAGACATTGATTTTGATCTATAATGTTATTAAAAAGATCGAAAAAGCTTGGCCATAATTTTTTATCACCTAGAAATATGGGAATACCTAACTCTTTGAGTTTTGGAGTTTCAGATTCGTTTTGACGAACATATGATCCCAAAAAAGATAGGGCCTCAACCGGAAATATTTCAGAGTAAACCCCCTTACACGCATAAAAATATTTACGAGCTTCTGAAAGGATCGCATCTTGCGTTTTAAACTCCTCGTCGTCCGAGTCGTCTATCATCATAATGACATCATTATGTGCCAGCATGCATTTATCGAAAGTTTCATCCAAGTCGGAATATCTCACTTGAAACTCGTTTCTCGCTTTTGCGTCCGTTGCCGCGGTTTGTGAAAACACATAACACTCGGTGATCGCAGATAAAAAACCCTTGCGTTTTTGCACGGCTTTTTTGATAGACATGATTTTACCTTTTAAATGACGAAATTGTCGGTAAATATACAATTAACGCTAAATTAATGCTTCTGAAATAGAAAATTGACGAATTGTCGAAAATATGCACTAATTTATCGCAATTGATGAAAAATGTTTTAATATCGAAATGGTATGGAACAAATCTAATCACAGAAATTATGTTTGTTTGTTTTGATTGATTCTCGATTTTTGTTTACTGAAATGACCACGCGGTAAACCCTGCGTTACCATAGCAGCGGACCGAAAACAGGTGAACTGCGCCGAAACCGAAGGTCGAACGAACGAAAATCTACGGTTCAATACGATTGGCTAAATTCAAGGCCGTGTGATCTCGGCGAATATGTGAAAATGGCCGACTTATTAATACCGTCGTATGGAGTAAATTTAAATAATTTGGCTCGGATGAACACTTTATGTTGCCCGCAGTTAAAAAAACGATAATTGAAATTGGTGAGGTCAGGCCTTCTGTAGAAAATAAAATATACCGAAGGACCACTCGAGATAGCTCGAGAAAAACGTGTGGGAGTTAAGAGGGACTGTATCTTTCCACAGGGCTCCGACAGGGAAAAAAGAGCCTAAAAACTTAAATACTAAAAAATAGCGTAGCAATGAAAAATTCTCAAGAAACGACTTACCATTAGATGTCTTTCGTAGCTACTTGGCTGGCCAGCCCGATTATACGCGAAGTACCAGACTCTCCATTGTTCTATAGTTCAAATGTTCCAAACACTAATATCTAATAACTAAAGCGTAAAATTAATAGTTTCCACAATTTAAATATAAAATAATAGCGGTGCGGTGACTTTAGTTGCACGTGGCGCGTGGTTGAGTTGTTCTCTCAGACAATCGGCGTTTGCGTCTGCTAGGCCGAATTTAGCCGCTTATCTCAAATCCTTCATTGCTGGAAGAGCGCGCGAAGTTTTAATTTAAAATATGGAAAGATATAGCGTAAAGTAAATCAAAATAATATTCTAAAACGCTTGTAAGCGTAGAAAATGTAACCCAAAATTATTTAAAAACTAAGAGAGATAGCTTCTCTAATTTTAAGTGAAAATTAGAGAATATAATTATTTACAAAAATAAAAACAAGTTGGGAAACTTGTTCATTCGGCCCACCAAAATGAGCATCATTTTTCGGTAGGTGAATCTGAATCAATTGGAAGGGGGCAAAGCTTGACTAAAGGTCGTTTAAAGATACCGGACGCGGTACGAACATTTGCCACCCTAGCGTGCCCATCAGGCCCTTTAAAAATTTCAATAATGCGACCTACCCGCCATTGAAGGGGCGGTGATAACTCGTCTTTGATAAGAACGACGGTACCTATTTTTGGCTCGGCGCATGGTTCCAACCATTTATTTCGTACTTGAAGGGTATGTAAAAATTCTTGGCTCCAACGACGCCAAAAATCGGCTTGTATTCGTTGGACCAAGTTCCATCGCGATAACCGATTCTCAGGTTTACTTGAAAAATCTTCATCAGGAACAGAAACTAAAGGTCCATGTGTTAAAAAATGTCCCGGTGTTAAAACCTGTAGATCGTTACAGTCGGTAGATTGCGGGGTCAAGGGGCGAGAATTTAAAATCGCCTCAATTTGACAAAGAACCGTGTACAACTCCTCATAACTCAGAATCTGCGAGCCAATGGTACGAATTAAGTGAGTTTTTACTGATTTTATCCCTGACTCCCAAAGACCGCCGAAGTGGGGAGCTGATGGAGGGATAAAATTCCAGGCGATAGCTTGTTGCGTGCAAGCATTTCTTGCAAGATCAAGCAATTCTTTGCTGGATTTAACGAAATTTGTGCCATTGTCTGAAAAAAGAGTTTTTATGTAACCTCTTCGGGCAACAAAGCGGCGTAGCGCAGCTAAAAAAGCGTCCGAAGTTAGATCTGACACTAACTCGAGATGTAAAGCTTTAGTATTTAGACAAATAAAAAGGCAGATATATGCTTTTTGTGTTTTTACACCTCTGTGTTTACTGAGAGTGATAGGTATAGCACCACTAAAATCTACTCCACTAAAAGTAAAAGGCTTTTCTGGAATCAAGCGGTAGGACGGAATTTGTCCCATGATTTGCTCATAAGAATGCGGTTTGACGCGAAAGCAACGAACACATTTGGATAAAACCGTTTTAATTAAGCGTTTGGCAGATAAAATCCAAAAAATTTGACTAATGAGATATTGGACTGTTTGCACTCCGACATGCAAATATTTTTTGTGCATATATTCAATAAAAATATAAGAAAGTCTACTTTCCTTGGGTAAAAGAAGAGGATGTTTTTGTCCGTAAGAAATAGTCATGGCTTGTTGAATGCGTCCTCCAACTCTTATAAGACCATCCTGGTCTAAAAAGGGATTCAATTTTTGTATGGGTTTTATGCATTTTTTCTGGTTTTGAAGGTTAAGAATTACTTCAGAAAAGTATTTTTGTTGTTCGTGCTTAGCCAAACATTTTAAAGCGTTAAAGAGATCGATATAATCTATATTTGTCTTTTTTCTGACGTCTGCGGATAGTCTACAATTATTTATGAATCGTAAACTGCGGGCTAAAAGTAGTTGAATAGCGTAAAAATCGGATTTATTATTTAAAAGCGAATCTAAAAAATTTTCAGTTATTCGGTCACAAGAAATCAGAGCAACAGTTTTTCGTTCCTCAGTCTCTAAACTCTCATTTATTTTGACTTGCGGGGTTTTTGTTGGCCATTTATCGAAAGATTCTTGTAAAAAACTAGGGGCGGCCCACCATAGGGGATGATTTAAAAGCTCACTCGGCGAGCAGCCGCGGCTGGCTACATCGGCACTATTGAGAAAGGTGGGGGTATATAACCAACATTCTGGATTAATATTATCTTGGATAAGACTAACACGATTTGCGACAAAAGTTTTCCATTTACTTGGATGGGATTTTATCCAGTGTAAAACAACCATTGCGTCCGAAAAAGCGTAAATATTATTTATTTTGAACCTTTTTATAAAGATATCATATGTGTATTTTAAGACCTCAGATAAAAGAGTAGCGGCTAGAAGTTCTATTCTCGGAATACTAACAAATTTTTTAAGTGGAGCGATGCGACTTTTCGCAAGAACAAAATATATGTGATATTTAGCGTTTCGTAAGACACGTAAGTATATTACGCATGCGTACCCTCGTTCACTCGCATCACAAAAACCACAGAGATCGATGGATTCGGCGTTGGTGATGTCAATGTGGCGGGGTAAACTAAATTTTTCTAAAACTTGAAATTCAGATTGATAGAGTGTCCACTGACGAACTATTTCTAAAGTAGGCGTGGCGTCCCAGGAAATACCAAGTAACCAAATTTGTTGAATCAAATATTTTAAAGTGAATGTTACTGGGGTAAGATACCCATGGGGGTCATAGCAGCGTGCTAAAAAAGAGAGAAGCGTCCTTTTAGTACAGCTTTGCTGATTAGGTAATATGTTAAATCGAAACTCGTCGTATGAAGGATGCCAGCACAGGCCTAAGACCTTAGTGACGTCATCCGAATCGAGAGATAAAACTGCGGGGTTGACTAAGGAGGGATCTAAATGAGAGATCACTTCTGAGCGATTGCTAGACCATTTGTGTAATTTCAAGCCAGCGTTTCCTAATAACTCCGTAAGCTCATGCTGCAAATTTAACGCCTCTTGAACCGTTTTACATGAAGTAGTGACGTCATCAATATAGGTATCGTTAAGTATAACTTGAGCAGCGTGAGGGTAGTTATCATATTCGGACTCAGCTAAGTGCTGAAGGGTGCGTAAAGCGAGATATGGTGAACAGTTCACTCCGTAAGTGACAGTTCGTAGTTTAAAAACGGAAACTTTTTCATTCGGGTTAAACCGCCAAAATATTTTTTGGTATTTTTGATGATCAGGGTTGATATTTATACCCCGATACATTTTTTGAATATCGCAGGTGAGCGTCACAGGGTTAAGGCGAAAATGTAATAATATTTGAATAATATCTTTTTGTAGTTTTGGACCCGATAATAATACTTGATTAAGCGAAATATGCGTAAAAGGGTCAGTAATACTCGCATTAAAAACTACCCTTGTCTTAGTAGTGATAGCTTCATTTTTAACAACAGCGAAATGTGGAATAAAATAGCTGTCTGAATCGTCTTCTTTTTCTGAGTCATAGTCCATATGACCCAATTCCAAATATTCATTCATAAATTTAGAATATTCACAATACAAGTTTTTATCGCGAAGCAGTTTTTTTTCTAAAGATAAGAAACGATTTAGCGCGACTTGTTTTATTCCAGGAAACTGAGGTGGATTTGCAAATGTGCGAAAGGGAAGGGAGACAGTATACCGGCCGTCTTGATTACGCGACACGCTCTGTTTAAAATAATTTTCACACATTTCATCCTCTGGTTTCAAATGAGTTTTTTGGGGGACGCAGTCGGTTTCCCAAAATTTTGAAATTAATTGCGAAAGCGAGTCATTTTCATTTTGACAAAAAAGAGCATTAATTGGCGGGGTAGAAATGAAGGGTTGATTTATTTGTCCCATCAAAATATAGCCGAAAATAGTTCCCATAGCAAAGGGATGATTTGGATCATCGCCAGCGATTTTTTCACCCTGTATAATTAGTGGAAATAGATCCATACCAATTAGTAAATTTATAGGCGAAGGGTTGTAAAAAGTGGGATCTGCTAAGGGTAAATTTTTTATAAAATGCCAATTTTCTGTATTTATTTTTACTGACGGTAAATCAGTACAAACCTTTTGCAAAATAATCGCTTGCGTAGACACAAAAATATCTGGTTTTTGAAAATTACAAATTTTAATAAAAATCGATCCTAGATCAGAAGTAAGAGAGTTGCCTCCAACCCCCTGTATATTTGAACATAAGGGTTGTCTGGGAAGGCCCAATTGTTGCGCTAATTTTTGAGAACAGAAAGTGTTTTGCGAACCGCTGTCTAAAACGGCTCTAACTGTTTGAAAGTTACCGCGGACATCTTGAATTTTTACTAGGATAGTTGACAATAAAACTTGCGATTGCGCAGAAATAAAACCACAATGCGTGGGGTTAGAACCCGAAGGAGTTGCGATTGGTACTTGTGAATTAGAAGACGTCGAAGTAAAATTTTGATTATTTTGAGAAGAGGCACTTTGAGGGAACTTATTTTGAGTAGAGTAATTTTGAAGCGGACAACCAGTAGCCGGGGATCTAAAACTTGGCTGACTGGCCAAGTAACCACGTGGTGAACTACTTGGAGATGCGTTAAGAGACATATTAGAGAGATTTTGTGAGAAATTCACGTTAGCATCAAAATGTGATCTATTTTGATTTTGAGAATTAGCGCAATTATAATTTCGCTCAAAATGAATTAATGAGTGATGTCTTTGATTACCAGGGCAATAGCGACATGAGCGTAGACTTTGACAAGAATTTGTTAAATGTATTGAGCTTAAACAATTTAAACATAGTTTTTTATTTTTAGCGTAAGAATAGCGTTCGTAGGGAGATTTACCTTTAAATGCGTGACATAAATATATTGAATGTGTGTTAGAATCACAAAAAGCGCATCTATCTTTAGAATGAGTATTTTCCGTACCAAGTAGCGTTTTTGTATAATAAGGCGAGGCGTTATTTTTATAAAACTGTTTATTATTTTTAAATCTATTTTTAGATTGTAGCGAATAAAGCGAATTACATTGACTTTCAAGGAAATTATAAATTTCTTGATATTTGGGCATTTCATTAGACCTAGAATTAGCTAGTTCAAAGCGCGAAAGTAGTACCTCAGGCAATTTATCTAGTAAAATGTTGGCGAGCGGAAAACACCATTGATCAGTGTCGTAATTTAGAGTTTTTAAAGCCTCAATGTTTTCTGAAAAAACATCAAGCAGCGTGCGCAGCGTTTCTGGATTGTCGTCTTTGAGAGCGGGAAAATTATACACGGAGCGCCAATAAGTTTGAGCCGATAAGCGGGGGTTATGATAGCGTTTTAGAAGCGTATTGTAAGCGATTATATAATTAGCGTCGGTTATTTGTAAGTGTTTAACTACGTTTAAAGGCGGTCCTTTTAGGTAGGACAGTAACAAATTAAATTTAGCGTTTGTAGGAATACTAGGATTATTGTGTACAGAACTATTGTACATATCTAGAAAGGTTGGAAACTTAGTGATGTCGCCATGAAATTCGACAATGCGCAGTCTTGGCATTAAAGACGCCATAAAGCGGTCTGGATCAGAAGAATTTGAAATTTGCGTTAAGTCTTGAGGTTGAGGAGCTTCAATTTTCACCTCAAATAGTTGTTTTTGAATTCTTTTAATATCATAGAAGCTGTCGTCAAACTCAGTAAGGCGTTCATTTTCTTCTTCCAGTCTCTCCGGACTTGCCGAATAAGCCTCTATTATTTGATTTTGATAAATAAAAAATGTTTCTTTCATTTCATCAAGGTCGATAAGTCGAACCTGTAAACACGGTTTTTTTGTATCATCCGTTAGGCAAGCATTAGCTAAGTTATGAAGAGTATTAATGCGATTATGTTGCACATTACGGAGTGCTTCTAACTTCTTAAGTTGCGTACTCATTGTGATGTTTTTAAAAAATTCCGTTAACACAGGTGAACGATTAGTTTCCGAAATTTTTAATATTTAAAAATTAAAAGCGTTTAAAAAGAAAAGAGAATAGGCGATAAAAAATGTAAACAAGTCTCATTTACCTCTTAATATCTTTGTGTTGGAAACTTTTCCTACGTGCATTCGACGCCAAGCCAAAAAGAGGTAGGAAATGCGCGAAAACAATGCGCGTTCGGTACTTTTTTACTTGTTATTTTTACTGCGAGCACAGCAAAAAGAGCAAGGTCAGCGTATTTATTAAAAATTTTATATTTAACAAAATGCGATTTAGACTTTAATTTTTCCCGGGGTCCTGTTATCGGGCTCGAACCTGGACCAAATGGTGAGGTCAGGCCTTCTGTAGAAAATAAAATATACCGAAGGACCACTCGAGATAGCTCGAGAAAAACGTGTGGGAGTTAAGAGGGACTGTATCTTTCCACAGGGCTCCGACAGGGAAAAAAGAGCCTAAAAACTTAAATACTAAAAAATAGCGTAGCAATGAAAAATTCTCAAGAAACGACTTACCATTAGATGTCATTCGTAGCTACTTGGCTGGCCAGCCCGATTATACGCGAAGTACCAGACTCTCCATTGTTCTATAGTTCAAATGTTCCAAACACTAATATCTAATAACTAAAGCGTAAAATTAATAGTTTCCACAATTTAAATATAAAATAATAGCGGTGCGGTGACTTTAGTTGCACGTGGCGCGTGGTTGAGTTGTTCTCTCAGACAATCGGCGTTTGCGTCTGCTAGGCCGAATTTAGCCGCTGATCTCAAATCCTTCATTGCTGGAAGAGCGCGCGAAGTTTTAATTTAAAATATGGAAAGATATAGCGTAAAGTAAATCAAAATAATATTCTAAAACGCTTGTAAGCGTAGAAAATGTAACCCAAAAATATTTAAAAACTAAGAGAGATAGCTTCTCTAATTTTAAGTGAAAATTAGAGAATATAATTATTTACAAAAATAAAAACAAGTTGGGAAACTTGTTCAGAAATGGACTGCATATATTTTATTAAATGAAAGCGCGAACAAACATAAATATATTGATACGAAATCACGAAATAATCAAAGGTCTCACCAGTTTGCAGCCAATTTCTCCACGTTCCAGGGGCCCCTTTCTGGATCTAATGATGGCACCACGTAGCTGAAGGGCTGAAGTTTCTAGTTCAATGCTTCAGTACACCAAAATCGAGCACTTTCAAGTGTAGAAAATTGTAATAGTTGGAGAAAGTAATTAACACGCCATTTTTCTCGAGGCGGTAGAAAGGATCTCTCTGATTCTTGGTGCGCATGTCAAAATGCGCGAAAAAGTGTACTCTGTCCGTCATCCAATTGTGTGGTTTTTAAAAAATTAAAAACAACCGCGAAATTTAGCGGGAGCTAACAATAAATTATTTAAAAAAAAAGAGATTTCCAAGGTAAATTTTCTCAAACAACATTATTTAATAACGGTTTATATTCATGAGCGCCTAAGGCCAAAATTAAATTTTAGGTTTGTTAAAAATTCATTTTAATTTCAATAGATTGTTAAAGGCTCAGAGACTTCAATTTTTATATTTTGATGTAGGTTTTACTGGCAACTTTATATAGGTAGGTGACGACCGACTACCAACTTCACTTCTTGTAAATAAGAACAAATATTTTAATTTTTTTAAATTCTGCTATGACTATAAAGTAAAAATTAGAACAAATTAAATATTTTTTATTTCTAATTTTTTTGTATTTTCCTGCATTTTTTATAAAAAAATCGCATTCAAAAATAAAAACGGTGTATCCTTTTCCAAAACAATAGTTTCCCATTTTGGGCCAAGGATAGAAAGAAAACAATATTTATAAAAAAAGTATTTTTGTATTTTCAATATACATAAATATAACTAATAAGTATGGTAAAAAAAATATAGAATATTACCTTAACAAAATAGGGGGTTATAAACAACAAGTGAAATTAAAGAAAGAAAAATAAGAAAAAAATTGGTAGAATGTTTGCCTAAATAGCAAGAGATCCCCGGTTCGATCCCCGGCCGAAGCAGAAAACGTTTTTATAGTTTTAGGTCCTTGCATATTTTGCAATTTGGTATTTGATAATTATATTGTCAAATCGCCCATTTGCTATCAGAAGTTTTAACACACGAAAAGGTGATCTCATGCTTTCAGACGTTGATTCTTTACGTCTGATTTGTGTTGTCATACCTTTGACAGTGGGAAGGAAAAATTTTAGATTAATACCCTGAGGGTTTCTAGTTCTTGTATTGAGACACCGCAGCCTGCATAGATTGAAATTTTTCGAAAATTTATGTATGATTTTGGTGTTTCAGTGGTAGAATGTTTGCCTAGATAGCAAGAGATCCCGGGTTCGATCCCCGGCCGAAGCAGAAAATTTTTTTCTTATTTTTCTTTCTTTATTTTCACTTGTTGTTTATAGTTTTAGGTCCTTGCATTATTTGCAATTTGGTATTTGATAAAATAGGGGGTGTTGCGCTAACGCATCAATGGCCTAAAGGGTTAGGTAAAATTGCCGAAAACAGTCAGCGCACAAATATACTGTGCAACGCTCACAATTGTAAATCGTTTGACTTTTGCACACTCGACATCGTCTTCTGGAGTCAGGTTTGCTTATGACGTGTCCCATCAGGTCACCTCTCATATCAGTGGGCGAATTTATGGGAAGTGCTCTAGCAACAAAATTCTTTGTTTTGAGCATTTGCAATGCAATAAATGATTTGATATCCAGCTGCGACATCTTATTCTGGTTTACGGTATTGTAAAGTTTTCAGGCGTTCACACGCGAACTGTCAATAACATTTATAAAAAGTGGCCACCACCATTTTTTACCCATTACCTACTTTGATTCTATAGGTTGCAACTCGATTATCGTGTAAATCTACGCCTCCCATATATTTATTATACAGGGTGTTTCAACTAAAAGGTAACAGAGGTGTTTTTGGGTCTTTTTCGTGCGAATTTGGAGAAACGCTCGGACACGTCGATTTTGTTTGCAAGGGGGACACTTTTTGGCTATCTTGAAATTTTTGTAGCACGAACCCCCTGCGAGGGGTATACTTTACCCCTATATTTTGAATAGGGAAAGTGGGTCTAGTGATACCTTGTTTTGAAGCTCTCTTGAATATTTTTAAAACCGTGTAAAAATTTCGAAAATCCATCGATTACTTTTTAAGATAATTGCTTTGAAATTTTCAAATTTAACATGGAATGATAAAATAAAAATTAAATCCGAAAAATAATAAAATTCTAATTAAATTTTTATTTTATCAGTCCATGTTAAATTTGAAGGCAATTATCTCAAAAACTAATAGATAGATTTTTGAAATTTTTACACAATTTTTCAAAAGGGCTTTAAAACAAGGTATCACTAGACCCACATTCTCTATTTAAAATGTAGGGATAAACTATACCCCTCGAAGAGGGTTCGTGCTACAAAAATTACGAGATAGCCAAAAAGTAAAGTATTACCGCTGGTTGGGGAATTGAAACTTTTTTTTTGATTTTCTATAAAATGTTTCTATCAACTGATATGATGGGACACGTCATAGGCAAAACTGCTCCAGAAGAAGATGTCGGGTGTGCAAAAGTCAAACGATTTACATTTGTGAGCGTTGCACAGTATATCTGCACGCCGACTGTTTTCGGTAATATCACTTAACCCTTTAGGCCGTTGATGCGTAAAAGCAACACTATAAATTATGACGTATTTAAAAAAAACCTGCTACAAATAAACATAAGTTTTCTGTGTGATATTGTTACTGAAGGTTTACTTGGTAAGATAAAAGTACTAAATCTTTGGAAATATAAATATAATTGTGTATTTTTGAATTTTGAAAATTGTGGAGCCAAAAGTAGAAAAGATGAGGTTTTTCAAAAAATTTTCAGGCAGACTGGAACAAAAAAAATCTTCCAACTCCAATTTGATTACCTTTGTCCAACCTTACATAAGTGGGATTTGTCTATATCTCATGCCAAAAAGGTTCCTATTTTTGTTAAAAAAAAATATTACTGTAGTGTTGCGTATACGCATCAACGGCCCAAAATGGGTTGATTTTTTTCGTTAAATGTCGAAGCAGAATTAAATAAATGGATCTATGACGGATCTGATACCCTCCTAGCTAGCCTATTAGCACAATTCAAATGAACTCCATGATATATCAGCCTTGAAAACAGTTTTTTATAAATATCTCAGAAACGAAAGCTCCTACGAAGTTTTTTTTAGGAGTAGTGAATTTTAACTAAAATCTAATCAGCTCGTAACAGTGTCGAACACTATTTTACGTAAAAGTTTGATGAAAATTGGTTCAGCGGTTTGAGAGCTATCGTGTTACGGACAGACATACACACACACAGACAGACGTCACGACAATATTGCTAAGATAGCTTCAAATACACCCAAATAACACAATTTTTGCGTTATCTCGAAAAACATTTTTTTGTCGAAAATAATACCTTCTCTAGCCATTGCTGCGCGGGTAAAAATTAAAATAGGTGTTTTTATTTAAAAAAAGTGAATATGGTAATTAGTCGTCAGCTACCTATATAAATTTGCCAGAAAAAACCTACATCAAATATTAATAAATTGGTAAAAAAAATTTAAGTCACAAGCTTTTATAAAATGCACTAAAAATTAAAAATAATTTTCAAACATTCTAATATTATCATAATAATAAAAGCGATGACCGACTGATGTAAATTTTGACGATGTTAGCACGATAAGATATCCGTATCAATTAAATATCACTATTTGCAAGAATCAATCTAGCAGAAAAATGCAGAGGTACCAAAACCCACCCAACCCGACCCAAGATACCCCAGCATTTCTTTGACATAGGTATGGCATTGGCATAGTATTACGGCACATCAAACATATCATTGATGACCTGCTATGTTGAATATTCTTTAAGTGTTTAGATCACAAATTTAGATTAACTTATGCTTTGATTTGCGGCCATCGCTTTTATTATTATAATAATATTAGAATGTTAGAAAATTATTTTTTAATTTTTAGTGCATTTTATAAAAGCTTGTGACTTAAAAAAAATTTTTTGCCAATTTATTTTCTACTTTTTAGTCTCAGCTATCTACTCTATTAAATGAAAATAAACAAAACAAAAGAGTTTATTCTAGATTATAATGAAATCGCTGATCGTGAGTTGTTTGGAAACTCATTTTTCTATTGGGGGTGGGGGTAGAGGTAGAAATATATTTTTTGTTTGGGCTGTATTGCCATCGGACCTTTATGCATTTACCAAATTTTATAAGAGTCATTTGAAGTGAAGTGTGTCAAAAACTCATTTTTTATGGAAGGGGGTGGGGGGTAGGGTGGAAGGACAATTTTTTCATTTTTGTTGTATTGTCATCGGACCGCTATATGTATACAAAATTTCATTCAAATCGGATAATGGGAAGTGTGTCAAAAACGCATTTTTCTATAGAAGGGGTGGGGGTAGGGGTGGGAAGATATTTTTTTCTTAATGTTGTATTGTCATCGGACCACTATGTGAATACCAAATTTCATCCAAATCGGATAATGAGAAGTGTGTCAAAAACTCATTTTTCTATAAAGGAGGGTGGGGGTAGGGGTGGGAGGATATTTTTTTCATAATATTGTATTGTCATCGGATCACTATATGTATACCAAATTTCATCCAAATCGGATAAAGGGAAGTGTGTTAAAAACAAATTTTTCTATGGAAGGGGGTGGGGGTAGGGGTGGGAGGATATTTTTTTCTTATTGTTGTGTTATCATCGGACCACTATGTGTATACCAAATTTAATGTTGTATTGTCATGGGACCACTATGCGTGTACCAAATTTCATCAAAATCGGATAATGGGAAGTGTCAAAAACGCTTCACAAGATTTGATAGTTAGTTAGACAGAACATCTGAAGCTAAATAAAAGCTTGTAAAAATTGACGTTCAACTAACTCCTGAAATGTAAATAAATTTTTAACAACCCTCGTTACCTCATTGTATAAGCTTTATATTATAGAATAAAAACATCATAAAAATTTCATACAAACTTTATTTTACACATATTTTTTTAACATCATTTTTTTATTTTGGTTTTTAAAATTCGTACTTATTTACATGAATACTGACTATTTTTATTATATTTAATAGGTATTTTTTAAAACTACATTGAACCTAAAGAGATTTTAAGCCAAATTATCATAAAAATCGGTTAAAACCGATAAATAATACTTAGTACTTAGTTTCGGACTATTCGTACTGTTTTATAACCAGTCTGATTGCTAGCTGAACGTCCCTTGCACTAAAATAAGGGTAATTTAAAAACCTGCTCAGTTTTGCGCCTTAAAAATAAGAATAAACAAATAGTTTAATAATAATTTGGCTCAAAATACCATCTCTTTTTTGGAGCAAAAATATTATTTAAAAATCCAATTTAATACATACCATTTTATTTGGATATAAATAATTATTTATAATTAGTATATTTATGAGTATAAATATATACAATTTTTTTTACAAATAATAAAGATGCCTCAAATACAGCCAGTATAAAAAATACAAATTATTAACACTTTCTCTAACGTTATTAATATTTATCCTAACAAGATAATAAAGAACTTGTAGAACTTAGTAGGTATCTACACAGTGTGCCTGAATGAAGTATTGGTTACATAAAAAATGGTTCCAAAAACTAATTGCATATTTTGAATATAGACTCTTTCCTGAGCCATATTCATATAAATCCTAGCTGATTCTTCTCGAAATTCCATCAATTTTTTGTCATTTTTTTAGTTAGTCTAGGCGCTTGCTCATGTCACGTGTGACCTAATATGTGCGCTCAGTTTGAAAGCGGGCTATTGTTAAGCACCCATAGGAGTATAAAAAAAGTTTGGTCACGTAGTCGAACTCATAGTCGTTTGGTCACCATCTTTGAAAATGGCCGCCAAATTGATATATTTTTTTGTATAAGCCTACCCCCCTACCCAGTGATCCGACTTTAATTTTTTAAAGTGTACCATACTGCTTTTTTAAAGGCAAATAAATTTTGTCATTACACATTTTGGAATAAATCAACTAGTTTTTGAGATATACCAAGAATATTAGTATTTCCGCTCGCAAAAGAATTAAAATTATACCCATGCTCATTTTATTGTAACTACAATATTATTCACATTTGTTTTTTTTTTTTGTTACATAGTAGGCTGTAAACCTTTCACAGAAGAGAATATTGACTTTTTGATTTTAAAGTTCTATGGATGGTACCCCTAAAGACTGCCTTAAAGAGGGTGGTTTCTGCTCACAAGATTATAGAAAAAGTGGATTTGCAGCGAAACGATGCATCCTAGCGAAAAACGTTAAGAATAATTTTTTGTAGTACTTTTAATTCCGCTTCTTCGGATCGTTGGCATTTACAATTTAAAAGAAAAAAGAAAAAAAGAAAAATCGATTTTGGAACAAAAACATGGAATATTTACAAAATTGTATATTTTAGCTGGTTTGTACAGATAACTATCAAAGTAGGGATGCTAAGTGATACATCAGAAGAAGCGGAATTAAAAGTGCTATAAAAAAACTAATTTTATCGTTTTTCGCTAGGATGCCTCGTTTCGCTGCAAATTCACTTTTTCTATAACCATGTGAACAGTTTTAGAAACCACCCTCTTTAACCGATCCATAGAACTTTTAAAACATAAAGTTTAATATCCTCTTCTGTGAAAGGTTCAAAGCCTTCTATATAACAAAAAAAGAACAAAATGTCAATAATATTGTAGCTACAATAAAATGAGCATGGGTATTATTTTAATTATTTTTTGAGCGGATATTCTAATAATCTTAAAATATCTCAAAAACTACTTGATTTATTCAAAAATGTGTAATTAAAAAATTACTTTGCTTTTAAAAAAGGAGTAAAAGAGGCTTTAAAGAATGACAATCGGACCACTGGGTAGGGAGATACGCCTAGACAAAAAATCTATCAATTTGGCGGCCATTTTCAAAGATGGATCTACCCAAAATTTTTTCATAAAAATTACTTAACCTCATAAAAAATTTCACCTGCGGCACAATTCACCTATAAATGTAAATTTTAGAGTTGAGGGTTATTAAAAGCAAGAAAAATGTATTTGTTTTTTTTTGGTTTTTGCTTCCTCCTTGGCCCCTCCCCCCACGACATCCTGGATTCCGGATCATCTGACAGCACTGACCGAGGGTGTTCATTGGTTCGATCGTTTAATTTGACGCCCCGAAGCGCTCGGAAGCTCTTCCTCGTTTTTCAATGGGTGGCAATAAAGGGCATGCAACCCATTTAACAAAGAGAAAGAGTTGACAAGCGCTTTGGTGCGTCAAATCAAACGCTCGAGCCTGCCCACATAGCACAATCACGTGTTTAACACGTAAAAAAGGCGTGAGGAAAAAAAACGTTGATTTTAAAAGCTGCTAGAAGAAAACGTTTATTTCATATATGAAAACAAGCTTAATAGGTCATTCATTACCGTTATAAAAAATAACGTTGCTAAAAACTGCGTTGTAATAACGCTATTATAAAATTAAAACAGCAATGTTTTTACGTTAGTTTCTAGTGATTTTTACGTTAAAGTCACATTAGATTCACGCCTTTTCCAGACGAATTTTAAAACGCCATGCATTTCTACTGAATATTTTTGAGATTTTACTAGCAGCAGCGCCACCTATTGTCGGGATTTTTCACTTTGACGAAATCTATCAGGCCGCGCTTTGGCCTCTAAACTCCAAAAACCTTTTAAAGAACTGATCCCTGAACCTTCACGATCACGACGCATCTGTTATTAACCTGATAAAGACACATTAATATTCTGTGAAAGTGTTTACCTTGAGCGCCATCTTTAATATTGTCTTGAAGTGTTGTAGTCTTAAACTAGTCAACTTTTATAACTTCCTTTCGCATCTCTTTTAAGTTAAAAAAATGTTATTAAAAAAAACGTGACCAAAAAAGACGCAGAAAGTTAGCAGGTTTGAGAAGTCTTAATCTAGTGGCGTTTTAGAACATGTTGTGGAGGACTTTTCAAGTGTGAATTCGGTACATGAAAGTAACGAGGGTAAAAAACACGTTATATACACAGCACCAGAAACTGCAGCAAAAAGTACATTTTTATAGCTTGATTTCTCCTTGTTTTTAAGTTTTTTTTAACCATGTAGATTTAACAGGTTTTCAAGTAAAAAAAAATTGTTATTTTTGTTCACGTTAATTTAACGTTGGTGTCATTTTTGTGCCATGTGGGTGTGAACACCCTCGGTCGGTGCTTCTGCTAACTAACTTATTCATATGCTCAAACCCCGCAATACAATAAATCCATCCTGTCCAATAATGATTCGTGAATTAGCAAGAAAAATGTTATTTAAAATGAAAACAAATTACATATTATCGAAATTGAAAATAAATAACTGAATAGTTATTTCTTTTACCTGAGTAAACAAGAGTCACAAAAGAGAAAAGTCAGTATAATTTGATAAGCATCCAATTTTTGTTTTGTGTACGATAAGTATTACAATAGTTACCCCGAATAAATATACACAATTTGTTCAGCGCTTTTTGTTCCACCAAAACAAAATTAAATAACAATTAGGGACATGTTTACCTGAAAAACATATTACTCCTCAAAACCCTCGATACGGAGGTCAGTCAAATTAAGTCAAAACAATATTTTGGCGTAGAACCAAAACAGTAACACAGCGTTAATAGGTAATGCAGGGATCTCGCTCCAAAATAACTTAACCGCGGGCGCACACAGGGGGGGGGGGGCGAACTTGTGGCCCGAGCCCTTCTTGAGGTTAAGATTTTTTAGAAATTTTCTACATATTTCTTGATGAATATGCCTCGGGCCCCTTCTATATAATATTTCTGGGTGCGCCACTGGGTTTTTAGACTAGTCCGCAACCGAATTTTATGGGGAATCCATGGGATCTGTCATTCTGTCATTTTGTGGTTATCTTCCCCAAAATTCTTCTTCGATAAAGTAGACGCGGCGAGAGTTGATGTCATGCACGTCATCAATTTTATCTTGGTATTGGTACTTGAGGTCGGATAGTGCCGTGCGGAATAAATTACACATAATAATTTATTAAACTAATTTTCAATATAAAACACTACGCCTATAGATCTCCGAAACAGGCAATCACAAGCTGGAGGTGGCCAGTAGATCCCCCTCAGCCATGACGTGGGTGGTTTCAACTCTCGTTGAGCGAACTCTACCAGCTTACGAAAGAGACTAGTCACAATAACAAAGAAAAAAACATTTACATCTTTGTCTATCACAAGACTGCAAAGGGGCAAATACTTGAATTTTTGGTTACTTAAAGTATAAGAAGAATATTCTTAACACAATTATTTTTTCTAGTTTAAAAAAATCTAAAATAAAGAAGTATGTCATTGACACATATTACTTCTGTTAATTGAAATTACACTGCATGGCCTAGTCTATTAAAATCGATCCGTAGTTAAAGTTCGCGCGGCGTGTGTTGAAGCCACCCACGTCACGGCTGAAGGGGATCTACTGGCCTCGCCTCTAGCTTGTGATTGGCTCTTTCGGAGATCCATAGTCGGTGATCCATCGGCGTAGTGTTTTATGAGTTTAAATATTTTTATTTTACCGCTATAAATTATTATGTGTAATTTATTCCGCACGGCACTGTGGGCGTATACCAAGATAAAATTGATGACGTGAAATGGCCTGAAATAGTTTAATTGTGATTCCAACTCTCCTAGGTGGAGCATTTTTCAATTTGAAATGAATCTTAAGGAAAAACGTCCGCACTCCACACATTTCTGATAGGTTGAGAAATAAAAAGCGTAGTTCAGATTAAATTATGCTTAATTTATTTCTAAAAACTATCAACCCGACGCGTTTCGGCTTTACTAGCCATTTACAAGGGTTCTAAAATTATAAAAAACAAAAAATTATAAAAAATAATATGAATATAAAAATACATTTTAATCAATTTCAACCAAGCAATTTTCAATAAAATAATATAAGAATTAAAATAAATTTTTGTAGTTTTGTTTTAAGGTTAGAATAAAATATTGTTGTTATTATTATTAATATTTTATTCTAACCTTAAAAACAATACTACAAAAATTTATTTTAATTCTTTTAAACTCTTCTTTTTTAAATTATTTTATTGAAAATTGGTTTGTTGAAATTGATTACAATGTATTTTTATATTTATATTATTTTTTATAATTTTTTGTTTTTTATCTACTTTTAGAACCCTTGAAAATGGCCAGTAAAGCCGAAACGCGTCGGCTTGATGGTTTTTAGAAATAAATTAAGCATAATTTAATCTGAACTAAGCTTTTTATTTCTCAACCTATCAGAAATTTGTAGAGTGAGGATGTTTTTCCTTAAGATTCATTTCAAACTGAAATAGTCCAACATAGCACAAAAATCACCTCAACGTTAAATTTACGTGAACAAAAATAACAACGTTTTTTTTTACTTGAAAACAACCACATACCATGTAATATTTATTTTGTTAAATCTACATGCTTAAAGATAACTTAAAAACAAGGAGAAATCAAGCTATAAAAATGTAATTTTTGCTGAAGTATCTGGTGCTGTGTATATAACGTGTTTTTTACCCTCGTTATTTTCATGTACCAAATTCACGCTTGAAAAGTCCTGCAAAACATGTTCTAAAACGCCACTAGATTAATACTTCTCAAACCTACTGATTTTCTGCGTCTTTTTTGGTCACGTTTTTTTAATAACATTTTTTTAACTTAAAAGAGACGCGAAAGGGAGTTATAAAAGTTCACTAGTTTAAGACTACAACACTTCAAGACAATTTTAAAGATGGCGCGGCGCTCAAGGCAAGACAAAATATCTATGTATCTATCTATATACATTATGTTTTTTTTAAAAGCTAAACAAGATTTATGCACTGTAAACACTTTCACGGAATATTAATGTGTCTTTATCAGGTTAATAACAGATGCGTCGTGATCGTGGATCAGAGTTCAGTCCCTCAACAGGTTTTTGGAGTTTAGAGGCTAAAGCACTGCCTGATAGATTTCGTTAAAGTGAAAAATCCCGACTATAGGTGGCGATGCTGCTAGTAACTCAAAAATATTCGGTAGAAAAGCCATACAAGTCGCATTTTAAAGTTCGTGTACAAAAGGCGTGAATCTAATGTGATTTTAACGTTGATAAAAATCACTTGAAACTAACGTAAAAACATTGCTGTTTTAATTTGATAAAGGCGTTATTAAAACGCAGTTTTTAGCAACGTTATTTTTTATAACGTTAATGAATGACCTATTAAGCTTGTTTTCATATATGAAATAAACATTTTTTTCTAGTAGCTTCTAAAATCAACGTTTTTTTTCTCACGCCTTTTTTACGTGTTAAACACGTGATTGTGCTATGTGGGGTTATTTTTGTTGGGCGCATTCTTTTATATTTTTGGGCGGTGAATTTTTTAATAGGGAGCAGGTGCATTATTTTCCTAAAATTGTGATCCACTGAAGTTGCAGAACAGAGGGCTTTGTATACATTCAGTCCATTAAAGAAACATTGAGCGAAAGAACATTTCAGCGATTTATCGTCTCTCACTTATAAATGAATGGACTATAGACTGCCAGCAGTGACGTCTCTTAATGTAAAAATGGACGCTTGAGAAACGTTAGGGAATGGGGGAAGGGTAATATCACGGATCACCTAGGTGATCTGTGGTAATAGATTAAAGTATTGTTCATACTCGTCTTAGTCTTTTGTTTTTGATTAGTCTTTGTCCTTTAATTAGTCTTAGCTGTCTTAAACAAAATCGGGTGTTCATACTCGTCTTTTGTTTTTGATTAGTCTTAGTCATAACCCACTGAAAAAAAAAATCAATTTCAATAAAAAGGGCCCTTTTCAAAAGTCATTTTCTACACAAAACAATCTTATTTAACCTAATCTGTGCACGAAACACAGACACGAAAAAACAAAAGCGAAAAAAAAAAATAAAAACAAATAAAATTTTGAGGTTAGGTTGAGATTTTCTGTTAAAAACATGATTAATGGCGGTAAATTCAAAATTTCGGCCGCGCGCTTGCGCTCTTCGGACGCCCTTTAAAAAAAACAACAAATATCAGCTGATGTCTGTCACTCGTCTTAGTCGTTGTCCTAAGGATTGAAAGTTGGCAACTCTTAAGACAAAGACTAATCAAAAACATAAGAAACAGTGGTTTTAAAGTATTGTTCATACTCGTCTTAGTCTTTTGTTTTTGATTAGTCGTTGTCCTAAGGATTGAAAGTTGGCAACTCTTAAGACAAAGACTAATCAAAAACAAAAGCAAAAACATTGTATGAACACTCCCATAAGAAACAGTGGTTTTAAAGTATTGTTCATACTCGTCTTAGTCTTTTGTTTTTGATTAGTCTTTGTCCTTTGATTAGTCTTAGCTGTCTTTAAACAAAATCGGCTGTTCATACTCGTCTTTTGTTTTTGATTAGTCTGAGTCATAACCCACTGAAAAAAAAATTCAATTTCAATAAAAAGGCCCTCTTCAAAAGTCATTTTCTACACAAAACAATCTTATTTAACCTAATCTGTGCACGAAACACAGACACGAAAGAACAAAAGAGAAAAAGAAAAAAAAAACAAATAAAATTTTGAGGTTATGTTGAGATTTTCTGTTAAAAACATGATTAATGGCGGTAAATTCAAAATTTCGGCCGCGCGCTTGCGCTCTTCGGACGCCCTGTAAAAAAAACAACAAATATCAGCTGATGTCTGTCACTCGTCCTAGTCGTTGTCCTAAGGATTGAAAGTTGGCAACTCTTAAGACAAAGACTAATCAAAAACAACAGCAAAAGCATTATATGAACACTCCCATATGAAACAGTGGTTTTAACTTTCTTATGACAAGACATATGACTAAACCAAGACAAATGACTAGACAAAAGACGAGTATGAACGATCCATTAACTTTCATGTTTCGGATTTAATCTATTCCGCCCTATTTTGAGTAAAATAAAGCCTAAAAAACATTATTAAAAAATCATAACTTTTTTCTTTTTACACAGACTTTTATGGAATTTTTGTGTACCTTTAATAACGTCAGGCAACGCATTAATATTAAATTTAATAGATCGTTAGGTTCTTACTTCGTCATTTTTATAATAAAATGAGAAGGCCACGGAAACGTTATATTAATTTTGGATGAAAATGTCTCATTACAGAGGAATCATTACACACCTCATGTTAGCTCGCGGTTAGAAAAACGATAACTGCAATGGACTGTAAATATTTTAATTAAATGAAGCGCATAAATATATTGATATGAAATTACGAAATAATGAAAACGTCCATAGGTTAATTGTTATGCCACACAACGGCAATCAGAAACAAAGGCACTCACCAGTTTGCAGCCAATTCCTCCACGTTCCAAGGGGCCCCTGAATGGATCTAATGATGTCACCACGTAGCTGAAGAGCTGAAGTTTCTAGTTCTATGCTTCAGTACACCAAAATCGAGCACTTTCAGGTGTAGAAATTTGAAATAGTTGGAGAACGAAATTAACACGCCATTTCTCGAGGCGATTGACAAAGGATCTCCTGGTTTTTGGTGCGCATGTCCAAAATGCGCAAATGCACTCACCTTTCATCCAATTGTGTGGTTTTAAAAATTTACAAACAACCGCGAAATTTTAGCGGGAGCTAACATAACTGCCCTCCAAGACACACAATTTTAGAATCTCAACCGGACAGATATAGATATAAGAAAAATGATCGACCGATAAATATAAATGAATGAAAACAGATAAGTATCGTAAGTTTATTTAGAGATAACGAAATCCCGAAAAAGGCAAAACAAACAAACAAAAAATTCAAAAAAAATAAAAATAAAGAAAACCTATTGTAATACCCGGTAAAAGGTAGAAAAATTAAAATTACTTTTAATTTGGCAAGAGGCACAGTTTTACAACTGGCCGCTTATAAACACCGGTAACCGTTTGTACCGTCGCAACACGCACCTGACCGTCCCCGCCGGGATGCAGTTCGATGACCCGACCGACCGGCCATTTCAAAGGTGATTGAATGTGATCACTTGTTATGATAACCAAATCATTTAATTTGATATTTGGGGACGAATCAGCCCACTTGTGTCGCTGTTGTAGCGTATGCAAATACTCTACAGAATACCGTTTCCAAAAATCATTATGTAGTTTTTGGATTAGCTGCCATCTCGAGAGCCGATCTGGGGGAACCTCGGACAAATCTGACTCCGGAATTTCTAAATTAAGGGGTTCAAGGGTCAAAAAATGCCCAGGGTAAGAGGTTGAAGATCATGTGGGTCTGAAGAGGCAGGAGATAAAGGGCGACTATTAAGTACGGCTTCTATGCGACAGGTTAGGGTGGACATTTCCATGATAGACAACTTCTGGTCGCCGACAACTCGAACAAAGTGAGTTTTAAAACTTTTGACGCCAGCTTCTGCCAGGCCATTGAAATGTGGACTGAGAGGAGGTCCCAGATGCCAACGAATAGAAAGTCTGGTGGCCGCACTTCTTGCGTAATCAAGTAATTGATTACAAAACCCTATAAAGTTACTGCCCTGATCTGACCAGCATTGCGTCACGCTTCCACGGTGGACAGTTCCATGGTTAATTCCAAATTCACGCAATGTGTGGCCGTACAGACAAACACACAGACATACAATTTGAAAGCTTTACAACCACGGTAACGATGACGAATCACAAATAAAGGTCCACAAAAGTCGATAGCTACACTCGAAAAAGATTTAAGTTGATTGATTCGATGAGCGGGAAGTGAACTCATTATGGGCGGTCTATAGGGTTTAGGGTTGATTCTAAAACATTGCAAGCACTTGGATATGGTTCTTTGAATTGCCCGTCTGGCAGATAATATCCAAAATTGCTGTAAACGCAGATTATGTAATGTTTTAAACCCAGGATGAAGGTATTGTCGATGAGCGGACTCGATAAGAAGAGTAGTTAAACGATGGTTACTCGAAAGTAAGACGGGGTGTTTTGCAGAATAAGACAAAAGGTCAGATTTTTGTAATCTGCCACCGACTCTAATGATATTATTTTCATCAAGAAAAGGTGAAAGTTTTCGGAAAGGTTTCGGTATTGGTTTATCCTTAGATAACGCGGAAAAAAGCTCAGAAAAACAATAACCTTGAACGCGTTTGATAAGAAGGTATAACGCACTTTGCATCTCACCGGTGGTAGGAAAAACAATATTCTCAAAAATAACTTTTTGGTCCGGCGGCTTAGTGGGTTTTTGATAGGAATGGTTTTGAAAAAGGTTAACTATTCGAAGGACATAACAAATGATACGTTGAATTTTTGATATAGATGAATATTTGATAAGAAGCTGATCTAAGAAGTTGACATCAATTATCGCATTGCAACAGAACTTTGACTTTTCCTCCGGATTAATATCTCCGAAATCAATCGGCATTTTTGATTTATGAAAATCGGGCCATTCGTTTTCGGGAGACCACAAAAACGACGGTGCGTTCCACCACATGTCATGTGACATGAGCTGTGAAGGGGTGGCCCCTCGTGACGCAATATCGGCTGCATTTAAAGCAGAAGGAATGTAGCGCCATGAGTTTGAGGGAATGATTTCTTGGATTCTACTGACTCGATTTCCAACAAAGGTTTGCCAGCGATTAGGAGGGGATGAAAGCCAGTGCAATACGACTTGCGAATCGCAGAAAGTAACGATATTTGTAAAAGTTATTTTTCCTTCATAGCTAGATAAAACGAAGTCAATTAATTCGCTTAAAAGAAATGCGCCTAGGAGTTCTAGCCTAGCCAAAGTTTGTGACTTTATAGGCGCGACCCTAGATTTTGCAGATATGAGAGAAACAGATATATTATTTTCCTCTTCTACACGAAAATATACGACGCCTGCGTAGCCTCGAATTGAAGCGTCACAGAAGCCGATGATTTGACAGGTATTGGTTTTTGACAGTTTGATTTGTCGGGGTAATTGAAAATTGGAAAGAAGCGGGAATTCAGAACGAAGTTTGTTCCAAGAGTCGATGATAGAAGAATCTGATTCTTCGTCCCAGCCTATTTTCGATATCCACAACTGTTGCAAAATAAATTTTGCTTGTAGCAACAAGGGACAAAGAAAACCTAAGGGATCGAAGATTGTTCCTATGATAGATAAAATAGAACGTTTGGTTGTGGGTTTATCCTTCATTCAGCATTGATAAGAAAAAATGTCGTTTTTTGGATGCCATTGAAGTCCTAAAACTTTAATAAAGTGTGGTTCCTCCTTGTCAAAAGAGAGAGGCATTTGACGATCGGATTCTGGCAATGTTGCCAATAACTCAGGACAATTGCTTGCCCATTTTTCAAATTTCAAATCCTCCCGACTTCAACAAATCATTGAGTTCCGTTTGAAGGGAAAGAGCTTCAGAAAGCGAAGGGCTAGTTCCCAAGATATCGTCGATGTAGAGTGACGTTTTTAGAACAGTACTAGTCATAGGAAAACGTTCCTTTTCTCTCTCTGCCAGCTCATTTAATGTACGCATGGCTAGAAAAGGTGAGCATGTCATGCCAAAAGTGACAGTAGAAAGTTCCCACACTGAAAGTGGGTCCTGTGGAGAAAACCTCCACAATATCCTTTGATAAGGACGGTGATAAGGATTGATAAGGACTTCACGGAACATCTGTTTGATAAAAGCAATGTAGGCAATAGGATTAAGACGAAACGTAAGGAGTAAAGAAGCAATATCTTTTTGAAGTTTCGGTCCCGATAACAACGTGTCATTGAGACTAATATTTTTTGGGGTGACTGCCGAACAATCCCAGACTACCCTTAATTTTGTACTTAAGCTTTCCGGCTTTAGTACGCAATGATGTGCTAAAAAACATGATACGTCGACTTTTGGTTGACTAGATAAAACTAGACTCATATGATTAGAATCGATATAGTATTGCATGAAACTTGAATAGGCAGTGTACAGATCAGGATTTTTGAGTAATCTATTTTCTAGAAGTAAAAATCTACGATAAGCTTGCGGAGAAGTATTTCCTAGGTCAGGGTTTATTTTATATTTAAACGGAAGATCTACCATGAATCTACCGCTCGGTTGCCGTACTACACTCGCAGTAAAAATTGATTCTGCTTGTTTTTCTTCCTTTGATAAGATTTGTTTTTTAGGCAAATGTTCGATTTCCCAAAACCTAGGGAGAATGACCTCTAAAGGAGGTGAATGACTCGTTAAAAAACAACTGGTTAGTTCCGTAAGACTACCTACTTCGTCAACTTTTCCCATGACGACCCAGCCAAAGATAGTTTCAAGGGCTGAAGGTTGCCCTATTTGTCCAAGAACCCTGCCCTCCTTGAATATCTGTGCGAATAGCTCGCAACCAATAACTAGGTCCACAGGTCTAGATTTGAAATAAGATGGGTCGGCAAGTTTAAGGTTTTTCAAGTGTTTCCACTGATTATCGTTCAAAGTGAATGTAGTCATATTGGAACATAATTGTGGAACGACAATTGCTTCGAAATTAAGTAAAGGAGTGACCTGTCCTTGTGGCTTAATGTGACATTGAACGAGCCCTTTGGAAGTAAAAGAAGACATCTGATTTAATCCGAATATTTCAGTGGTGTAACTTCGCCTAGGAAGATTAAGACGCTGAATACACTTTTCACTGATGAATCCTGTCTGTGATCCAGAATCAAGCAGTGCCCTTACAGGTTGAAAATTTCCGCAACCGTCCATAACATCTATTATGGCGGTGCATAAAAGAAAGGTACCTGAAGGTCCTGAGGTATTTAATGACACATGAAGATTATTGACAGGTGGTGTCTGAATGACAGGACTAGTATCTTGGCTTCCAGACTCTTGATTAGTTTCTAAGATATGAGTTGCCTTTTACTATTGTAAGTCCTGCATGAATATTTTGATTTGCACGTATCTACCCCATGCAAGGGATGAAAACACGCTAGACATAATTTTTTCTGCTTGACGAAAGATAGGCGATCGATAGGTGAGAGATCAAGAAATGTTTGACATTTCGAAAGCACGTGACCTTGATTACACCGGAAACATTTTATTCCCGTACTTGAATTAGTTGAGGGGCCAGCCAGTCCTATAAAAGGCGAATTGGATGATTTATAGCCCAAACTGATTTTGCATAGAATTTGAATTTTGACAGGTAGGCTTTTGCCCAAACTGATTTTGCATAGAATTTGATTTTTGATAGGTAGGCACCTTTTTGGGTGCTGTTGATTGAGGAAGTGATTCCAAAACTATACATCTTTTTTCTAGAAATTGAAAAAGTGACTGAAAAGTGGGAATTTCGGTATTAGTATTGGCGTGACTCATTTCGAAATTTGAACGCGTCGGAATATCCAATTTTTCAAAATGAAAAAAATAATGAAAATAATAATAAATAAGTCCCAACTGTCAACGTCAAAGCTAAGTGATTTTAAAATTTCTAGGGATTCAGAAAAGGTGTCAATTAAATTACGCAATTCTTTAGTTGACTCGTTTTTTAATGTGGAGTTCATAATTGTGCTTAAAGCATCATTTGCGAGGTCTCGCTTGTTTTGATATCTATTGACTAATTTGTCGTAAGCAATTTTATAATTTTGATCAGATAAGCTAATCCCTGATATCAATTTTAAAGGCTCATCCTCGAGATATGAAAATAAATATTGAAGTTTTCGAACGTTACTTAGACTTTGATTTTGCTCTATAATGTTATTAAAAAGATCGAAAAAGCTTGGCCATAATTTTTTATCACCTCGAAATATGGGAATACCTAACTCTTTGAGTTTTGGAGTTTCGTTTTGTCGAACATATGATCCCGAAAAGGATGGGGCCTCAACCGGAAATATTTTAGAGTAAACCCCCTTACACGCATAAAAATATTTACGAGCTTCTGAAAGGATCGCATCCTGCGTTTTTGCACGGCTTTTTTGACAGACATGATTTTACCTTTGAAATGACGAAATTGTCGGTAAATATACAATTAACGCTAAATTAATGCTTCTGAAATAGAAAAATGAAGAATTGTCGAAAATATGCACTAATTTATCGCAATTGATGAAAATTGTTTTAAATATCGAAATGATATGGAACACATCTAATCACAGAAATGTCGGTAAATATACAATTAACGCTAAATTAATGCTTCTGAAATAGAAAAATGACGAATTGTCGAAAATATGCACTAATTTATCGCAATTGATGAAAATTGTTTTAAATATCGAAATGATATGGAACACACCTAACACACTGAACATGTGCTTGTTTGTTTTGATTGCTTCGATTTGTTTACTGAATGACCACGCGGTACGTTACCATAGCAGCGGACCGAAAAACAGGTGAACTGCGCCGCTACCGAAGGTCGAGCGAAAATCTCTCTCGTTTCAATACGATTGGCAAAATTCAAGGCCTTGTATGATCTCGGCGTGAAAATGGCCGACTTATTAATACCGTCGTATGGAGTAAATTTTAAATAATTCGGTCGAAGGAACACTTATGTTTTGCCCGCAGTTAGAAAAACGATAACTGCAATGGACTGTATATATTTTAATTAATGAAAGCGCGAACAAACATAAATATATTGATATGAAATTACGAAATAATCAAAAGGTCCATAGGTTAATTGTGGGTACCACACAATGGAAATCAGAAACAAAGCACTCACCAGTTTGCAGCCAATTTCTCCACGTTCCAACGGGCCCATGTCTGGATCTAATGATGTCACCACGTAGCTGAAGGGCTGAAGTTTCTAGTTCTATGCTTCAGTACACCAAAATCGAGCACTTTCAAGTGTAGAAATTTGAAATAGTTGGAGAAAGTAAATTAACACGCCATTTCTCGAGGCGGTCGAAAAAGGATCTCACTGATTCTTGGTGCGTCCAAATGCGCGAAAAATGCACTCTGTCCGTCATCCAATTGTGTGGTTTTTAAAATTTACAAACAACCGCGAAATTTAGCGGGAGCTAACATAGATGATGTGCAGATTGCTTATTTAATAAATTCTAAATCAAATAACTCAAAAACTAGTCGTTCGATATGAAAAATAAAATTACTTCTAAGTAAAAAGTTGAGAGACCTTTCCAACGAGATATCACACGACGCACTTTTCCTCTTGAAAATCAAGGGGTGAGCCGCGCCTCTGCTAGGGGTTGATAGGTAGGGATGTCGCGAAATCGCAAAAAAGTGTCTCCCTCGCAAACAAAATCGACGTATTTCGGGAGGGAGGAGGAGTTCTCGAGAAATCCCAGGTGGAACGTTTTAAATGGGACACCCTGTATATTTTTCGACGCTGAATTCGAATCCGCGGTAAAAAATTACCTACACATCTGGCATTTTCCAAGTTGGTTAATTCATATGAAATAATTTTTCTGATTGCAGGTTTTTTTAAATTAGCTCTTGAAAATCAAAAAACTGCCAAATTTGGCCAAAAAATTTACCTATTTAAAAAAATTCAGATATCTCAAGAACTAATTATACCAGGGCAGCGATATATGGCTTGTTTGAAATTTCACATTATTGTTGGAACGAGGTGTCCATAATTTTTTAAAAAACAAATTTAACAATTTAAAAAAATATTACTGTTTTAAATGTTTTTTTTTGAAAATTACTTACTTTGATACTTTATTCGAAATGTATTTTCAGGGCCTTCCAAACAAGCCATATTAACCTTGGTGTAAGTAGTTCTCGAGATATCTGAATTTATTTTAGTACATGTAAAATTGGTTATTTTTAATCTATTATTTTCAAAAATTAATTTCTATATAATAAAAACTATCCATTATAAAATTTGGGATTCTTTACCCCATTGACAGGTAGAATAAATGTACCAAAAATTATTAAAATCGGAAATATAGTCTGCCAAATGTCTTTTATTTTTGTTAATATTTCATATGTCATATATAATATTTAGGAAGTTTTTTGACCCTGGATTCAGATTTATTGACGAAAAAAACATGGACAATTTTTTGGTGGGTGTATGATGATTATCACTGATTAAAAAGACATTTTTAATCACACAAAAAAGTAAAATTTTGCACCGAGATCTTAGGCTATAGTCCTCGGGGTAAACATAAGGTTCAAATAAAATGTTGGGCCCTTGCAGACATCTTAAAAACAAAAACGTCGAAAAAATATATATTTGAGGCTGTATTTTTGCATATACGTAATATTCCAAAACTCCCTGTTACCTATTTTCACAATGGTTGGCGTTTGATGCAAACATTCAGAAATAAAGATACGAAAAATGCACAGATACCAAATTTACATAGAGTTTTTGTCAACTGTACGTCGATGATTTGACGTAACGAATACAAGAATAAAATAATATTCATGCTTAAAAGTATAACCAATCAGGACATTTTATCTTAAGGACCGGAAAAAGGATAGACTTCCATTGATATTGCTATTTCAAATATGTTTGCATTCTGCATCGTAAGGTACCGTAGGTATTGCAATAATATGTACTATATGGAAATAATATGCATATGTCTTTAAAAGCAACCAATCAGGTCTTTTTGGCTTAAGGACCCCAAGGCCCTCATGTTTGCATCATGAATGGGCAGTTACCGTGGGAAATATTCCAATTATGTATATGTATTTTTACCACTAACACCACAGTGATAAACTGGACATTAGATTTTCGAGATCAGCACCTCATACACACACATCCATTAACGAGGTAGATCGTGTCATCTCTAAAAACTAGGAAGAATTCAGGGATATGGTTTGTACCGTCCTATAGAATGTAACGTCACGATAGATGTCACATGTCTTAAATAATCCATATTTATATTCTAATTTCTGTACTATCTTTAATAGCGTTTTTTATTGTTTTGAATAATAATTTATTAAAACCAATTTTTGTTTGTTTACTACTTTTTAAGTTGAATATCAACTTTATTGAAAATTTAAAAATGACAGCTATCAAAACAAAGATAAACATAAATCACATGCTAAATCATTTGGATACTCGGATATTTTACAAGTTTATGGGAGATATCGCTTTTCCTGCCATGCCCTTCCTTCGCGGCTACTAGCTGCCGCGTATCATCTGCCAAGATAAACCACGTGAATAAATGTGTGTGTGTATCACTAGAGAAGAAAGAGACAGATATGTCCCAGTAATGTTAGTAAGAAGTATGTATACAGTGAGAACGAGCCGGTTGGAATAAGTTCGCTAGTGGGTTAATTAAAACTTTTTTGAAAAAATCTTTTATGGTCGGACCTCCGAGGTCTACTCATATAGAATTTTTTTTTCAGATGGGATAACCCCCTTGTGGTGAAAAATAATTTTTTTTGACAATCAAACTAAATATGTCAAAAAAGGTTTTTTGAATTTTTTACTTGTGGTACCTTATTCAAAAGCTTATGGAAAAAGAAAAACAACGGCGTAATATTTTTTGACATAAGTAATTTAAAGTGTCAAAAAATTAAGATGTGTTTTTGTTTTTTTAAAAAAACCAAACAACAAAATTTTTAAAATGATATTTTTTGACATTTTAATTGACGTAAGTCAAAAAAAAATTACCATTGAATAAGTACAAGTAAAAATTTGAAAAAATCATTTTATGCCATATGCCAAAAAAAAATCATTTTGTTGTTTTTCTTTTTTAATTAGCTGTCGAACGAGGTACCACAAGTGGGGTCATTCCATTTGAAACAAAAATTATTTGTTGGTGCACCCCTTTCCGTGGGTCCGTCCAAAAAAAAATTGCAAAGAAAATATTTGTTGTTAAAAATCTCAATTGATGTGCTTGTGCGTAGCGTATTTATGCCAAAGGGCTTGTTCTCACTGAATACCCAAGTGCCTTGATAACAAGTTTCTATTTAAAGTACGAATTCACACAAAGTCAAGTCAGTCTTTTTAAAATATTTACGTATTTTAATATAATTTAATAATTATCTTAAATTTTATTTTTAATCCATTAAAAATGGCGCAATCACAAATATGGGTTTAAAACAAAATACTTAAGTAGGTTGAATATTTGTACAAGAAATAACTCAATTAAATATCACTCTTAAAGGCCCTATCAAATTAAACATTTTTCACCACTGTCATAAAACCTTGACTCAACAATTATGTCTTTTTGTTATTGTGAACTACCTATAATACACTAAAATTCATGGGGTCAGTTCTGAAAAAGAAAACCACAGAGTACAATATTTTCAAGTCCTAAACCAGTAGCGCACAAAAATATTTTCGTGAGAGGGGTGGTTATTGTGGGGGAGCCTTGGACATTTTTTATTTATTTTATACATATGAAAAAAGTAGGGAAACTTGAGAATCTTAGGGAGAGCTGTCCCCTGGATACATTCCTGCCTTAACTATCGTCCCTGTGTACCATTCGGATTGGAGTTAAGCACGTCCTTTTCTCCAATCAAAACGGACTACGGAAACAATAGAGCTTAAACAAATTAAATTCTAAAGCGTTGATGAAAACTACGTAGTTTTCTTTTTTAGTCCTATTTTTAACCCGCAAATTTTGATCTACTTTTTATATATTCAAATATTTACAGAACACTCAACACAATTTTAGGAACAATCCAGTCTTTGGTTTTTTAGCATCTAGAAAAATTACATTTTTAAAAAATTGTTTACACATCGGTACCACATCCCTCCTGGTATCCTTCATCTGGCGAGTTCCGACTACTACCACTAAATGCCCGCTTCAACGCATTTACAGGAGGTAACACCGGTACAGCACCTCTTTGCCATACCCTCAAAGTCTTAACATTTGCTGGTAGCCCTACTTGATTCACTGCTTGAGAGCTATCACCCAATGGAACTTCACCGATTGGTAGGCCGTAATCTTTGGGGTATTTTGGCGAAGTATCACAGTTGATTTTTAAAACTGAGGGAGGCTTGTCGTCAAATACAAAAGCTGGATTCGTTTGCATGCAACTGTCTTCTTCCCATAAACTCGATGGGTACAAAGAGTCTACGTTTCTGCTGTATTCTCCGCTAGCAGGTCGATCTACAGAAACGTTGTCTGAAGCTTCTAATTGTTTTTCGTGGTTTATAAGATCGGGATTTTTATACGAGTTAGTCGGTGAGACGTATGATCCAGATAAGACGCTTCCAGAGCCTCCATAGGAACTGCAAGTGTATTGCATGTCATTTGTTCTTGGAGGTTTCTGTACTGGGTTACAGAATTGTACAGTTTTGTTTGCGTCAACAGGATTTTGGTTAAATCCCTTTTCATGGTCAACAGCTGAACCGTTAACGACGGTAACTACTCCGATTTGATTTGGGCTCTTTGAATCGATATAAGGGTGTCTTCTCATTCGAATCAAAAGGATTAAAATTACGATTAAAACGACTAGAATTAGCACAACAAGAGCGGCACTTAAACCCGCTATTTGACCGTTTCCCAATGACGTGATTCCCAAAGGCCTCGAACTAACTCGTAGCGTGTAATTTGCCTCCGAATTGCCTGCCCGGTTCGCCGCTACACAATAAAATTCATACGAATCGATTTCTTGTACATTAGTTAGTATTAAATTGCTCTGCTTTTCCTGCCTTCCATTTTCGATAACGTAAACCTTCTGTTGGGGCGAGAAATAACTGTTATTCACCAACGCTTTCCCGTTTAGATACCATTTAATGCTAGCAGGAGGAATCGCGTTGGCTCGGCAAGATATTGTAGCGTTTTCTCCTGCAATTACTTCGACATATCTGCTTACTGGCAGAATTTCTGGTTTACACGCTAGATCATCTATATGAATTTCAGAGAACGATTTGTCAATTAATCGCTCTGGACCACCGCCACATTTTGGAGTTACAGAATAGGGGATATTGTAGTGGTTTAACCATTCTTTGATCGGTCTCAGACGACAATCGCAAAACCATGGATTGTTGTGCAACTCGATACCGTGTAACTTTGTTAAAACTTCGATAGTATTTAATCTAAACTCGGAAAGTTGGTTTCCGTTAAGCTTTAGGAATTCTAAATCCTCTATACCCTGAAAAGTTTTTGACGCGATAACTTTTATTTCGCAGTTTGATAGATCAAGTTTGACTAAAGCTTTTAAGGACTTAAAAGCTTCTGGATCGATCTTTTGAATCGGATTATTTGCTAGGACTAGGTCTCGTAAAAATGGTGTGTCATCAAATGTGGCCGTCGGGATTGAAGTTAGTAAATTGTTTGACAAATCCAATTCGACGAGGTTTGTCAAACCTGCAAATGCACGACGATCTATTTGACCAATCTTACATCTTGCTAAAAACACTCTTTGTAAATTAATTAATCCAGATCTCAAAAAAGTTTCGCGGGACAAAATCTGTATGTTGTTTCCAGATAAGTCCAAAACTTGTGTTTCCGGGTCAGCACTTTCCGGTACGGTAATTAATCCTCTTTCCATGCACTCCACTGCTTGTTTTCCACCTTTCCACTTGCACGTACATAACGAAGGACACGAACCGTATATAGCGCACTGATTAAGATTGACCGACAGAATTAGCCAAACCTCCAAAAACACGAATAATTTAAATTGACGAAACATTGTCTGATTCATGTATCGCACTTGTAATACATACAAAAGCACTTAGCGTCGTAGGCTATGGAATTATCGCGCGAAGTTGTGTGGCACGTAACGCCGAAACTTTAACGAAACATCGATACGTGCGTAGTCAGAATTATATGGAGTTACGAGAGCCAAGAAAGGAGTTTCAACGCGCGCGATAGTCTCTGCTATACTAAAGAGAGACTTGCTATCGCCGTTTAGCCTGATTCACGACAACGAGATCATTGGACTATATCCCTCTCTTTCTTTTGCTTTGCGATTAATGCCGTTGCGCACTGGTTGGTAAGGAGTAGTGTAAACCGCGGCATGCATCGCAGTTATAGGCAGTAAAAAGCAGAGATTCAGTAACTCCACTTTAAAATAAATACTGTCAAAATTTTTTAAGACCAATTTTATAAGTTTACCGCTTAATATATTTTTTTATATCCTTGCTGAATTACAACTAGAAACATATCTAAAGGGCCGGCTGTAAGGCCGGGAAAGATGGACCCCTGCCCGGAGCGGCAATTTTTCTGTAAAATGAACTAGTTTATTATGAATAAAAATCTTAGATTATTGAATAAATAGAGGAAGCACCGAACTAGGCAGGTTGTTTTTCGCAAAAATTTAAAATAACACAATGCCAATTGAGCAATGTAAATATTACTAAAAGAAATGCAGGTGTTATATAAAGGGTTATTTGCATATTTGACTTGAAATTGTGTTAAATAAGTAATGTTTTATCAATAAAAATTAAACCTTGACAACAACCCACTAAGTATGGAACGGAAAAACGATGTTGTGTAACGTTCCCAAACAGCTCACTTCGCCCCAGGGATGCACGTTTTATGTCGATTTCACGTCGGTACGTTTCGGGATCAATAAAGTACGTACTATGTACGTAAAATTGTGTACGTACATAGTACATCCACTAGTTACGTATATTTTACGTACCTTTTACGTCGGTACTACTCGGGACCAATAAAGTACGTACTATTTACGTACAAATGTGTACGTACATACTACGTATACTATAGGTACGTACATTTTACGTCGGTAATTCTCGGGACCAACAAAATACGTTCTGTGGACGTACATATGTGTACGTACATGGTATGTATATAGTACGTACAAGTATATACGTACATAGTACGAACACTAGGTACGTACATAGTACGAACACTAGGTAAGTACATAGTACTATTTTAGAGATGCACTTCCAAACATTTAACAAAGGATTTTTAATAGATGGCGTAGACTATAGTTAACATTTAACCGTATTGTTGGAGATATATTACTTAAATATTAAGTCAAGCAAAAGAAACTTTAAACTTATCAAGACTTTGAGCCTCGAGGAAAAACTGGACTAACTCAGTAGGAATGTTCAGGAAGCTGGAATAGTTTTAAATGGTAACCACCTAGCTCCAATCCTACATTTTCTTTATTTTAATTTAATTTTCTATCTACTTAACATGTACGTCTAGGGTACGTACATGTTAGTTACTATATAAGTACCATGTACGTCTGGAGTACGTACATTTTACGTTTAATGGGACGTATTATGTATATAACTAGTACAAGATTTTTTACGTACATAGGACGTACGTTCATCCAAAATACGAATGTACCTTAATAGTACGTACTTCAGTACGTTCATAGTATGTACAAATCGAAGGAAAATAATGGCTAAAGTGGTGTTCCTATGACGTACATATGTGGACGTAATTCGAAAAATGTACGTACCATGTACGTACATTACGTCGCAGAAGTACGTTCTCTGTACGTACATAGTACGTACTTGTGCTCTCTGGGCTTTAATAAAGAAACGTTTTTAATATTGTTTTTTCTATACACTTGTTCCGTTAAATTGTGTTACTTTGCTAAGTTCAGAAGGACATCTTATTATATCCGTTTTATCAAGTTTCGTTATATCTTGATAACCTTTTTTTTTAAACTTTGATAACTTATCTCCGGGTTGTTTCTTTAGGAAATAGATAGAACGACTCTAGAGACTCCGATGTCACTCGATTTGTTACGGTCGGTCACGAAAGAAGAGCATGAACATAAAGTTGCATAACGCTTGCAATGTCGACCAGTAAGACCTTTTAAGTTGGATTTTATATTTCTGCCATATATTTTTGCATTTCTCGTTTCAATTGTCCAGTTCTTTGGGGAATTAGGGGAAGACTGGATACAAAGGTACCTATTTTTTTTCTTTAATAATACACGTAGGAGTTCAATAAGGGATAAATAAGGTATAAGCATTTTTGGCGTACCCAATGGCCGGCCGTTCCATTGTTTACCGTTGCGAACAAAAAATACACTAGTATATTTACGAACAAACCCTATTGTAAGAATTATTAGACGTGAAGAAGCCCATTTTTCTCTAAAATACGCACATGCTAATTTTTTCTACATAACCCAAAATTAACGGGTTGAGTGCCCACGTCCAGTATACTGGAGCAGCGGTCTCTCTCAATGGTTGTTTATGTTGAGAGAATTAAATAAATACTGTGGTCTCTGATAAAAATTTTGCGCTATGAGTCCGTTCTCTATCTGCCTTGCTCTCTGATTTCTCACTCACGAAAGCAACTGATGTCACAAACGACCCATTGAATTAACGTCCATTTAACTGGACGCGGTTCCTGGTTAGAGACAGTATAATGGACGTGGGCACTCAAATATATTATGTTCGAGTTATGTAATAATGTGTAACAACTACTCCGAGGGAAAATACCCCTACCGGCATTGAATTATACAGATGGTTTGATGCTTTCGTTGGGAACTTGTTAAAACTGTTTGGTTTTCACTATCTTCAACGTCGATCACAAGGATACGAATGATCGCCGTCTGGAACACGTCCTGACAATCAGGAACACGTGATCCATGCCAATCTACGACCGGTTTCGGCCTTTTGGGCCATCCTTAGGTGAATGTAAGCGATAGCTCCGTGTAGAGCATAAGTTATGTGAAACCAACAGAAACAACTACTCCGGGGGAAAATACCCCTACCGGCATTGAATTATACTGATGGTTTGATGCTTTCGTTGAGAACTTGTTAAAACTGTTTGGTTTTCACTATCTCCAACGTCGATCACAACGATACGATTGATCCCTGTCTGGAACACGTCCTGACAATCAGCAACAAGTGATCCATGCCAATCCTCGACCGATTTCGGCCTTTTGGGCCATCCTCAGGTGATTGTAGGCGATATCTGATTGTCAGGACGTTTTCCTGACGGGGATCGTTCGTATCCTTGTGATGGACGTTGGAGATAGTGAAAACCAAACAGTTTTAACAAGTTCCCAACGAAAGCATCAAACCATCAGTATAATTCAATGCCGGTAGGGGTATTTTCCTTCGAAATAGTTGTTTCTGTTGGTTTCACACATGGAAGATACTTCTTGCGTCCAGGTTTCTTTATTTGCAAATATTTTATTTTGAACAATCTGGCTATGTGAAACTACTAACTCTTTATTCTGTACTCTGTAAGTCAGAGCATTAGTGATTCCGACTCTCTTTCCTAGGTTTTGGAATCCCTTTTCCATTGTTATGATTCTAGGATTTTTACTACAATAATAGTAAGTGTGAATGAAAAGGATTTTCGGTTAAAATTTGCACAGTTGGAGATTATTTAATAGTATCTAGTACTGGTCATTATACAGGGTAATTTTCAGCGATTTCAGTCGCTTAAAAAAATATTTGTTAAATAAAACTATTTAATAATAAAAAATCATTGTTCGAAATCAACTTTTTTTCCAAGTTGATTAGAAAAAATATATTTCGTTATTATTTTTCACTTGTTGACCCGAATGCTTTGAAATTTATTTATACCTAGTCAAATTGTAAAACAAAACTTTAAAAAAATAGTGTTTTTCAATTTGAAAGGCTTCCAAATTTTTTAAAATTAGTTAAAGGTTTTTTACAAGCTTTTATTTAGCTTCAGATGTTCTGTCTAACTAACTATCTATCAAATCTTGTGAAGCGTTTTTGACACACTTCCCATTATCCGATTTGGATGAAATTTGGTACACACATAGTGGTCCCATGACAATACAACATTAAGAAAAAAATATCCTAAACCCATCCCTACCCCCCACCCTCTTCCATAAAAAATGCGTTTTTGACACACTTCACTTTAAATGACTTTTATAAAATTTGGTATATATGCATAAAGGTCCGATGGCAATACAGCCCAAACAAAAAATATATTTCTACCTCTACCCCAGCAAGACGGAAATGGTTCTCTTTACAAAGAAGAGGAAGATAGTAGGCTTCAAAGCACCACAAATGTACGGAAGACCACTTGCACTATCGCAAGAGGTTAAGTACCTGGGGATGGTGCTAGACAGTAAACTAAGCTGGAAACAACATATAGACCGACTCACAACAAAGACGATAAAAACATTCTGGCAAGTAAGAAGGGTGGTAGGAAGAAAGTGGGGACTCAGCCCAAGGATCATGCACTGGATCTACACGGCCATCATAAGATCCAATACGGATCCGTGGTTTGGTGGCCGGGAGCAATGAAAACCACTAACGCCAAAAAGCTCGAAAGCATGCAGAGGCTGGCGACCTTGAGCATCACCGGAGCTCTAAGGTCTACTCCTAACATAGCCCTGAATACCATCCTGGGTCTCCCATCGCTGTCCACCTGGATAAAGAAGGAAGCGATGGCAGCATACCTCAGTATAAGGGACGCGGGCGTGTGGAGAAGGAGCGGTGGAAAAAAAGGACATTCGGAGATCGCGACTGTGACGGAAAAGGAGATTCCTTTATCGACGTACAGGCTAGCGATGCCAGAAAAGCGGTTAAGGGGGAAAAGGAGATACCGTGTAACCATACCACCAAGGGATGCATGGAAGGAGGACGGAGTTGAACTCCTTAGCGACGCCACGGTCTGCTTTACAGACGGATCAAGGCTGACAGACCGGAATTCGACCGGTGCAGGAGTGTACGTGGAAAACAAGAGCATTGGAAAAAGCTACCCGCTGGGATCCAATGCAACAGTATTCCAGGCAGAGGTTTACGCTATACTGGCGTTAACATGGGAGGAAGAAATTAGGAACGAAATAGGAAAACGCCTCTGCATCTGTTCAGACAGTCAAGCTACGCTGAAAGCACTGTGTAAACCAACCATGTCCGCAGGTTTGGTGCAGGAGTGTGCGGATGCACTTCAGGAATTGGCCGGCGTAAGAGAGGTAGAGCTCGTATGGGTCCCAGGTCACGTGGGAGTCCCCGGAAACGAGAAAGCGGACAGACTCGCCAGGGGAGGATCCCAGCAGAAATGCGTCGGGCCAGAACCGTTCCTGGGGCTCACAAGAGGGCAAATGAAGTTGGCCGTAACAGAGTGGACCCAGAAAGAGATACAAAGGGAGTGGACCAACACAGGAAACGCCAGACAGGCGAAGGAGTATGTGACAGGCTACAGCAAATCCCGTAGGGACTGGCTGCTCCGTAGAACACGAAGAGAGGTGGGAGCCATAGTGGGCGTCCTGACCGGACACTGCGTCCTACAAGGACACCTGGCAAAGATGAGAGTGAAGGAGGACGCGACGTGCGAGCGATGTTGGGCCGAGTACGAGACCTCGGCGCATTTTCTCTCATCATGTGAAGCATACAAGGAGGCAAGAAGAGAGGTATTCGAAGAGGAGGCCTTTGAGACGGAGGACCTTCTGAATCTGAGGTGGCCCGATATTCTGGCCTTTGTACAGAAGACGGGCAGATTCCTTAACGAGGGAAGGACGCAGTAGGGGGGATGCCCGGGGGTTGGCGAAAAGGGCGCTTCATGTGCCTAGTCGCCAGGCCTAGAGCCTACCCCACACTACTACTACTACTACTACCCCCACCCTCTCCTTCCCCCAATAGAAAAATGAGTTTCCAAACAACTCACGATCAGCGATTTCATTATAATCTAGAATAAACTCTTCTGTTCTGTTATTGAACAAATATTTTCATTTAATAGAGTAGATAGCTGAGACTAAAAAGTAGAAAATAAATTGGTTAAAAAAAAATTAAGTCACAAGCTTTCATAAAATGCACTAAAAATTAAAAAATAATTTTCTAACATTCTAATATTATCATAATAATAAAAGCGATGGCCGCAAATCAAAGCATAAGTTAATCTAAATTTGTGATCTAAACACTTAAAGAATATTCAACATAGCAGGTCATCAAAGATATGTTTGAGAAATGCTGAGTATCTTGGGTCGGGTTGGGTGGGTTGGGTACCTCTGCATTTTTCTGCTAGATTGATTCTTGCAAATAGTGATATTTAATTGATACGGATATCTTATCATGCTAATATCGTCAAAATTTCCATCAGTCGGCCCTCGCTTTTATTATTATGATAATATTAGAATGTTAGAAAATTATTTTTTCATTTTTAGTGCATTTTATGAAAACTTGTGACTTAAAAAAAAAAATTTACCAATTTATTTTATTTTGACTGCTTCGCACTTTATTATAATTCAGTCAAATAGTAAAATAAACGTTAAGAAAATGATTTTTGGTAAATTGCCTTAGAAACTATTTGAGGAAATCACTTAGGAAAGGTGTATATTTGTGTGTCCCCGGATAGAGTTGACAAGAGGAAAAAATCCTTTATTTTTGATTTTACGAAAAAAACTCTTTCTTTATAAAAAATTCTGCTTGTTGAAAAATTAAGATTACCATAATAAAATCTTTTATTAGATATACAGTGTGTTATCAAATTAAGAAACATATAATTAATAAGAGGAGAAAAATCTTTAGTTTTAATTTCACGAAAAACATCACTCTTTATAAAAAAAATCTGCATGTCATAAAACTGAGATAACGATATTAATATCTTTGATTAGAAGTACAGGGTGTCAATTGCGTACTGGTACGATACATTTCCAATTCCGTAACACTAATAAATCCGTTCTGCTTTTGTAAACATTTTTTAGAATGTAAAACCTTTTTTTTAGAATGTAAAACCTATTTTTTAGAATGTAAAACCTATTACTTGAAAATCAATAATAATTACATGTTTCTTAATTTAAGAACACCCTGTACAGATAATCAAAGATTTTATTATGGTTATCTTTCCACATAGCATAAAAATCACATCAACGTTAAATTAACGTGAACAAAAATAACAAAGTTTTTTTTTACTTGAAAACAACCTCATAACATGTAATATTTATTTTGTTAAATCTCCATGCTTAAAGATAACTTAAAAACAAGGAGAAATCAAGCTATTAAAATGTACTTTTTGCTAAAGTTTCTGGTGCTGTGTATATAACGTGTTTTTTACCCTAGTTATTTTCATGTACCAAATTCACACTTGAAAAGTCCTCCACAACATGTTCTAAAACGCCACTAGATTAAGATTTCTCAAACCTACTAACTTTCTGCGTCTTTTTTGGTAACATTTTTTTAATAACATTTTTTTAATTTAAACGAGATGCGAAACACTTCAAGACAATTTTAAAGATGGCGCTCAAGGCAAGACAAAATATCTATATATCTATCTATATACATTATGTTTTTTTTTAAAAGCTAAACAAGATTTTTTAACAATACACACTTTCACTGAATATTAATGTGTCTTTATCAGGTTAATAACAGATGCGTCGTGATCGTGAAAGATCAGGGATCAGTTCCTTAAAAGTTTTTTGGAGTTTAGAGGACAAAGCACTGCCTGATAGATTTCGTCAAAGTGAAAAATCCCGACGATAGGTGGCGCTGCTATCTCAAAAATATTCAGTAGAAAAGCCATGCTAGTCGCGTTTTAAAATTCGTGTAGAAAAGGCGTGAATCTAATGTGATTTTAACGTAAAAATCACTTGAAACTAACGTAAAAGCATTGCTGTTTTAATTTTATAATGGCGTTATTACAACCCAGTTTTTAGCAACGTTATTTTTTATAACGTTAATAAATGACCTATTAAGCTTGTTCTCATATATGAAATAAACGTTTTTTTCTAGCAGCTTTTAAAATCAACGTTTTTTTCCCAAGCCTTTTTTACATGTTAAACACGTGATTGTGCTATGTGGGTTAATTTTTCAGAAAGCAGAACTGTTTATAAAGAGTAAGTTTTTTTCGTAAAATCAAAAATAAAGGATTTTTTCCTCTTGTCAACTCCATCCGGGGACACACTGTATTGTATAATGTATGTGTTAGGTTGGATAAAAAACTTGCATTGGCATATTTATTAAAAACTTTATAAGGGAATTTTTAAAATTTACTGGACGGGACCGATAAATATTTGACCTAATTTCTATAACTCTGCTATAGTATACAGGGTGTTTTTTTGAAGATAACAGAGGCTTTTTCGGCTATTCGACGTACTTATAATTTTTTTTGCAAAAGTCGTTTAACACATGAATTTTGCTTTTGAAGGGGGACATTATGTGGCTGTTAAAAAAAAATTAGCACAGATACCTATTGAGGGTAAATTTAACCTCTATATTTTGCATAAAAACAGTGACTTATCGGCTTGGCTAGCCTTAATTTTCAGTGGGAAAATAAAAAAATAAAAATAAAATAGGAAATAAGTGTCACTGCAAAATATTCCTTTCACAAAAAGAAATCGTCATGTTTTGTGATTTTCTATAATTCTCTAATAAATGTAGGGAAAAAGGGGACAAAATGGGATACGGGGGTAAAATGGGATACCGCAGTTTTAGGTAAACTGCTGCGCAAGAATAAAACCTCTTAATATCAGATGTTTTATCCCCATGAATGGTTCAACTTTCTGCAATATGATTGGTGCCGGTCGGCTGAGTTTGAGTTGGTTTTTGCTCAAAAATTGATGTTGTGCGCTTTTGATTGTAAAAATAGCTTGCGCATTTTGTGATAGTAAGTACATTTTTTACAGACTTTTCAATATTTTGTTTACATTGAACAATTAGTGGGTTAATGTATTATTCATAATTAAACGCGTTGCCGGTAAAATTAGCCTTTTACTGTATATGATTTTTGTTTCAGTTTAACTGGTGGTTTGGGGCAAAACGGGGTTTTTTAATGGGGGAAAAACGGGACACCTTATTATACCTAGTAACCTATACCCCATGTTGCCCCAATTTTTTTTTTGGAACCATCACATCAGTTGTTATTTATGTTGTTTTTGCAAAAAATAAGGGCAAAATTTGTGTGGGAGAGTCGACAACGGTTATCAGGTCGCTGTAATTCTATATAAATATACTTAATTTCATAATTATAAATGTATTTTTTATTACAACTTTTTATTTTTTAAATAAGTATTTTAATCTTGGTTAGTATTTTAATAAATAAAACTTGTCCTACAAAAATATTGATTGTAAATTACACAACCGCCCCGCCCGTTTTGTTACATATAGGTACCTCATTTTAAACCTAACCCACTAAGCACAAAATCGTAAAAAACGTTAAATAAATGTTGAAAAAGTAAATGTTTTTTTTTCTAGCACAAATTTGTGTTAAAATTAAGTCAACTTTTGATATTAAAAGAACATGTAGAAAATCCTAACAAAAATTTTATGTAAAAGCATTACAAAAAATATATTTCTTAATAACGTTAAGAAACCAGCATTTAAAAAACCATAATTTTATTAACATTAAAAATAATACCATCAATATATGGGTATTTTATAATGTTTTTCCTAGATCTCACTTCTAACGTTGAATTTAAGATATATGAAGCTAATAAATGTTTTGTTTTTTAAACATTAAAAAAAATGTATACTATAGAGGGCGCGATGGCAGCACCCTCTATAGTATAGCAGTCCCACTACCTGACCATCGCCATTACTTGCGTTTCGTTGCGAGTTGATACGAGTCGGTAGCAAAGACGCTTTTTGTAATTTTGGTTAAAATATTTGCATTTTGCAGAAACAAACATGGCAAATTTAAAGCACAATTATTAATATTGATAGTGAGTACATATTTGGATCGGAATATTACTCCAGTTGTGTGGGAAAGATGGTATAGTTAAAGAACAACAAATGTCTGTGCAATGATGTAAATGAAGCACCACAAAATCAGGTAAGAAAAACTAAACAAAAGAAAAAAAATGGTTTTGTATGAAATATCGCATACCTATAGGCAATCAGACAGGGAATGCGACAATTTACCGCGGACGATTAGCCGCCGGACCTTAAGCCGCGTATTCATTTGAGGCAGAATTATATAATAATAATAAATCGGCTTTATTGATAAATAAATGTTACATAGGCGATGTTTAGCAAACTGCTACTTCGCAAGCCTCGCAGCGGGACCAAATGAATGCTTCGCGCCTTGAAATTGTTTGCCTTGTATTCACTTGAGCATGGATTATTTGGCCTCGTAGCGAGGCACTTACTACAACATTATTGTTTACATAGAATTTAAAATTTTATTTTCAAAATCTACGGATCCGAATTTCCTTTCCGGAGTGTGGAGTTCACGAAACGCTCAACAGACTGTTGCTGCCCTGCGTTTCCAAAATAGAAGAATTTTATTTACATTATTTATGTTACCTTATCTTTAGAGATATTTGAAAAAAATATATTTTTTCATTGTTAAAAAAACATTTATTTTCAATGTTAGAAAAACATTTCTTTTTCAATATTTTTTTAACGTCCGAAAAACACTTTAAAAAAACGTTATAAACACATAAGATTATTTTTCTAACGTCAGAAAACGGGTTATTAAGCTTCTTTTTCACTATGAATATGACGTTAGAACTAACATCCAACCTAACGATATGTTTTTAACTTATACATTATTTTGACGTTATTAAAATGTTTTTGTGTTTAGTGGGAAATAGTCTCCTCGCAAACAAAATCGAAGAGTTTGAGGGTTTTTCCAAAAACATATGACAAATACCTGAAAAATTCTCTGTTACCTTTAAATAGAGATAATAAATCCGGATAAAGAGCAGGACAAGCCCAGCTTTTTTGTCAAAATAAAATATTCCGGCCAGCTTGTTTTTTCGTCCGAATTTTTGGCGACCCAAGAGACTGTTGTTTTTCGTAATCCACGGTCAAAAAGTTTTAACTTAGACTTTCCAAAAGAAGCGGGCATAATTTATCCAAGGCGAGCTGATCAAGTCACATAAAAATTTATATATATATTTATCGGTTTCACAACGTTCTACGTCTTCCGATACCCAATCTCCACTCGTTTCTGTTTGCCCATAAAATTCATCATCTAGGCCTCTTATTTTTTATTTCACTATCTATTCCTTCTCTCCAGCTTCTCCTCGGCCTTCCTCGTTTTCTTCGGCCAGTTGGTTCCCATTGTAATATTTGTTTAGGTAGTCTTCCATCATCCATTCTTTGTACATGTCCGTACCACACCAGTTGTTTTGTTCTTATATCATCCACTAGAGTACGTTCACCCACTGTCATAATTTCTCTTATTCTTTGATTGGTAACTCTTTCTCTTTTTGATTTCCCTGCTGCTCTTCTCCAATAGTCCATCTCCGTAGCGGAAAGCATTTTTTCTGTTCTATCTTTGATTGGCCATACTTCTGCCATAAAAATTTCCGACGCCTATACTTTTAGAACTAACAAAAACCAAGTTTTTGACATCATTTGTTCTTTGATTTATTGATATTTTTTGTTTGCTTTTTTTTGCATTATATAGGTTGGGGCTCCTGTCATTTGTCCAAAGTGTTTTTTTTTGCAAATTCAGGCATTTTGGTCCCATGAGATTTTTTTTTGCCTATCAAGTTATTTTGGCACTGTTTTACAAAACAACCGGTTTTGTTCGGCTTTTTTTTCTTAAAAATTCGGCTTTTTTGTCTTTGACGTCTTCCTTTTATCTAGTTTAATAAAACACTCTTTAGATATATAGGCGTAAGTACACTTTCTTAAGTGTCTGTTGGCTAGTCCCAAAATCTTGAAACGTACACCCACCTAAGTTGCGTGGGCACCTATAAATGGGCTCGACTAAGCCCTTATCTGAGGTTAAAATCTCAGAATTATCAAGCAATTCATTAATGCTGCCACGACCGGTTAATTAAGAAAAGGTGTAAAGCAGAAGAAGAAAAATGTCGACAATATCCTTTGGCGACCGGATGCCATCAAGTAGCCAAGCTGGACGAACGAGTCACTTTCCTGCGGTTTAATAGAGTTCCTGTAGAATCTGTAGTTTTAAAGAAAATAAGTTTAAATTAAAAACTACAGAACTAGGTAGGGCAAGGTAGTGACTGTTCGGTTATATTTAATAACAAGTGATTGATGAAGTAAAAATAAGAAGAGTTTTTACCCAACTGCGGCACGGCGTAAGGTAATGTTTTTCGATTGTTGTATGTATGTAAGTCTGAGGGCACGGCCGTGCCTCGCCAAGTTCGCGCTGCCTTACCATCTTTTCTTGAAACATTTCAGCCCATATTTGACCTATCTAAAACTCTACTTCGGAATGAGCTACGAATCTCAAACTTTGCACAGTGGTATATATTTATAGATTTAACAACCTCTCCAAGTTTCATAGATTTCCATAAAGTAGAAATTGCCACTCACTGACTCACTCACTCATATATAGAGCATCAGAATTCTACTGTACTTCCAGATATGCTACAAAGCTGAAATTGGACAGACTGATAGAAATTCTGACAAGAGCCCTGGAAAAAATCAAAAAACCCCAAAATTCTTCCCTGTACATGTAAAGTTATGTAAAAGTAATATTGCCCACTTCCAGATATGCTAGAGAGCTGAGCTTTGGCAGACTGATAGGAACCATGATAAAAATATAGGAAAAAATTAAAATACCCCAAAATTCTAATTTACTTCCCTCCCCTATAAATGTAAAGTTATGTAAAAGTAACATTGCCCACTTCCAGATACACTAGAGAGCTGAGCTTTGGAAGGCCGATAGTAACTATGAAAAAGCTATAGAAAAAAATTAAAACACCCCAAAATTCTAATTTACTTCCCTCCCCTATAAGTGTAAATTTATGTAAAAGTAACATTACCCACTTCCAGAAACGGTAGAAAGCTCAGCATTGGAAGACTGATAGGAACTACGATAAAACTATAGGAAAAAATTTAAAAACACGAAAATTTTAATTTGCTTTTCTCCCCTATACATGTAAATTTATATAAAAGTAACATTGTCCACTTTCAGAAACGCTAGAGCTGGGCTTTGGAAGGCTAATTATGATAAAACCATGGGAAAAAATTAAAAAACCTCAAAAATTTAAGTAAGGCATTGCAAAAGTTTTGAACAATATCCTGCATATTTTACTACTTTAAAAATTAAATATTATCCAATTCCTTTAAAAAGGGAGTGAAATCATACCAAAAACATTTCATGAAAAAAAGCCAAGTACGCAAAAAATCGCATTCTGTAAAAAGAATTGAGATGAAATTAAAGCCAAGTTCTCCACTACAAATTTCAAAATGAAAGGTTCTTACTAGTTTGGAAATGTTTTTCTAAACTTGGCTATATAATTTAAGTTTTTTGAATTCATAAAAAACTCTATTTTCGCCATGCAGAACGAGAAATTAGTAATTAAAATCAGTTTTATGGTTCCTGATTTTTTTTTCAATCATGGTTTTACAAATTTTTACCTTCTCAATTTTGTCTGCATTTATTTCCCCATAACTTAATTTCAGACTGACCAATAATTCCTGTTATATCCTGTTGAGTCCTGACATTAGCAAGGGCGGTTTTAGAGCAAAAGTCTGGGGGGAAGATGTAATGGTAAAACGGTATCCGTAAATAAGCGCACATGAAAAAAGCGTTGTCCCTTGAATAAATTTAAGTCTTTAGAATTAAAATGTTCCATTCAAAATGTAAAAATTTAATAGATTAGGTTGACTTGATCAACTCAAAATTACCCACAAAAGAAGAGGTATTAAATTTCATAAAAAATTAAAAATAAATTAAATTTTTGTTATTTTTGAAATATTTAAATGATTTAAATTTTTAACTATAAATACATTTTGTTTGGAAGCTCTTATGATTTATGTCTAACGTACATTATTATCTCAGGAGCATAAATGGGCCATTAGACTAGTTTCTATTCGTTGGTCATAGGCAAAAATTACACCAGCAGCAGATAAAATAAAAGAGTGATCATAACCTTACTCATCCGGGGTTTGGTTACCTTATACCCCAAAATTTCGAGTTAATTGTAAAAACATTGCAAATTTTCCCGAAGACACACAATAATAAATGGATCCATGACGGATCTGACACCTTCCTAGCTAGCCTATTATCACGCTTCAAGTGAAGCCATAATAATATATTAGCCTTAAAAACAGTCTTTTGTAAATATCTCAGAAATTAAAGCTCCTACGAAATATAGTCTACTACATTCCGAAAACAGTATATTGATACAATGCTCCGTTAAAAAGTTAGCATTTAAAAAAAAAGTAATTGTCAAAAAACTGTCATTAGCATTAATGGATTTTGACCAAAATCTAATCAGGTCGTAAGTGTGTCGAACACTATTTTATCTTAAAATTTTATTAAAATCAGTTTAGCGATTTAGGAGCTATCGAGTTACAGACAGAAATAATATTGACATACACAGACAGACATCACGACGATATTGCTAGGATATATCCAAATAAAACATTTTTGGCGTTATCTGGAAAAAAAAATTGTCGAAAATAATACCTTCTTTAGCCATTGCTACGCGGGCTAGGAAGGTAAAAATTCTAAAAACGAAAAACTGAAATTATAAAAATGTTGAATTTTTTTATTAATGTTGCTTTCTGCGAAACAGTCAAATTGTTTTCAATTTTTTTTTTTAAACTGGGATTAGTCTTACTTACATTTTTGCAATATCACCATTTAATATTGCAATACTTTGATTATTTGTTTTCCAATTAACTCGAAGTTTTGACGGTCTACGGACAAATCTGGATTCGGCGCATCAAAACACAGAAACATAGATATGAAGGCTCAATATGTATTTTGAATTTTATGTGCCGGTGCTGTATGATTTTGGTTAAATCAATCCCTAGATGCGAGTGTACCGTAAGGATCTCGCATGTATGGTTGATCCAATCAATAATCCAAATTAAATAAAAAGAACCAAATAATAAAATTGACAAACTTATAATTGATAAATAAAAAACTCTGTTACATAAACGATGTCCAAAATTATTAATTTTGTAAGTTAATAAAATAATAAAATAAAATCAAAAACCTTAAATTAATTAAAATCAAAAACAATATTAAATTATTTAACGGCAAGACCCAAGACCCAAATGACAATTTAAATTAAATACAAAAAAATATAGGTAAATGATGAAATACTCGAGTTTCGTATAATAATTAATTAATATTAACGGATTAATGATATATTTGGCTATTGTATAATAGTCTATTTTAGCACAGCACAGCAGAGTGACGCGTATAATTGAGATAATTAAGTATTTTTGTATTTTCTGTTGATTATATAATATTAGTTGTGATTGATGAATTTGACAGACTTCTTTTTTGTTAGGGACAAATCAGTTGATGTACGCATAAATAAATATTTTTTAAATATTTTTACAACAGCCAAACTTCTGTATGTTCAATTTAGCACTGTACCTAAGAGTTATTTGTAGCCGTAATAGCCAAGTTTATAAAGACTTTTCAAAACTAGTATGAACCCTTCATTTTGAAATTTGTATTGAAGAACTTGGCTTTGATTTTATCTCAATTTTTTTTACGGAATACCATTTTCGCGTACTTGGCTTTTTTTTACATGAAATGTTTTTGTTATGATTTCACTCATTTTTTAAAGGATTTGGATAATAATTAGGTATTAAACTAGTCAAATATGCGGAATATTGTTCAAAACATTTGCAATGCCTTATTTAAAATTTTGGCGTATTTTCATTTTTTTTTTATGGTTTTATCATGGTTCCTATTAGCCTTCCAAAGCTCAGCTCTCTAGCGTTTCTGAAAGTGGGCAATGTTACTTTAACATAACCTTACTTTTATAGCAGAGGGAAGTAAATTAAAATTTTGGTGTTTTTAAATGTTTTCCTACACTTTTGTCATAGTTTCTATCAGTCATTCAAAGCTCAGCTCTCTAGCGTTTCTGGAAGTGGGCAATGTTCCTTTTACATAACTTTACATGTATAGGTGAGGGGAATAAATTAGAGATGTGGTGTTTTCTCATTTTTTTCAAAGGGTTCTTCGTAATGTTTATCAGTCGGTTAAATTTCAGCTTTGTAGCATGTCTGGAAGTAAAGTAGAATTGTGATGATCTATATATGAGTGAGTGGCAATTTTACGTATTTTAAATTTCGTAACAACTTTACCACCATATGGAATGTCATTAAACTTGGAGGGATTGTTAGCTTTGTGAAGGTCTACGACTATGCAAAGTTTGATTTTTGTAACTCATTACGAAGTAGAAATTTAGTGAGGTCTATTTTTTCTTCTGTACAATAAAACGACGCAAAAAGTCAAAAAAATCTGTAGTAAAATACCTTCCTAAAAGAAAACCAACATCGAATGCAAACAGTGGCGTAGCGTGGGAGGGGCGCGGGGGGTTTGGTCGCCCCCCCCCCCCCGCGTAGAGGGTACTGGCGCCCCATGGATGCTCTAAGCACAGCCTACCTGGTAGGCTGTGCTTTAAGCGCCCTGAGCTTTATAAAGCAGCAGGGACGGCAACGGCAAATTGAGAGGGCGGTAAAGCTGTGACAGCTCAGCTGATAAAGTTCAACACACCGTTTAGGTAAGGTCAAGTTACATAAATAGTGCATAAATTCATTCCTTCACTAATTAGGGACTTTTGGAATAAAGCCTGGCTGAAATAGTGTCAGGCCGTATTTTGACAGTTATACATTTAAATATGACAGCTGGTCTTTCAACATAAGGATTTTGTTTACTATACGAACCGAAATAGATACTGTCGACTTATTAAAAATAAATAAACGAATTATTTTTAAATTCGACTTTGTTATGTCAATTTTGAAAGATCAACCGTCAGCTTGCAATGTAAATCTGTCAAGATTCGACCTGAAGCCATCACTGCCTGGCTTTATTTGCTAATTAATTCTGGCACAATTCTTATTAAAGTCTGCCGTATTTTATGGTTTTTACAACTGCGAACGCGTAGATGTCGGTATACTGACTAGACTAAAATCTCATATATAAGTAAATGGATTAGGTATGATCTCTCTAGCTGGCAAAAAATTATTCGAAAATAAGAAGAAACACTTTTTTAGTACAAACCCCACCCAAAAAGTACGTGACGCAGACAAAACAGACTTCTTCTATAAACAGATAAAAAAAAACAGGTGAGAGAGGTATTGGTGGTACTCTATTTGTGAATACCATTTGTAAGTACCCACCGCATAGCAAGCCTAGTGTGACGGAAAAATAGAATAAAAAGAAGAAGAAATGTTAGCTTGAAGGCACCCAAAACCCTTCATAACTTTCTCACTATCATTTTTAGTTGGGATAAGCGGCTTATAAGATGAACCGAATTACAGCCAGTGTACCTATTATTTAACTTAGGGAAAAAGTTAGATCCATTCCCAAACCACCAGTTAAGAGTATTTTATATATCTTTGCGTTTCAGATGATTTTGAAACTTTTTTGTTGCGCCGTCTGGCTGTCTGTCTGTCTGCCTGTCTATCTGTCTGTATGTCTGTCTGTCTGTATGTCTGTATATATGTCTGTCTGTCTGTCTGTCTGTCTGTATGTCTGTAAGTCTGTCTGTAACGACCAACGCGCATAACTCAAAAACCGCATGGATGATTTCAATGAAATTTGGTACCTAGGCTGGGTCTTGGGTCGAGATGGTCCAATTTAAAAATGAAGAAAATCAACCGAACACAAACCAAATAAAAGGGTGGGGATAGATTTCAAAAATTAGAGTTTATATGAAAATATGGCGTGTGTGATATCAAACGAAAGGTAATTGAGTCTGGAGTTAAACAAAATACATTTTAATTTATTTTAAAAAAAGGGTGGGGTATACTTTAAAAATTAGAGTTTAAGTGAAAATATGGCGTGTGTGATATCAAACGAAAGGTAATTGAGTTTAACAAAATACATGTTAGTTTTTGTTTTTTTAAGGGTGGGGGTGGATTTCAAAAATTTGAGTTTAAGTCCAAACATGGCTTGTGTGGTATCAAACAAAAGGTAATTTAGTGTGGAGTCCAATAAAATACATTTCAGTTTTTAGTTTTATTAGCTCACACGTACACTATAACTATAGTATCTAGTGTGAGCTTAGGGGCCCATATATTGGCAGAGTATTTCTCATGGCTTCCTTGATGTTTTAAAAAGTACCAATTTAAGTTTTTATACTTTTAAACGCATATATCTCCAAAACTATTAAATGAAATAATCCCAACATATATATTTTTGAAATCATGAAGAAAGGATCTATAAAAATCTGAAATAATATATAGGGTGTTTCCTTTAAAAAAACCATCGACCTGTCAAATTTTGACATTTACAAATTTTTTTATGAAATTCTGACACAAGGATTGTTAAAATTCGTAAAAAATTATGAAACTTTTGTATTTATTATATTTTGATATCTATTCAAATAAACGTTTTAGATATGGTGTAAAAATATACGGGAAAACCCTGTACTTGCAATCACAAAATGCCAAGCTATTTTTACAATAAACAGGCCACAGCATTACATGTTCAGCAAAAACCAATTTAAGCTCAACCGACCGGCACCAACCATATTGCAGAGAGTTGATCCAGTCATGGGGATAAAATATCTGATATTAAAAGGTTTTTATCTTCCGCACTTTAGCTAAAATTGCGTAAATTGCGTTTTAGCCCCGTATCCCATTACCCTCCCAAAGATGTTACTACCCACTAAACACAAAAACATTTGAATAATGTCAAAATAATGTATAATTTAAAAACATAACGTTAGGTTGGATGTTAGTTCTAACGTCATATTCATAGTGAAAAAGAAGCTTAATAACCCGTTTTCTGACGTTAGAAAAATAATCTTTCGTTTTTATAACGTTTCTTTAAAGTGTTTTTCAAGCGTAAAAAAAATATTGATTTTTAACAGTGGAAAAGAAATGTTTTTCTAACATTGAAAAATAAATGTTTTTTAACAATGAAAAAATATATTTTTTCCAAATATCTCTAAGGATAAGGTAACATAAATAACGTAAATAAAATTCTTCTATTTTGGAAACGCAGGGCAGCAACAGTCTGTTGAGGGTTTCGTGAACTCCACACTCAGTAAAGGAAATTCGGATCCGTAGCTTTTGAAAATAAAATTTAAAATTCTATGTAAACAATAACTTTGTTGTAACTGCCCCGCTACGAGGCCAAACAATTCATGCTCAAGTGAATACAAGGCAAACAATTTCAAGGCGCCTATTCAGCATGCATGCAAACGAAGCATTCGTTTGGTCGCACTACGAGGCTTGCGAATTTTGCCTCAAATGAATACTATACTGATTACCTATAACGTTAGGTATGCGATATTTCATAGAAACCCATTTTTTTTCTTTTGTTTACTTTCTTACCTTAGGTGGTGGTGCTTCATTTAGATCACTGCATACACATTTGTTGCTCTCTAACTATACCATCTTTCCCACACAACTGGATAAATATTCCTATCCAAATATGTATTCACTATCATTATTAATAATTGTGCTTTTAATTTGCCATGTTTGTTTCTACAAAAAGTAAATATTGTAACCAAAATTGCACAAAGCGTATCTGCTATCGACTCGTATGAACTCGCAGCGAAATGCAACTAAACATGGCGATGGGCTGTTCTGGTAGTGGACCTATGCGGCAGCATCCTCTATAGTATCATTTTTTTTAATGTTTAACAAACAAAACATTTATTAGCTTCATATAATATCTTAAATTCAACGTTGGAAATGAGATCTAGGAAAAACATAAAAATAACCATATATTGATGGTATTATTTTTAATGTTAGTGAAATTATGGTTTTTTTAATGCTGGTTTCTTAACGTTATTAAGAAATATATTTTTGGTATTGCTTTTACATGAAATTTTCGTTAGGATTTTCTACATGTTTTTATAATGTCTAAAGTTGACTTAATTTTAACACAAATTTGTGTTAGAAAAAAATATTTTTCTTTTCAACATTTATTTAACGTTTATACCATTTTGTGCTTAGTGGGTAGTGGTTTAAACTGCGTGTTCCCCATTACACACTGTTCCTGATTACCCGTCGCTCCCCTACATGCATATATCAATCAGATGCATCCGAGAGAGGCTTCTCATTTTTCTCGAATTTGAGGAATAGCGTTACAAAGTATTTTTTTCGTAGTCGCTTTGTTCCCATTAACATTAGCCATAAGCCCTCACAAAATGGTTTTTCGATATTTCTTTTATGTTGTAATGAGCTTAAAAGTCGGCATAGGTAGCGTATTTTTTGGAATATTTGTGGTTTTATTCTATATTACAGCCTATTGGAAAATTCGCCATTATCCATTCAGCATGATAAAGTGAAAGATTGGGGACTTTATTTTCAACATGAAATAAATGAAGAAGAAAATTAGTTTAAATTATGATAATATAATAAGTAGTTCTAAGATTTTTCCATTTTAAACAAAAATATTAGTTAGTTTACTTCGATATGCTGGCTTTTTTTTAAAGCGTTTTAGACCACTTGTTTTTGGAACAAGCGTACTTTTGGATTGTCACACACTAAATGAATACTCTGCCAATATATGGGCCCCTAAGCTCACACTAGGTACTATAGTTATAGTGTACGTCTGAACTAATATAACTAAAAACTGAAATATATTTTATTTAACTCCAGACTAAATTACCTTTTGTTTGATACCACACAAGCCATGTTTTGACTTAAACTCAAATTTTTGAAATCTACCACCACCCTTAAAAAACACAAAAAACTAAAATGTATTTTGTTAAACTCCGGACTCAATTACCTTTCGTTTGATATCACACACGCCATATTTTCACTTAAACTCTAATTTTTAAAATATACCCCACCCTTTTTTTTTAAATAAATTAAAATGTATTTTGTTTAACTGCAGACTCAATTACCTTTCGTTTGATATCACACACGCCATATTTTCACATAAACTCTAATTTTTGAAATCTACCCCCACCCTTTTATTTGGTTTCTGTTCTGTGGATTTTGTTCATTTTTAAATGGGATCATCTCGACCCAAGACCCAGCCTAGGTACCAAATTTCATTAAAATCGGCCAAGCGGTTTTTGAGTTATGCGCGTTGGTCGTTACAGACATACAGACAGACAGACAGACGGTGCAACAAAAAAGTTTCAAAATCATCTGAAACGCAAAGATATATAATATATATATTTTTGAAATCGGAGCAACTTTTTTTTTCTCGAAAAAATTAGGATCACCATAGCTCACACTACTATAGTATAGTATATGTGTGAGCTAAAATTTTGAAATCGGAACAACTTTTTTTTTCTCGAAAAAATTAGGATCACCATAGATCACACTACTATAGTATAGTATATGTGTGAGCTAATATATTTATTAAAAGCTTAATCTAAGTTTTTTAAATTTAATTTTGAAAAACACGAAACATTTTAGGTCTGAAACCATTTAAATTCGCCAGTTATAATTAGTAGAAAGCAACAAAAAAGAAATTTGAAACATGAAAATGTTTCGGCGGTAACTCGTCACTAGAGATTTGTCCATTAAAATTACCTTTTACAAAAATTTTAAGTTTTTAGTTTTGTAAACAGGGGAGCTTGTGTTATGTTTTAACCATAGAAAATTTAATAAAAAGTCAAATAACTTGTCACAAGAAATCTGTCCCAGTTGGTAACAGCAAATTTTTCTGCAAAGAAAATTCATTCCAAAGAAATAATGGGTTATAAAAGACCGCAACGAACAATGTCAGAGAGTTTTTGAATAATTGATTATATATCGTTTTGTGTTTGAAAAATAAAAATTCAGAGATTTGAGGCAAGTGATGTTGCTTTCTCGGTAACGTGGATTATCTTACCTAAAACTTGTTTAAAGTAATAAACAAATCTGAAAAAAGGTTGTGTCATATATTTGGTTTGGCCGAAATATGCTAAAATTGTCCCAGCAGTAACTCCATTTGTCCTGTTCGGTAACGCTTTTTTTCGTTGATGCGGAAATTGTCTCTGTGTTACAGTTGGAAAATAGTTGTATTGATAATCTGCCTTGATCTTTTTGACCATTATTTATTTTTCTAATTTTGTTTTGTAATAACAAGCTTGTTTTTAATATTTGTAACAATCAAGTCCAGTGTTATTTTAAATCAATTTTTTTTAATTTTAATTTAGATACAACTTAAGGAAGATAATAAAATATTTTTAAGACAATGAGTAGATATATTAATCATTTTCAAGGAAAAAATACTAAAAAGGCCCAAAAATCTCTAAAAGTTAGCTTTGAAGAAATATTTTGCTATTTATTATAATAAAATTACTGCGCTGTGTGTTTGTTTACCCAATTTCTTACTAGGCATATTTTAACACATTTGATAGATTTTGGCTCAGTAGTCTAGCAAAAAATACCGAGTTACCGTAGGGACAAAAAAACTACAATTCCAACAAAAACCACTTATAAAAAACGCAGCTCACATAGTATTTAGCTTTTGGTGACAGATAATAGAGTAAAGTCTGACACGTTCAGTTTACAATAATTTTTGCTGATACAAAAGCAAGCATTTTGGTTTTGTTCCAGAAAAAAAATAACTGCCTTAAACTTGCCAATAACAACTTGAATCATTAAATTTAAAAAGTCTTTTAGCGCACTGAGAAGGGTCAAAACAAATTACGGGTCAAACACGTGCAGAGATTCTCGTTTTTAAGTAAAAAAGGTTATATATTAGACAGTTTTTGGTCTTGCCAGAAACGGCCGACGATTAACGCTATTAGACACCGTTGACATTTGAACGTCACATGTAGTTAACGGCTTCCGCGGAACGCCGCAAACTGACGAGCGGTTATAGTTCGCGCCACGAAAGTTCAAGTCACCCACGTCACGGCTGAGGGGGTTCGGTTCGCCACTAGCTTGTGATTGGCTGTTTTGGAGATCCATAGGCGTAGTGTTTTATGGGTTCAATTATTTTTATTTTACCGCTATAAATTATTATGTGTAATTTATTCCACATGGCACTGTCCCGCAAGTAGGCGTATACCAAGAAAAAATTGATGACGTGCGTGGCGTCAACTATCGCAGCGTCTACTCTAACATATGAATTTTGACCTACTAGGAACGTGCGCAATTGTGTTTTTCTCGAGCTTCTATTACATTCCGCATCATTTTCGATTGGCTGGCGCTAGCTGCACAGTTCGCTTACCGCAGTGTTGATACATACTTTAAGTTTGTTAATGTAGGTACTTTTATACAAGGTACCTAAACCTAACTATGTATTAACCATACCTAAATTTTTAAATTAGATACGGTAGATAAGTTTAGTAGTAAACTATTTGATTTTGAAAATTTAAAATCATAGATTAGAGACGGAACCCGTTTATTTTACATAGGGGAAGATGGGGGAATAAGAAACAAGGGTAATAGGAAATATTAGCTCACACTACTACTATAAGTAGTGTGAGCTATGGTGATCCTAATTTTTTCGAGAAAAAAAAAGTTGCTCCGATTTCAAAATTTTTTATATATCTTTGCGTTTCAGATGATTTTGAAACTTTTTTGTTTTGCTGTCTGTCTGTCTGTCTGTCTGTCTGTCTGTCTGTCTGTCTGTATGTCTGTCTGTCTGTCTGTATGTCTGTCTGTAACGACCAACCCGCATAACTCAAAAACCGCTTGTCCGATTTTAATGAAATTTGGTGCCTAAGTTGGGTCTTGGGCCGTGATGGTCCCATTTAAAAATGAACAAAATCCACCGAACGCAAGCCACATAAAAGGGATTCCAAAAATTAGAGTTTATGTGAAAATATGGCGTGTGTGATATCAAACGAAAGGTAATTAAGTCTGGAGTTAAAAAAAAATGAATTTTAGTTTATTTTTAAAAAAAGGGTGGGGGTAGATGTCAAAAATTAGAGTTTAAGTGAAAATATGGCATGTGTGATATCAAACGAAAGGTAATTGAGTCTGGAGTTAAACAAAATACATTTTAGTTTTTTTCAAAAGGGTGGGGGGTAGATTAAAAAAATTTGAGTTTAAGTCAAAACATGGCTTGTGTGGTATCAAACGAAAGGTAATTGAGTCTGGAGTTGAATAAAATATATTTCAGTTTTTGATTATATTAGCTCACACTAGTGTGAGCTTGGGTGCCCATAGATTGGCAGAGTATTTTTTTTTTCTACTCTTGCATTTTGAGTTATCTGAAAAAACACAAGCTTTTTCTACTGCAATAATAAAAACCTTTTAGCACTTTAGTGCTGTTTTTGAAACATATTTTTGACAAGCAAACTTTTCAGATAATAATTTTTTTTTGTCTGAATGAAACACTTTATTTGCAGTTTTAATACTTATAGTAGAGTTTAAAAGCGCGTAAAAGGCTTCTAGAACCGATTTTCGTGTGCACTTCATTGCTAAAATGTAAGACACAATTTAAATCATTTCTTACACCCTAAGAATGCAAAATCGACTGGTCGTCCAAAAATCGTCGTGTGCAGGGGTGGTGGGGGTAGTTTTTCCAAAAATTTGGAAAAATTATTTTTTTCCATTTTTTGAATCTATAAAGTGTGCTCATGACTCCACCAAAAGCATATAGTAATATTACTATCAGAAACATTTATTTTTCAATGTTGAAAATATCGTTCACAATGCTTTTATATGGAGTCCCTATTAAACAAGTGCTCGCCCTGAAAACGCGTATTTATAATAATGTATAACTTGTTATAACTCGAGAACCATTCGCTTAATCAAAAAAACACCTTTCGTAAACTTTGTGTATCAAAGATCAGGGAACACAATGATTTTTGAAAATTGTCAATCGGACGCATAGTTTTTTTTTTAAGTAGCAAAGAGTGAACCATGACGCGACGAACGCGGCAGACACTGACATGCGACGAAGGGTCAGATATTTTACAAATGCACGACGGGCCAGGCGAAACGCGACTCTACGTCTTGAGACAAGTCGAGACACACATAAATTCGTTTTTTGTTTAACTCTCGGGGTTACAGATGTTTAAGTTACTTACTTGGTTTTTTGCTTGTGAATTGCGTTATGTATAAATGTTGTGCTTGTGTGATTTGGCCGTGAAGGGCCAAATATCAAAGGCTAGGCGTGAAGAAAAGGGAAATTTAGTTCTATATTAGAATGTGACTCTCGGCCCTACGGGCCTCCAATTTATTTCTATATTAGTATGTAACTCTCGCCTTCCCCCCACCCCCCCCCCCCCCCCGAAGTGGACTATTTGTTTTAAATCAAGCTTTTAGGGTACCTCCCCCCTCCACTTTTTTCAAAGTTGTGAAAAACAAAAAATTTTTCTATAAGAATCATAGCAATGTTGGTTTTATTGAGAAAACCAAAAACCAAATCGGAATCGGTTTAGTTGTTTTTGAGATATCAGCGTTTGTATGTAAATAAATATTAATTTGTGGCTTTAGATGTCACCCACTTAGTGCATTGATGCGCAATAGGTCCCTGCGTTTTTAAAAAACAGCATTATTTTAAATTTCAATTATTTGCCTATATCTCGAGACATCAAAATGAAAAATTTATAATAACTTTATCGATATGGCCTACGAATATCTATAAACATCAGAGAAAAAATTTTGATTAGTTTGGTACTTTTTGAGTTTTTGCCAAAGAACCATCAAAATTTGCCAAAAAGTGGTGCTACTTTAAAGTGTCATATTTTAAGACGCCGACAATAAATTTTCATTATCTCGACGGCGACAGATGCGTCCGTTAAAATTGTGTCTTCCAGGTGTAAACTAATTACGCTATGTCAAATTATCTGTTTTGACATATTATGCCTATAGCGGGGAATGGGGGGCTCAAATCAAAAGTCTCGATTCTAATATAGTATTTAACGGGAGGCGCGTAGTTTCCCTTTCAAATATGGATTAAATATAAAAAACCTTAAATTGGTTATATTTTGACAATTTATATCTCAGAAACGATTTTGCTGCATCACTTCCGGCGACTTGACAGCCCTTGATTGAACCTATTTCTACGATAACAAAATAAATTTATGTGGCTTTAGATGTCACCCACTTAGTGTATTGACGCGCAATAGGTCCCTGTGTTTTTCAGTGAAAATGAAAAATTTATAATAATTTTAACGATAGGGCCTACCAAGATCTATAAACATCAGAGAAAAATTTTTAGATTAGTTTGGTACTTTTTGAGTTTTTGTCAAAAAACCATCAAAATTTGCCAAAAAGTGGTGCTTCTTTGAAGAGTCATATTTTAATTATCTCGACGGCGACAGATACGCTATTGTGTAGGCTTGCAAAAAAAAAACATAGTTTATTACCGTTAAAATTGTGTCTTCCAGGTGTAAACTAATTACACCATGTCAAATTTTCAGTTTTCACATATTATGCCTATAGCTGGGAGTGGGGCGCTCAAATCAAAAGTCTCGATTCCAATATAGAATTTAACGGGAGGCGCGTAGTTTCCATTTCAAATATGGATTCCCGGAGGCCCGTAGGGCCAGGTCACATACTAATATAGTGAATATGGACTCCCGTAGGCCTGTCGGGCCGAGAGTCAAATACTAATATAGAAATAAATTGGAGTCCCGTAGGGCCGAGAGTCACATATTAATATAGAAATAAATTGGAGGACCCCGAGAGTCACATTCCAATATCAAATTTAACGGGAGGCGCGTAGTTTCAATTTCAAATATGGATTCCCGGTGGCCCGTAAGGCCGAGAGTCACATACTAATATAGACATAAATTGGAGGCCCGTAGGGCCGAGAGGCACATTATAATATAGAATTAAACTGGACGCGGGTAGTTTCCCTTTTAAATATGGATTCCCGGAGGCCCGTAGGGCCGAGAGTCACATACTAATATAGTGAATATGGACGACTGGAGGACCGTATGGCCAAGAGTTACATACTAATATAGTGAATATAGACTCCCGGAGGCCCGTAGGGCCGAGAGTCACATTCTTATATAGAACTAAATTTCCCTTTTTTTCACGCCTAGCCTTTCATATTTGGCCCTTCACGGCCAAATCACACAAGAACAACATGTATACATAACGCAATTTACAAGCAAAAAACCAAGTAAGTAACTTAAACATCTGTAACCGCGAGAGTTAAACGAAAAACGAACTTATGTGTGTCTCGACTTGTCTCAAGACCCTTCGTCGCATGTCAGTGTCTGCCGCGTTCCTCGCGTCATGGCATCACTCTTTGCTACTTTAAAAAAAAACTATGCGTCCGATTGACATTTTTCAAAAATCATTGTAATCCCTGATCTTTGATACACAAAGTTTACACAAGGTGTTTTTTTGATTAAGCAAAGGGTTCTCGAGTTATAACAAGTTATAAATTATTATAAATACGCGTTTTCAGGGTGAGCAATTGTTCAATAGGGAACTCCATATAAAAGCATTGAGAACGATATTTTCAACATTGAAAAATAAATGTTTCTGATAGTAATATTACTATATGCTTTTGGTGGAGTCATGAGCACATTTTATAGATTCAAAAAATGCAAAAAAAAAATTTCCAAATTTTTGGAAAAACTACCCCCACCACCCCCTGCACACGACGATTTTTGGACGACCAGTCGATTTTGCATTCTTAGGGTGTAAGAAATGATTTAAATTGTGTCTTACATTTTAGCAATGAAGTGCACACGGGGTGACACGATAGAAGCGGCTTTTAACTCTACTATTACATTTTGTGGTCAAATGATCGAGTGACAGCTTATACTGATATTTTTGCTAATACTGCGAATCCGTAATTAAGTGTACAGCATAAAAGACGAATAAAATTATACTAGTTTCTGCTTTTAGCAACTTGACTTCGTGAGCCGCCGCCAGGAGATCGAACGGCGCGAAGCGCGGCTTTAATAAAAGAGCAAGGTTATTTTCTCAGAAAAAAATATTAAAAAATTGAATTTTTCTGGATTTAATGTTTCCTGATTAAAGTTAAAATAACGAAAAAAAATAATAATGAATATTTCTTCGTCTTTTAAAAGTGGAAATCTTACTGTGCTTGCTCCTGTTTAGTAATAAAAAACTATTAATGAATTTTGAGTCACAGCGGCAATCGCTCCTGAATATGCGCGTCTTTTGTTCCTCACTGACTTCTTGCTTTCCATAATTTCATCCTTTTGTATACGCTTTTCATAAAGGCTAAACGTTCGAAGTCGAGCCCTGTATACATACCTATCTTACTTTTAAATGGTATATATGAAGGGTTCGGTTAAATTGAAAAGGCTAAAGACGGGGTCGGGACGTGATTAAAAACCAAAACTGAAGAAAAAGAGATTACCGAGAATACCGAGGAATACCTGAGAAAGGAAAACGTTGGGTCCCATCGACGAGCGGATGGACGGACAGACCGACAAACTACTTGTTGAATAATAAGTTATTGAAAACTACCTGTCGGCTTATAGACTTCAATTCCCCGTGGTTCTTTTTTTTAATCCGGCAAAATTGAACGAAGTAACGTTCATCGCATCGACTTAAAACTGATTGAATTTTTCTAAACTTACAATGTATGTATTAGTAAGTTATATTACTTTGCGTAATAAATGCATATTGTACGAGTAAGTGGGCTTTGTTTTGCATTTAAGTTTTCAATTTTTTTCTGAAATTTATATTGTATGGAAAAGGAGATAAAAAAACTTACCTAAACAATTTTATTTTAGCATTTTACAAAAAAGCAGCTACTTGGTGTAGTTTTTAGCTTATTTGTTTATAGATAAAGTCTATTCGCCCTTCTTTTACATGCGCGTAAATTGGGATTATTTAGGTTTATTATAGGTTTTTTAAAATTTTATCAAAAACTACACTTTTTAGGAAAAAATATGTGGTATACTTTATTGTAGAACATAACATTCTCTTTTAAAAACTTTATTAAAATGTCGGGTTGTTGCCATATTTAAGGCTTCAGGGGCGTACTAATATAAACTTATTTTCAAAAATAACTGAAATAATCAGTTTCTCTTGCATATTTAAATATCTTTTCTAACTAAGATTTTTAGAAAAAAATGTGCCTTAATTCTTTATTGAGGATAAGACAATTTCTTTTTAAATGATATATTACAAAGTGAGGTTAATGTTATGATAAATACTTCAAAAAGGTTCGTAATTTATACCTACTAAAATAAAATGTTTCCAAATTAAAATAAACTGTTTTTTGATTAGATTAGATATTTTGATTTATCTAAATAAGTTCTTTAAAGCAAAAAAACGCCGGTGGTTATAAGGGGAGGGGGCATAGGGCCATGGCCCCCCTAATAAGTATTTTTGTGCAGAAAGTAACAGTAGTAACTTTGACACAGGTGTTTTTGGTTATTATTTTAAGCATATGGAACTAAAAATAAAGTGGTGAATCTTATACAACGGTTTGGGGGGGGGTCATAATTAGGTACTCATAAATATATAAATTTTTGCAATTTACGGACGTCCCTGGAGAGTTTTCTATACTATGGGTCACATTTTGTGACACACTGTTTAAAAGGACATTTTATTATCGGGCCCGCCGCCGAAGCCATAAAAGGTCGAAAGTACAAAAGGTCGAAAAAAAATCGACAAAACAAAATATTAAAAATACAAATTTACCGTATCAAGTCGAATTGACCTGTCCAGTCGATGTGGACCCGCGGCCGTACTTTCGATCTTTTGTACTTTCGATCTTTTGTACTTTCGACCTTTTGAACTTTCGACTTTTTGTTTTTTGATCTTTTGTACTTTCGACATTTTGTATTTTCGACCTTTTGTATTTTCGACCTTTTGTACTTTTGGCCTTATTTTTTCGACCTTTTGTACTTTCGACCTTTTGTGCTTTCGACCTTTTATCCGCCGCTCTTTATTATCCACCGAAAAGCTAATAAGACACAAAATTGATTACTTTGGATTGATCTTAAATAAGTTCTTTAAATTAAGAACACCACTGGAGCGGTAAATATAAAATAACTTCCACTTTGTTATACATCGTTTGAAAGGAAATTCTATTGGCTATGACGAGGTATAGAACACATTTTTTGATAAAGAGCTTGGTTTTAAGAAAATTAAATAAAACGTATGAAAAACATGTTTTTTTTAATGATTTGTTGAAATCACCCCCATTGACGGACGTCGCTGGAGAGTTTGCTATACGTCAAACCCCACCGAGTTTCACATTTTAAAAGGGAATTTTCCTGTCTACAAAAAACTGTAGAACAAGTTTTTTCATGTTAAGCTTAGTTTTTGAGAAAATTAGATAAAACGTGTAACAAAAATGGTTTATTTTCTGTTTTTTCGAAGTTAATTTAATTTACGGATGCCCTTGAAGTTTTATTTATAAAACCGATTTAATCATGTTATACGTGTTTTGAAGGAAATTTTATTGAGTATACGAAAATGTAATACATGGTTTTCTATAGATATTAGTTTTTAAAAAAATTAAATAAATCTTGGAAAAAACATAGGTATTTTTTCAACTTTTTTTTATTACTTCAATAAACGGACGCCGCTGGAGAGCTTGTTATTAGTCTAACTTTATTAAGTTATACCATGTTAAAAAGGGAATTTTATTGTCTACAATAAAGTATATTATACATTTTTCACTTAGAAGCTTAGTTTCTAAGAAAAAAAACCTCAAACTTTCAGATTTTGGGGGGTCTGGGGGGTTTTTCAGCCATTAAAAAATACTCTGCCAATATATGGGCCCCTAAGCTCACACTAGGTACTATAGTTATAGTGTACGTGTGAGCTAATATAACTAAAAACTGAAATATATTTTATTTAACTCCAGACTAAATTACCTTTTGTTTGATACCACACAAGCCATGTTTTGACTTAAACTCAAATTTTTGAAATCTACCCCCACCCTTAAAAAAAACAAAAAACTAAAATGTATTTTATTAAACTCCGGACTCAATTACCTTTCGTTTGATATCACACACGCCATATTTTCACTTAAACTCTAATTTTTAAAATATACCCCCACCCTTTTTTTTAAATAAGTTAAAATGTAGTTTGTTTAACTGCAGACTCAATTACCTTTCGTTTGATATCACACACGCCATATTTTCACATAAACTCTAATTTTTGAAATCTACCCCCACCCTTTTATTTGGTTTCTGTTCGGTGGATTTTGTTCATTTTTAAATGGGACCATCTCGACCCAAGACCCAGCCTAGGTACCAAATTTCATTAAAATCAGCCAAGCGGTTTTTGAGTTATGCGCGTTGGTCGTTACAGACATACAGACAGACAGACAGACAGACAGACAGACATACAGACAGATCGACAGACAGACAGACAGACGGCGCAACAAAAAAGTTTCAAAATCATCTGAAACGCAAAGATATATAAATTTTTTTTAAATCGGAGCAACTTTTTTTTTTTCGAAAAAATTAGGATCACCATAGCTCACACTACTATAGTATAGTATATGTGTGAGCTAAAAATAATATGTTATTATTTTTTAATTATACAAATATATATTTTGAATATACACCTGTGACAATTTGGGCTTTCCAGCGGCAATTTAAACTTCGGCCGTCATTTTGGCCGCCATCTTGAATATCTCAGCCCCTGTCAATATTTCGAGTTGGCAACAGGGATATTCGGATTCAGCAGGGTCAAAATAGGGGGAATTACCCATTTGCCAAAAAGTAATATAAAATGCTTCTAGAAAGTGGATTTTCCCGAATCTTGCCTGAACTAGTTAGTTTTCAACTAAAAAATAAATCGCATTTTATTTAATTTTTGGCACTAACTGGCAGCGTATAAAGAGTTACATTGACACGACAATTTTTCTTTGGCATGACTTCGTGAAGAGTCGTAAAAAGTTAACAAACTATTCGTTCGAAAGTCCGGCAGCAGGCGGCCCTCCTATATAGAAGTTGCAACATCTGCCAACAGAAGTGTAAAATGGGGTCTATTTACAAAATATTCCATCTCTCTCAGAATGACCCAAGTACGGCTACAATAAAGTCCAGAAGAAGGATGAGGTAAACAAACACATGATACCAATAATTGATTAATTATTAATAAACATATTAACTCTCAAATTTAGAAGAGATCTAATTAAAAGATATGCCATGCAGACGACGTTTTTTAGCTCACACTACTATACTATAATAGTAGTGTGAGCTAAGGTGAATTTTTTCGAGAAAAAAAAAAGTTGCTCCGATTTCAAATTTTTTTATATATTTTTGCGTTTCAGATTATTTTGAAACTTTTTTTTGTCTGTCCGTCTGTCTATATGTCTGCCTGTAACGACCAACGCGCATTACTCAAAACCGCTTGCCCGATTTTAATGAACTTTGGTACCTAGGCTGGTCTTGTGTCGAGATGGTCCAATTTAAAAATAGACAAAATCCACTGAACGCAAGCCAAATAAAAGGGTGGGGATAGATTTCAATAATTAGAGTTTATGTAAAAATATGGCGTGTGTGATTTCAAACAAAAGGTCATTAAATCTGGACTTAAGCAAAATACATTTTAGTTTATTTAAAAAAAGGGTGGGGGTAGATTTAAAAAATAAGAGTTTAAGTGAAAATATGGCATGTGTGATATCGGGGTAGAGTCTAGAAGGTAATTGAGTTTGGAGTTGAATAAAATATATTTCAGTTTTTAGTTGTATTAACTCACACGTATACACTATAACTATAGTACCTAGTGTGAGCTTAGGTGCCCATATATTGGCATAGTATTTTTAAAAGAACAATAAAAATTATTAATATAAGTTTATTATATTCTATAATATAATCTTATATCAAATACCAAATGGCTAAATAATACAAGGACCTAAAACTATAAACAACAAGTGAAATTAAAGAAAGAAAAATAAGAAATTTGCGATCAGAAATTTTAACAGACGAAAAGGTGATCTCATGATTTCAGACGTTGATTCTTTACGTCTAATTTGAGTTATCATACCTTTGACAGTGGGAAAGAAGAATTAAAGAGATCAGTTCAATGACTTGGTCGAGTTAATACCCTGAGAATTTCTCGTTCTTGTATTGAGACATCGCAGCCTGCATAGATGGAAGTTTTCCGAAAATTTATGTATGGCTTCGGCAGTTCAATGCTGAGAATGTTTGCCTAGAGAGCAAGAGATCCCGGGTTCGAGTCCCGGCCGAAGCAGAAAACTTTTTTCTTATTTTTCTTTCTTTAATTTCACTTGTTGTTTATAATCTTATATATCTATTATACACAGATTGTCATCATAAAAACGCGTTTTAACTTCCAAAATGGGTTTCAAGTGGAGAAATCGCATAACAGCCCGAAAAATTGTTGATAGGTCGGTCCTATGTCAAAACCAAATTATAATCATCAAAAGGAATTTTATACTTCACACAAAGGTATGTGTGCCTAACTTGCGAGTGTCAGAAGGAGAGGGAAGAGTTGATTTTGGTTGTTTTCCTACTTACACACTACTGTGTGTGGATCGATAAAAATCAAAACGAATTTTATACTTCACACAAAGGTATGTGTGCCTAACTTGCGAGTGTCAGAAGGAGAGGGAAGAGTTGATTTTGGTTGTTTTCCTACTTGCATAAGGTTGCATCTCTAGACGTACGTTTCTGTGTGTTTCACGTCATCATTAGAGAAGCAAACCCAGGTAAGCCAATTTCAACCAGGGCAGTACGGCGTTTTAGTTGCTACGTGATTACGTGGTTTTAATACCACATTAATGGACGAAACTTGTCATAGATGGCGCCTTCGGCGTCTCAGACAAGACGATGCGAGTGTGCTTAAACTTTCGAGTGCTCGAGCCAGTCCGCTACACCTTGGAGTTTACTCGCATTGCACCGCCGCGAGTATTTCATATGTAGGAGTTGGTTTTGGTTGAAATTGGCTTACCTGGGTTTGCTGTTCTCTACTGATGACGTGAAACACACAGAAACGTTCGTATAGAGATGCAACCTTGTGTAAGTAGGAAAACAACCAAAATCAACTCCTCCCTCTCCTTCTGTCTGACACTCGCAAGTTAGGCACACATACCTTTGTGTGAAGTATAAAATTCGTTTTGATTTTTATCGATCCACACACAGCACGTTTTCCATCTTTCTTCTTTGCACAAATTATAATAGTTTGGAGGAAGCGTTTAAAGCCCGCATCGTGGAAATAAAAACTTTAGCCTTTAGGAATACGACGAGCTTTCAGCATGTGAGTGCACAAAAGAAAATAAATATTGATTGAACAAAATATAATGACAAAATAGTATATTACATAACAAGAGAAAAAAAGGTTCAAACTTCAGACGAGCGTGAATGTTGTGAACGAGCGTGTAGCCGAGTGAAACAACACGCGAGTGTAAGAAAGGTACTTTGTATCGAGTTGTTTTCGAAAAATTGATCTTTAATTTTACACAAATCAAATGAAACTGTTTTTCTGCACGTGTGCATGTGTGGAACAGTACTTTGCAACACATGTACGGAAAAGTTTGGTGACAGTTAACGTCATCGTCAGGGTTGGATGGGCTCGAACAAACCGGCCCTAACATTTTTTTTTATTCGGCCCTCGCTTCGGCACAAAAATTTTACGGCAAAGAAAACGAAACCATTTTGTGTTATTTTTGTTTTTGATATTGTCAGGAATGAATTTACCCCTGACTGTGCCACTGTATGAAACCATCTTGGAAAAACGAAAAACGCAAAATATGGTTCTGTTAAGATAAGAAAGTGGTTCCGCCTCCCTCCAAAATGGTAAACAACTGGTTGCCGCCTACCACACAGAAAATTGGTTGATGACAGGAAAACTGCTGAAAAGTCTAGAGTGGGAGTCGTAATGGTTAAACGAGGGGATACATCAAGTAGATAGAGGGTTTTCCCTTTATCGTGATTGGCTATCAAAAAACTTTGAGATAAGAAAGTGTTGTCAATAAAAATGTTATTTTATTTCTGTTTTTGGTTAGGTTTTCTTGTCTAACACATTAACTATAATGATAGAGTAAAATCTAGGATTATAAGAAACGCCACTGACTTGGTTCCCCCAAGCTCTCCAAAGGGGGGATAATGAGTTCCCTACCAGGGTAGGTTGTCCCAGCCTCCCTTGCATAAAAAGCGTAACTTTGAGGAAACAAGTCGGTAGTTCAGTTTTGAGTCTTGAGGTTATTTAGCCTAAAGTTCTCTTCACTTAAAAGTTAATTTTTGATAAATTAACATTTTAGTATTTTTATTTTATTTTTTCAAAATAATAATTGTTCAAAATGATATACATGCCACCAGGGCAGTATTTCCCGATAGTACTCTGGTAAGTTATATCTTTTGTATTTAGCTTAAATTGTCATTTGGATCTTGTCTTGCTGTTAATTAATTTTATATTGCTTTTGACTTTATGTTTTTTTTGATGTTTTTGATTTTATTTTATTATTTTATTAACTTACAAAATTAATAATTTTGGACATCGTTTATGTAACAGAGTTTTTTATTTATCAATTATAAATTTGTCAATTTAATTATTTGGTTCTTTTTATTTTATTTGGATTATTGATTGGATCAACCATACATGCGAGATCCTAACGGTACACTCGCATTTAGGGATTGATTTAACCAAAATCACACCCGACAATTTGGTGGAGGCTAGGATTGTATGGTTAATTAATGTCCAAGTCTGATAAAGATAAAAGTAAAATACCTAAGACAGATAGGGTGCTAAGAAGTGCAAATTTACCTAAACTTACTTTTAATACAACAACAGCAAGGCAAGTTACCCCTATTATAAGTAGTGATAGTAACAGTAGTACCCCAAATACATCATTACCGGAATTATTTCAATTTTTACCTAAGGTGCGTAGTACTGAATTAGAGCCAGGTATCACTGAGCTTTCCTCAAGACTCTCAGAGCTCAAATTTGTTCTACCCCCTGGCCCTAATTTAGAAAATCTACAAAGTACTACGCAAGAGGAATTTGAGTTATCAGGGTCTTCAACCCAGACACTAAAACCAAATTCCAGTTCTTCTTTTGAAACAAGTTATATTTCAATTATTGAACTTTCTGACAGTGAAGAATCAATAAAACGTTTAAATATGGCCGATGTTACTATCTCTGATATAAGAAATGAATTGGCGACGCCGGCAACGCCTAAATATATATCCCCTGAATTGTTTGACCCCTCGGAGAAAAAAGCGCGTGATTTTCTAAAAAGTTATGAAAGGTGCGCTGTTTTAAACAATTGGTCTGAAAAAGAAAAATTGATGTATTTTGGCACTTACCTGCTTGATGCGGCTTTTACTTGGTTTAAAAAATATAAGGAAAACGCGGGCAATCAAAATAAAAAATGGAGAGACGTTTCTAATGATTTTTTAACGCGATTTGGTTCAGTTTCTGCTAAGCGTGAATTAAAGTTACGACTAATGAATACGAAACAACGAGAAAATGAAGACATTAAGAGCTATTTTTACCGTATTTCAAATATTTGCAATGAATACGATGCTGCTATGACGTTCTCAAATTTTTTAGAATATTTTGAAGCAGGTTTGCATGCTTCTATTTTGACAAATTATTTTATGTTACAAGAAAATCCGCCCACAGATGAAGAAGGTCTTCTAAAATTATTAAATCGTATAAGTGGAATTCAAAACATTTCAAATCTTTCCAAGTCATTTTCTGAGGTTTTGACAATGTCCGAAAAACCTGGTACAAGTCAGAAAAAATGGCCTCAGAAAAATCAAAATGATAATCAAAATTTTAAAAAACCAAATTTTCAAAGTCCAAACTTCAAAAATTTTAACTTTAAGAAACAAAACTTCGGTTTTAATAACAATCAGGTTTCTTTACCAAACACAAAATATCAACAAAATGATACTAGGCGAATTCAAAAAAGATATCAGGATAACCGAAAAAATTTTCACTATCAACCTTACGTAAAAACAAGAACAAATACAGGGCGTCCTATTTGCTTTAATTGTAAAAGAACAGGACATTTTCAAACTACATGCCGATTCCCGAAAAAAACTCAGCAAGTACAAAAATCTACTATACTTGCACTTACTGAACCTATCACTTCTCAATGCCCATGTGCCGGAAGGCAGAAACAGTCTACTGAGACTGAAAAACCTTTGTTGGCTATATGTGACAACCCAAACGAGTCACAGGGGTGCCGTTAACTAAAAACGTCACCCCTTTAAAAAAATCACTACCCCAACCCCAACCAACATATATGCACAATGGTTTAATTCTTTGTTGGAATATAATTTTGTCGTTTATTATTTTATATATCCTGTGGAAGCAAAACATAATAGCAATGTTCTCGTTTTATAAATCAGTTACAGCAGAAGATTTAAAAAATCTCGAGACTGTTTTAAAAACTGAGGAGGTCCTATTAATTTTTTTAATTACATGCATGTTACTTTTTTTAGTGGGGATAATGATAATTTTCTTAATAAAATTTTTCAAAGAAAAGAAGAACAACACTAATTTACCGGAATTAATAACAAAAAATCAAGTTGCAACAATTTCACTTCCATCAGGTGAAAATTTTCAAGTTTTACTCAATACAGAGTGAACTCAAGATATAATAAAAAAAAAAATAATAAAAAAATTTGTTGTAAAAATGTTCTATAATAGTTTAAATCCTTTTTGTATGTATAAAATCAGCTTTTGATATATTTTATTTCAAAATAAAAAAATTAGGCAGGATTAAGTAACTAAAGTTTAAAATTTTTAATATTGTAAAGACAACCACAAAATCTCTCATACTCTGCCAACACTGATAAGCCCAGAACTAATGCCTCGTTTTGTTACATGTCAATGGTGTGCAACACATGGAAATACACCGAACAGCCTAAAAACGACTCCCAGCATTCGATGTCAGTACCACAGAATAGATGAATGGTTCCAGAGTTTGGTTATAGTCAAATCCAAACAACCTTTGACCCATGGGACGTCTTATCGTCGAGGTCGCCGACAAATTGGCGGGGGGCATATGTCAGGAATGAATTTACCCCTGACTGTGCCACTGTATGAAACCATCTTGGAAAAACGAAAAACGCAAAATATGGTTCTGTTAAGATAAGAAAGTGGTTCCGCCTCCCTCCAAAATGGTAAACAACTGGTTGCCGCCTACCACACAGAAAATTGGTTGATGACAGGAAAACTGCTGAAAAGTCTAGAGTGGGAGTCGTAATGGTTAAACGAGGGGATACATCAAGTAGATAGAGGGTTTTCCCTTTATCGTGATTGGCTATCAAAAAACTTTGAGATAAGAAAGTGTTGTCAATAAAAATGTTATTTTATTTCTGTTTTTGGTTAGGTTTTCTTGTCTAACACATTAACTATAATGATAGAGTAAAATCTAGGATTATAAGAAACGCCACTGACTTGGTTCCCCCAAGCTCTCCAAAGGGGGGATAATGAGTTCCCTACCAGGGTAGGTTGTCCCAGCCTCCCTTGCATAAAAAGCGTAACTTTGAGGAAACAAGTCGGTAGTTCAGTTTTGAGTCTTGAGGTTATTTAGCCTAAAGTTCTCTTCACTTAAAAGTTAATTTTTGATAAATTAACATTTTAGTATTTTTATTTTATTTTTTCAAAATAATAATTGTTCAAAATGATATACATGCCACCAGGGCAGTATTTCCCGATAGTACTCTGGTAAGTTATATTTTTTGTATTTAGCTTAAATTGTCATTTGGATCTTGTCTTGCTGTTAATTAATTTTATATTGCTTTTGACTTTATGTTTTTTTTGATGTTTTTGATTTTATTTTATTATTTTATTAACTTACAAAATTAATAATTTTGGACATCGTTTATGTAACAGAGTTTTTTATTTATCAATTATAAATTTGTCAATTTAATTATTTGGTTCTTTTTATTTTATTTGGATTATTGATTGGATCAACCATACATGCGAGATCCTAACGGTACACTCGCATTTAGGGATTGATTTAACCAAAATCACACCCGACAATATTATGGAGGTTTTGTTATTAAATAACATGCTAATTTTAAAGGATGTAATTTGCATTTTGAGAAAAAAGCTTCATATAAACATATGTATGCATGTCCTAAACAACTTGTGAGATACAAGGTGTTTAAAGATTTTCAGCAAATTTCCTTTTTTATTAATATATGTGATACTGCTCTAGATATTTTTGTAAAGTTTTATATTCTGTTTGCCTATATTAAACACTAAGTACCTAGTAACTAATTAATATCTTATTTTTTCACAAAATGAAAACTCAAAAAAAAATAAAAACGTACAAAATTTCAACATACAACAGCACTGCACCCGTTAGTTAAAAGGCTGCAAGTAATTTTTTTTCAAAATTAGGTTTATGGTCTCGACGGATTTTCCATCATATCCTTCGTAATTAAATTAAAAAAAAAACTTTAAAAAAATCAATTAGCAGTAACTGTAGTACTGCCTTATAAACAATTAAAACTTTGAAGTCGTTTTTTCCGAACCACACTTTCGTCACTTGCGCCCTTTTAACTACCGGGGGCAAAACAGGTATGCTAATTTTTCATATAGTAACGACTTTTTTAATAATGAACTTGATGCTGCAATTTTATCTATGATCCCTTAATTTGAGTTGGACCCAATACCGATTTTTCAATCGGTTAATCGATTTCTTAGATTTTTTATGTATTTTAGCACCAAACATGATCTTTCGCAACTAAGATGTGAGATATTGGCAAGGCCGTACCGAAGGGGAAGATCAAGGGGATCAATCCCCACCAAAATAATCAACAAAGTGTGTTAAAAGAGATTTTACAACAGCAACACAAATAAGAAACAAAATTGTACAATATTTTTATTACAATTTTTTCTCCCGATTTTTTCTTCTGGATATTGTTATTGTAAAAAGATATTAATAAGTGCCATTATCACATTATACTTATTTTAATATAAAAGTAACTGTAACAATCAAACGAGTAACGCAGGCCTGGAGTTATTACATACAGATTTTTTAAATTTAGATGTTTAATGTTTTAATTACTTCGTTTGTCAAATATGCAAAAATAAATATTAATAATTTGGAATAGGCCTGCGGCCCAGCCGCCCTAAATTGTACCGGCCCACCGGGCATTTGAGCGGTTGCCCGCCTGTCCCATCCAACCCTGGTCATCGTACACTTTTCCATACATTCCTCAGATGTGCGGAAAAATTTCTGCACACGGGTGAAATTTAACGTTTTCTGATAATGCAAATCATATGTGGTCGTAGAAAATAGTTGTTTTCGTAACAAGTGCGGAAAGTTATACCTTTGTTATTCTCGACCACTGCGCTTAATTTTTATTGTATTTAATATTATGTCCATTGTTCAGTTCATTGTTTTCATATCCGTGGGCCATTTTTATCGCACAAAATGCGCAAAAAACTAAAATATCTATACAGGGTGTCCCATTAAGGATGGCAGCCAGATTTATCTCAGATACTAGTATAGCTACGACTTCGGGAAATTTTTTTTACAACAAAATCGAGTCTTGTGAATTCACCTAAAATATTTTTGTTTCTGTAGCTCCCCGCTAGGGGGTAGTAGTAACACCTCCCAACTATAAAAATTGCATTTTATGACAAAACTCTATGATAAACTTAAGTAAATTTTACCATATTCGTATTCCTTGAAAAATTCTGCATGATTTGGACCTCCCACTTGTACCTCTTTCTCACTTCCCCACATGGATGGAATGAAAATGTCACTTTTTATTAAAAAAATAATTACTTCTACGTGGTCTCTTAATATTTATTTGACTTATTAAGAAAACCCTAAAAACTGCAAATATTCTTGATTTTCTATTTAAATTAAAATTTTTTCGAAAGAGGAAATTTTTTTAAAGTAGCAAACCAAAAAACTTAAATTTCTTAAAAAATTCAGATACAAACCCATTAATATTTTTACTTGGAGTTGTTAAGCGATATTTATTTAAGATACTACTGAAATCCGCAAGTCAAAATTTGACTTAGTTTTGAAGATATTTAAAAAATAGTTTTATTTGTGTATTATGTGATCAGACGAGACCTTATTTTGTTATTTGCATGTGTCACATCTGTTATAATTTTTGGACAGTTTAATGTTTATTGACGTTTTATAAATCTTTATGTCAAAAACAAATTATAAAACGTCAATAAACATTAAATTGTCCAAAAACACACACACATGCAAATAACAAAATAAGGTCTCGCCTCAACACATAATACACAAATAAAACTATTTTTTAAATATCTTCAAAACTAAGTCAAATTTTGACTTGCGGATTTTACTAGTATCTTAAATGAATATCGCTTGACAACTTCAAGTAAAAATATTAATGGGTTTGTATCAGAATTTTTTAAGAAATTTAAGTTTTTTGGTTTGGAACTCCTCTTTCGAAAAAATGTTAACTTAAACACAAAAATCAAGAATATTTGCATTTTTTGGGTTTTCTTAATAAGTCAAATAAATAATAAGAGTAGGTTTAGTTTCGACATAGAAGTAGTTGTTTTTTAAATAAAAAGTGACATTTTCATTCCATCCATGTGGGGAAGTGAGAAAGAGGTACAAGTGAGAGGTCCAAATTATGCAGAATTTTTCAAGGAATACGAATTAAGTAAAATTTGTGTATGTTTATCATAGAGTTTTGTCATAAAATGCTATTTTTATATTTGGGAGGTGTTATTACTGCCCCCTAGCGGGGAGCTACAGAAACAAAAATATTTTAGGTGAATTCACAAGGCCCGATTTTGTTATAAAAATTTTTTTCCCGAAGTCGTAGCTGTACTAGTATATGAGATAAATCCGGCTGCCATCCTTAATGGGACACCCTGTATATCACTTTAGCGAATTATTTACAACTGGTCAAATCGACATTCTTACTGAAAACCGTACAATGAATGAATAAATGATGAGTAATTTGTATTCTACAAAAAATGAGTTATACCCAGTCTCACCAGATTATCAAAAAGTCAGTTTTTAAATTTTACATTTTTCCAATTGTTAACTTTTTTATTCTGCAACTTTTATATAAATGATTTTTGGTAGAATAACTTATTTTTACGAGTTCTACAACCTGTTAAAATGAATGACTCAACTTTGAGAACACCCTGTATATCTTTGCGTTTCAGATGATTTTAAAACATTTTTTGCGCGCCTGCCGGCCGTCTGTCTGTATTTCTGTCTGAAACGACCAACGTGCAAAACTTAAAATGTGCTTTAGTGATTAATGAAATTTTGTACATAGGTTGGGGGTTTTGGTTCTAAAAGGTCCCATTTAAAAATAAATAAGCCAAACAAAGGTGAGGGTCGAGTCGTGTGAGATTAGATGCCCAAAAATTGGCAGAGTTTTTTTCAGACTACCCAGTACCAGAAACGGGCTTCCAGCTTTGTTTTAAGCAATTAAAAATTCGTCTAGAAAACTGATGTTCATATGTTTTTAAATTTAATGTGAAAACCCTTTTTTCCATGGAAAAGAGCATGTAACACCGAACTTTTCCAAAATATACCAATTCATCTTTTCAGCTAAGAAATATGATGTGCCGATATGTGCCTTCTGGAAAACTTTCGGCTATATAAATTGATGAAGTTTTATTTTTCTACAGGAAATAATTTAATACATTTTTCGGTTGGACAAAGTCATAAATGTCCTTTGGAAAGGACCAATCACACTGAAAGAAATCCTTCACGACCAGAAAAACATATTATGTAGGGTGGGTGTACATATTATCGACAGTGTACATATTATCGACAGTTTCTCGGTTTGTTTTAAATACTAAAATCCAGGTAGCTTGCACCTGAATAAAGTCTATTTTATAAGAAAAAGTCATTATTTGTGGACATGTTGGCAGCACTGCATAAAACATATCCCCACTACATCTCTCGAAAAATACGCGGGAAATTGTGAAAGTTGACGAAAAGTCCTTAATGGGTTGAGGCTTCTGTTAATGGTGTTAAGAAACAGGTAAGATTTGAACTAATATAACTAACATAATTTTATATTTACGTATAAAAAAATATAATAATTTATTTTTTTACAATAAATGGGTATAAAAATAAAATAAAGAATAAAAATATAATAAAAGTTAAACTCTAAACTCACACACGCAAACATACATCCCCAAGCACACATTTAAAGATTGAAAATTTCGTCTAACTGCTGCATGTCGGGAATGGTTCCTATGACTGTAGCTGCATTTCCCCTTTGAATGGCAAGGCTTAACCTCTGAATCAAAAATGAGGTTGATCTAGGTTCGTGGTACTTACATTCGATTTTGGCACCAAGTTCTTTGACAAAATTTTTAGCTTTTTCCCCCCACGGTCCAAAAATCTCTACAGAAAAAGGAACACAAATATAATTTTGAGATAATTCTGAATATTTGTTTATTTTAATTTGTTCCCTTATTTTTACCCCTTCTCCCGCTTTTTACAAGCTTTTATTTAACTTCAGATGTTCTGTCTAACTAACTAACAATCAAATCTTGTGAAGCGTTTTTGACACACTTCCCATTATCCGATTTGGATGAAATGTGGTACAGACATAGAGGTCCCATGACAATACATTAAGAAAAAAATGTCCTCCCACCCCTACCCCCACCCCTTCTATAGAAAAATGTGTTTTTGACACACTTCCCGTTATCCGATTTGGATAAAATTTGGTATACAGATAGTGGTCCGATGATAATACAACAATAAGAAAAAAATATCCAACCACCCCTACCCCCAACCCCTTCCTTGGAAAAATTTGTTTTTGACACACATCCCGTTATTCGATTTGGATGAAATTTGGTATACATATAGTGATCCGATGACAATACAATATTGAGAAAAAAATATCCTCCCACTCCTACCCCCACCCCCTTTCATAGAAAAATGAGTTTTTGACACACTTCCCATTATCCGATTTGGATGAAATTTGGTATTCACATAGTGGTCCGATGACAATACAACAATATTGAAAAAATATCCTCCCACCCCTACCCCCACCCCCTTCCATAGAAAATGCATTTTTGACACCCTTCCCATTATCCGATTTGGATGAAAGGAGGAGGCACTAAATACATTGTTTACCGGGACGCGTCAGATGAGCTGAATTTGAGATATGTTGAAGGACAAACATTCCTGATATTTTTACCACAAAAAATTAGGGGGGTCATAGGATTCGTTTTCGAGCTATACTTATTTAAATGTGCGCCACTGAAATATGGGAAAATATGACCATTTGTAGTTTTTTTGTAATAACTTATCGCCAAATAAAAATAAAAAACTGATATTAGCTTTACTTTATCGGTAAGAGAGTTCTTTTAAGAATTTTATAAGTTTTTGACATATAGTTTCCGTCACATACCTACAGAGTGGCTCAAAATAATTAAAAAAAATACAGGAAAAATACCTGAGATTTATTAAATATAAAGAAAGGAAACTAAAAATGCATGGTCAAAATTAACTTCACTTGCTTTCGTGTGAGTCGCTTTAACTATTCTAGAGTGATGTTTGCATAATAGGTTATGTGTTTTATTATTATGATAATATTAGAATGTTAGAAAATTATTTTTTATTTTTAGTGCATTTTATAAGATCTTGTGACTTAAAAAAATTTTTTTACCAATTTATTTTAATGAAAAAATTGATTCTGGTTGTTAGGATAGCATTAAATTTTATTAAAAAAAACAAAAAGAAATCATATAATATATTTTTTTATCTAAAAAAGGACTTACTTTCTCGTGGAAGGTCACTCTGGTTGAAGCTTTCTTGTGTAGTAGCTTCGGACAGGACAAGTGTACGGACAGTCGTACTGGCAGGTGGACGGTTTTTTGACGCTTGTAGAATGGACGGACTTTCTAGTGGAAGTTCCCTCTGCTTGATGATCTCTTGCGTAGTGGCTTCAGACAGGACAAGTGTACGGACAGTCGTACGGCCAGGTGGACGGACTTTCTCGTGGAAGGTCGCTCTGGTTGAAGCTCTCTTGCGTAGTGCCTTCGAACAGGACAAGTGTACGGACAGTCGTACTGGCAGGTGGACGGTTTTTTGACGCTTGTAGAATGGACGGACTTTCTAGTGGAAGTTCCCTCTGCTTGATGATCTCTTGCGTAGTGGCTTCAGACAGGACAAGTGTATGGACAGTCGTACGGCCAGGTGGACGGACTTTCTCGTGGAAGGTCGCTCTGATTGAAGCTCTCTTGAGTAGTGGCTTCGGACAGGACAAGTATACGGATAGTCGTACTGACATGTGGGCGGTTGGACTTTAGTCAGGCATTCTTCCTACTGGCGTCGGCGGCGGTTTCTTTGTTCGAAGGACCAATGTGCTGGATCCGGTTCGAAGGACCAATGTGCAAGCTGTGCTTGACAATTACACTTGCTTAACTCGGCTTGGTTAAGCAGCGGAATTAAAGTAAAAAGTTTACTGCCAAGGAGCAGCCTCACTCCCTGCAATGACCAAGAAGGCTTATGGTACAGTAAACTTAAGTAGTTATAGTGAGAACAACTATCAAATTTTGAATCTCCTTTATTAAGATAAATCCTCTCTTTTTATATTTACAAATTGTTTTGGTTCATGCGAAATTATTAAATATAAAATTCAATATTTCGTGTTAATTTATAAACTAAATAATTTATATAATTTAAATAGGTAAACTTGAGAAGGTTAGTTTATGTTATTAAAACCTAATTTCTCAAAATCACCTGTTTAAATAATAAATTTAACTAAAAATGAAGAAATGAACATTTATGAAAAATGGTAAAAAAATCAAATCTGTTTAATTTTGTAATTAAACATATACTTAGTAGGGTAATAGACTGTTGAAAATTCTGTGGGATTTTTGAGGTTGCTCTACGGGGCCATAAAAAAGAAGGAGATGGGACAATTCGCCGCGGCCGATTCGCCGCAGCCGATTCGCCGCAGCCGATTCGCCGCGGCCGATTCGCCGCGGGACAATTCGCCGCGAAATTTTTTGTTTTATGATATTATACCATTGGCAATTATTTAAACAGTTTTATTTTGCTTGCATATAATATATTTGTTTATTTGTTTGATCATAACTTTTTCAAACTTTTATTTGGTGGTTAGTATAATACAATTCAACATTTTTTTTATTAGAAAAATAAATAAAATGGCGGATTTTCCTATTTATGAACCGATTTGCATCAAACTCGGAACTTTGAGATCTTTCAGATCGCTGATTATTATTTTTAACCTAGTTTTAAAAAATCAAAATGGCGGTCCCACAATGGCGCACTTTCTTATTTATAAACCGATTTGCCTCAAACTTAAAACATTGCGGCGCTTAAGGTAACTTAATACAATTTTTGACTTAAATTTAAAAAAATGAAAATGGCAGTTCCACAATGGCGCACTTTCTTGTGTATAAACTGATTTGCCTCAAAATTGGGGGGGGGGGGGCTGATGCCTCTGGGGGGCTGAAGCCTTATGATGGTGAATTTTATACACGTTAATATTTTTATTCATGAAATATGTGAAAAATATCTAAAAAAAATCTTAGGCTTGGGGGGCCTAGGCCCGAGGAATCCGCCATTTTCAGATTTTAAAATTTAAGTCAAAAATTGTATTGAGTTACCATATAGGCGCCCGGATGTTTCAAGTTCAGGGCAAATTTTTAAAAATCAAAATGGCAGTTCCACAATGGCGCACTTTCTTATTTATAAACCGATTTGCCTCAAACGTAAAGCCTAAGGTAACTCAATACAATTTTTGATTTAAATTTTAAAACCTGAAAATAGTGGATTCCTCGGGGCCTAGGCCCCCCCAAGTCTAAGATTTTTTCATGAATAAAAAGATTAAAGAGTATAAAATTCGCCTTCATGAGACATCGCCCCCCCCCCAGAGGCATCAGCCCCCCCCCATTTTGAGGCAAATCGGTTTATTAATAATAAAGTGCGCCATTGTGGATCCACCATTTTGATTTTTTTAAGTTTATGTTAGAAATCATAATTAGCGACCTGAAACACCCCCAAAATTTTAAATTTAATGCATATTGGTTCATAAATGGGAAAATCCGCCATTTCGGATCCGCCATTTTGTTTTTTATTTAAGTTCAGAATTTGATGCATATCTGTTCATAAATGGGGAAATCCGCCATTTTGAGGCAAATCGGTTTATAAATGAGAAAGTGCGCCATTGTGGAACCGCCATTTTGATTTTTTAAAAGTTTAAGTTAGAAATCATAATCAGGGACCTAAAACTCCCCCAAAATTCCAAATTTAATGCATATTGGTTCATAAATGGGAAAATTCGCCATTTCGGATCCGCCATTTTGTTTTTTTATTTAAGTTTATGTTAGAAATCATAATTAGCGACCTGAAACACCCCAAAGTTCAGAATTTGATGGATATCGGTTCATAAATGGGAAAATCCGCCATTTTGAGGCAAATCGGTTTATAAATGAGAAAGTGCGCCATTGTGGAACCGCCATTTTGATTTTTTTAAAGTTTAACTTAGAAATCATAATCAGGGACCTAAAACTCCCCCAAAATTCCAAATATAATGCATATTGGTTCATAAATGGGAAAATCCGCCATTTCGGATCCGCCATTTTGTTTTTTATTTAAGTTTATGTTAGAAATCATAATTAGCGACCTGAAACACCCCAAAGTTTCGAGTTTGATGCATATCGGTTCATAAATGGGAAAATCCGCCATTTTGGATCCGCCATTTTATTTATTTTTCTAATAAAAAAAATTGTTGAATTGTATACCATCCCCAAATACCTAGTTGAAAAACTATAAAATAAATAAACAAATATATTATTTAAAGTCAAGCTAAATAAAACTGTTTAAACAATTGCCAATGATAAAAGCATAAAATAAAAAATCTCGCGGCGAATTGTCCCCTGCGGCGAATCGGCCGGCGGCGAATTGCACCGCGGCGAATCGGCTGCAGCAAATCGGCCGCGGCGAATTGTCCCCTACCAAAAAAAAAAGGCGAGGTGACTTTATCTATAAACAAATAAACTAAAAACTACACTAAGTAGCGGCTCGTTTGGAAAATACTAAAATAAAATTGTTTCGGTAAGTTTTTTTACCTCATTTTTCAGGCAATTTAAATTTCTGCCCCACTAATTTATAACGTCACCTGCCGCCACTGCTTAAATGGCTTTAGAAGCCAGGAAGTGAGCGACCATTGTGCGGTCGCCTAGGTATATTTGTCCCTGCACAAAACTCATAAAAAGGAATGAAACCGAATGAGACTCCATTCCGAGAATTTAATTCAATTAAAATAATATAATCTTTTTAGCGTTTTGTAGTACGTAAGGTTTGTAAATACTGAAAGGCAAGGGCTGTTTTCCAGAAAGTAGCCCTTTTGTTGCACAGTTGGCATTGTTTGCAGTTAGCTTTTTAGTTTAGTGAGCGAACGTGAGGTTTGTAGATAACTAAATTTAGGTTCCGCAGATTTCCAGGGACTTAGGCCATTGGCGGCACACAGAGGGCTAAAGTGTGTAAAAAGTATTTTATTGCTTTGCTTGTTTGCTTTGTGAGAATTGTATATAATAGCAGGGTTCCATCAGGCCCTTCGACGGTCCTAGAACGGTCCGAAAAATCCTAAAGCGCGCGCATGACGAGGACTGTTTTAAAACGGTTTTGGTTTGATGGAACGACCAAATAACTGTCCAAAAAACGAATGCTGATCGAATGAGAGATCGACTTACTTCAGGCGTGTGATCATATGCGAGAGGGTTAAATTCAAAGTCACGTGACTAAAAGAAAGGGTCGCCTCGCGTGAAGATACAGAAGGGGAGGTGAAGATACATCGAAGGCAACGTATGAATTCGAGAGCACGAAATAAAAGTTGCACACAGAAAGGATTACACAATTACATAGGATTCTCATAATAAATTTTTAATTTTAGTTTTTTAAAATGCAGATAAAATAATTAAATTTAATTTATATTCACAAACTATAAACCACTACAAACTGCCTAATAAACTAAATATACCAAAAATTAAAACGAACTTGCATTAGCACATATTTTTGGGCGAAACTTCTGAAAAAATATGAATTTTTTTTAATATCACAAGTTTTATGTTAAATTTATATATTTATTTATTTGTAATTTAATTTTTACAAAATATTTGTGAAATTACATATTATAGAAAGCCATAATATTCACAAGGTTTTTGTGATTTTATTAATTTTTAGGAAATAGTGATCGTTATACTTCTAAGAAGTTAGGAAAATCACATTTTGTAGCTTGTACTTTGTTAGGTATATAGTTATAATGACCTTAATGTCGATGCTTTAAAGCGAAGTTGTTTGTTCTTCCGCCAAATCTGGTGTAAAGTTTCATATCCGGTGTTACCCCTCTTCTTTTAACTTTTAGTTCACAGGTCACCGGGATTTGCTGCGATCAGAATAAACCCTTGTGTTTCTATTCCTATCCAATCACCTGCCAGAAATAACGGAGGAACGAATACCGATCCGAAAATTAAATGATTACTTTGATTCCTTCGATTATTTTAGTATTTGTCTCTATTTTTATTTATTTTTAGATTTATGTAAGGTATTAGATTTTTAAAACAGAGTTGTACACAAGACAGTTCTTACGTAATTCCTACCTTCATTTTTTTTATTTTAGCCCACATTTTGAAAATTTCAATTGAATATTTCCATAATGTTAAACAAAAATATACCTACAAGTAAATGATCTTCGAATTAATGACAGTCCGAGAATTTTGCACTAATTGTATGATTGAATTGAATACTGTTCAAGTAATCGAAGTAACGATAGTAACGAATATATAAAATGATTACTTGGAAGTCGAGTTACGATTAGTAACGAGTACTCAAAAGTAACGAAAATCAACACCTCTATCACCCTCTAAACTAGTTTTTCTTTTTCTAAGCAGGCTACCCTATTCAGTATAGCTTTTTTCCATGTGGTATACCTACAGCATTCCGCAGTCCCGTAGTAATAAAAATTAAGAGGCTCTTGCAAAAAAATCAACAATCAAGATGTTGCACAATTTTTTTTTGGAAATTTAAAAAATATTTGTATATTTACAATTTATTTTGACAAAAGTTTAAATTTTTTGGGTTATTTACTGTTTTTTGAATTTTCTTAGACAAATGTAAATTTAATGTAATTTTATGGTATATTTTTATCTCAGGTCAGAAACTAGTATAATATAGTAGACAGTCAATTTACATTAGGCTAATAGCATACTCTAAAATTCACGCACTCGGCACCTTTGAACGCAGCCGGTGACGACCGGTGAGGGCACTGATTTCCCTATTCGTTTGGTAATAGCAGGTAACCACATGAACTGGAATGCTAGCTCTGTCTTTTTTTTCTTATGCAATAATTTACATAGGAAAAAAGAGAGAGGAAGCGTTTCTGCCTCCATAGTGCAGTGTTGCCGATATTTCATTTAATACAAAATCATTTGGAAAAATCTTTCAATCACTGCTTTCAGTATACATGCAACCTTCGTCAGGGGTTGACGCGTCTTGCCCAGTGGAGGGCATAGATATGTAGGTAAGAAAAAGTAGATATATTTTCTGACTTCCAAGAGTTAACGCCAGAAACACATGTACAGTCCTTAAACCTGTTGCTAAAAATTTTCGGACAACTCAGGAATTTTTTGGAAAAACTCAAGAAATTTTCGGAAAACATGGGAAATGTCAGGAAAACCCCGGAAAATGTTTGGGAAATGTTCGGAAACATACATTTTCATAAAACTTGCGAAATGTTCGCAAAAACTAGGAAAATGTTCAAAAAACTCGAGAAAAGTTTAAAAAAAACTTTACAAATGTTCGAAAAAACTCGAGAAATTTTCGAAAAACACGGAAAATCTTCAAAAAACCTCGGACAATTTTCAGAAAACTTTACAAATATTCGAAAAACCACGGAAAATGCTCCGAAAAACTAGGAAAATTTTCGGAAATCTCGGAAAATGTTCAGAAAAACTAGGAAACTTTTTGGAAAACTGGGGAAATGTTCGGAAAAACACAGAAAATGTTTAAAAAAGTCCAGAAAAGTTTAGAAAAACTTTGTAAAAGTTCAAAAAACTCGAGAAATTTTCGAAAAACTCGGAAAATGTTTAGAAAAACTCAAAGAATTTTCCGAAAACTTTAAAAATGTTTTTGGAAAACTGAAAATGCTGGAAAAACTCAGCAAATGCTCAAAGAAAACTTGTGTAAAGTTTAGAAAAACTCAAAATTTGTACAAAGACACAAACTTACTCAGTTTAAGACAACTAACTCTATTATAAATATTCTGTTCTCTATCTAGGTCAAAATAATCTACTGTTTCCAGAAATCCCACATATTCCTGACACAAGATTTGTTGTGGAAAATAGACTACCAAGAAAACAAAAAACAATTGGTCAAAACTGCTATACATATATTGGAAAAGAACACTTTAACCTGCTACCATCTGAACTCAAACACAGTGTCAAAAAAAAATTATTAAAAAAAATAAATATGCACTTTGTTACTTCAAAATTATCCAAAATTATAATAAATAAATAGATACTTAACGAGAAACTGGTCTTCAAGAATATTTCATTACTTTTTTTTACTTTTATATATTATTTGTTTTTTTTTCATTGTGGTAGTATAATTACTTTGCATTTAATTATTTCTACTTTTATTTATTTATTTTTTTTAAACTTTTTTTAGTCTAAAAAACAACACTAAACCAAGAAAAAGCTTTTTCCTGAATCCATCAAGTTTGTCACAATTATTATTATTTTTGTTATTTTTTTAACTTTGTTGAATTCCGGTAAATGGGCTTACATTTATGTAGGTACAAAGAAACCATTGCAATGTATATTTCATGATATATTTACTTACTTAAGGCTATGATGTATAAAACTCATTGCCATGTAAAAAATGTGGCAAATAAATATATTGAAATTGAATTGAATTGATTAAAATTGAAATTGAAAATTGACCCCAAAAACTCGGAAATATTGGAATAAACTTTGAAAATTTTTTCGGAAAACTGAGGAATTGTTCGAAAACACTCGGAAAAAACTCGAAAAATTTCCATAGAAACTCGTGAAATGTTCGGAAAACTCGGAAAACGTTTGGAAAAACTCTAGTCTAGACATTTTTATGAGTGAGAGAATTGTCGGAGTAAATCCACCTACTCAATTTATTTTCATCAATCTTAAAAAAAAACAAATGGCGGAGTTCCCCATTTATCAACCAGTATGTATTAAATACGGAAACTGAAACTTACAAAAATGAACATGACGGCTGCAAAATTTTTCATAAGTATTTATTAATTGATTTGATTCAAACTTGCTACTTTGTGGTGCTTAAGATCACTCAATACAATTTTTAAAATAAAATTCATTTGTCAACCGATATCTGTATCAAATTTAAAACTTTGGGGTATATAACGTCGCTGATTTTAATTTAGGATTTTAAAAATTAAGTTGGAACAGGTAAGTGGAGTGGAGCCAAACATCAAACTCAAAAATAGGTAAACAGTTTTAAGTACACAAACGTGACTTTTAACAGACTAAGGTAAAAGCGTGGGTGCATAAAAAATAGGGTTAAACGATTGTAATCAAATAAGAATCACTTTTCTAAAATATTTTAAATGCGCAGTTTAAATTTACGTCTGTTATAAACCAGGTTTGTCTTTCCTGACCTATCACTTTTCATCCCTGATTTTAATTTTTTATCCCTGATTTATCACTTTTGATCCCAGAGATAAACAGTGACACTTTTATCTCTTGTGTTTTTATCCCTAAACAACAAAAAATAATTTGGAGAGGCCCTTGAAAGGAGGCCCAGTTTCATTATTTTTTTTTAATAGGTGGACCCTTTTTGTGGCTTCTAGTTAGTAAGGTCAGAAATGAGTAACTTTATTATTCATATGGTAAGATTACAAAAAAAATAGTCTATTACATAACAAGAGACAAAAAAGAGAGTGACAAATTTCACATGACCGTGAATGTTGTGAACGAGGCGCTAGCCGAGTGAAACAGCACGCGAGTGTAAGAAAGTTACTTTCTATCGAGTTGTCTGTCCATCATTCATCGCCAGTTATTGTATAGAGTGGTTTATTCAAGACCTTATTGGCTGATTAAATTTTATCTTTGTTTTTTATGAGTATTTTAAATTTTGCTGTTAACTAATTATTTCTTTTGACCTTTGTAAATTTTGTGCGAAAAGTACTTTTCCATGTGCAGAAAATTTTTTGTCCATAGGTGAAATCTAACGTTTTCTGAGGTAAAATGGTGTGAAATCCATCATTTTCATGTGTAGTGGTAGGAAAAAAATATTGCATATGGAGTACTTCTTATAAAAATAATTAACAAACAAAAGTTTAATTTAATTTCTTTGCGCTTTTTTGTATCTTACATTATATTTAGTTCTCTATGCTCAAATAAACGTTCGCTCAAATGTTTGTGTCGCTCAAGACGCTTTTAATGTAAACTATATTATACTCGTTTCTGGTAAAAGCAACAAGACGCTAGCCCTACCAAGTCCACTTCCAATCCCTGACTTCGCATGCGTAGATCTACCAATATTATTTACCTCATGTATTAGAATAGATGTACAGGGTGATTTTCACTTGAATGATTCTAACCACATGAAAATAGAAAGTTTCAATAACCTAACGAAACCTAATCAGATCTAACCGAACCGAACCAAAGCAAACTAAACCAATATTTTTTTTCAAAAAAAAAACTTTCCTGACTTCCTACCCGGGATCCTAGAGGATGTGAATCCGAACCGGACCGTACCGAACCGAACCTATCCAAACCTAACCCTACCCAACTAAACCTAATTAGCAGTACGTGTTGTAGTTTAGTTTGGTTAGGTTAGGTTTGGTTCAGTTTAGTTAGGTTCGGTTTAGTTCGGTTCGGATTCACATCCTCTAGGATACCGGGCAGGAAGTCAGGAAAGTTTTTTTTTGAAAAAAATTATTGGTTCAGTTTCCTTTGGTTCGGTTCGGTTAGATTTGATTAGGTTTTGTTAGGTTAGGTTTTTGAAACTTTCTATTTTCATGTGGTTAGAATCATTCAAGTAAAAATCACCCTGTATTCATCTATTCTAATACATGAGGTAAATAATATTGGTAGATCTGCGCATGCGAAGTCAGGGATTGAAAGTGGACTTGGTAGGGCCTGCGTCTTGTGTAAAAGCAACACACTTGTTATGGATAGACGACATAAGACTCGTTCGAACATTTTAAGAAAGGAAACCACCCCGTCAACACTGGCAGGGAGATGTCCCCCCCCCCTTAAACGTGCTTTTTGACGGTTTTTTGCTAATAACTCGAAAACGGTCAACTTTTCTAAAAATATTCTAAAGATCATTTTGCAAGCGGATAATTAATTATCATTTTGCAATCCTTTACTTTACTAATTCCTACTTTGCAGTCCTCCCTGCTTCCACCCATTGCCCCTTCTGTCATTCCCCCCCACCCTCTTCAAAAACCATATTCGCATAATTTTATCATCGATTTCAAAAATTCTTTCTGTACATGCTATAAGATTTTTTTCCAACAACATTTTACTAGGTTGCAAAAATCTTTATTTTACTATTATAGACCAGCTTTAAAAGAGTGTAATTTTTTTAAATATATTTGGTGATAGCAAGAAAGCGTCTAAAGTTCAATATTTTTTAGTTTTTATAAAAAAATATCCAAGTCTTATAGTGGTCGGGCAAATTCAAAGATTTTGGGCTGCTTAAATTCAAAACCATTTTTTAAACTATTTGGCCAAAATTGAAAAGCGATTTTTTGGTTTGCGGTTAAATTTGGGTCCCCTGAAAATATTTCTTTACCTTCCTAGCTCGCGCAGCAATGGGTAGTGAAGGTATTATTTTCGACGATAATATTTTTTTTCAGAAAACGCTGAAAATTTGTTATTTGGGTGTATTTTGACCTATCTTACCAATATCGTCGTGATGTCTGCCTGTGTGTGTGCGCGTATGCCTCTCCGTCACACGATAAAAATCACTAAACTAAGCTTTTTGGGAAAAAAAAATATTTTACACTTTATTGTAGAAAATAAAATTATCTATAAGCTAGCGCAGAGTAATACCAAACTTTCCAGCGGCGTCCATTTGTTGAGAAAATGTTTAAAAAATTAAAAAACCACATGTTTTTCACATGTTTTACCCGATTATCTTAAAAACTAAGCCTTCTGTCAAAAATCATGTTATATAGTAGATTGATTGAATTGAAAAAAATATGTAACTTTATTGAAGAAAATAAAATTCCCATTTTACCGATATATAAGTCAGTGCGATTTGGTTAATGACAAACTCTCCAGCGACGTTCCTATAGATATAAGGATATAATAAAAACAAAAAAAATAAAAGCATTTTTGTCACATGTTTCACCCGATTTTCCAAAAAAACTAAGCTTTTTATAGGAAATATGCTTGACAGCTGATTTGTAGAAAATAAAATTTCCTTTTAAATAATATATAACTTGGTAAGATTAATTTCATTTTTAAAACTTTAGAGGCGTTTGTAAATAAAATAAATTTTAAAAAATTAACAAATGAAGCACCACACTATACCCGCCATCTGCATTGATAGTCTTTGCACCCCTTGTACCTCCCCACCTTTCCTTTCATCCCTCCTCCACAAAAAGAAAGATGAAACTCCCCCCCCCAAAAAAAAAATAGGTACGGCTGTCAGCAAAGGTGATCCTACTACTCACCTTTTTTCCACATCTTGCGCCATAATTTTGTAGGTATGGTTAGATATGTGAGGGGGGATGGCCTACTACTGCCACTGATTCAAATTTTAAGAATCTTAAAAAAAATCGAACCAAAATTAATTTGTTTGGTGATTTTTAAACATTAATTTAATTTACGGACGTCCCCAAAGTTTTAAAAATTAAACTTTTCTTACCTTGTTATACATCGTTGAAAAGGATTTTTTTTTTCTACAATCTAGTATGAGACATTTTTTGATAAAGAGCTTAGTTTTTTGGAGAATCGGGTGAAACATGTTACAAAAATGTTTTTATTTATTCATTTTGTAAATGACCCCCATTTACGAAGATAATTTTATTTTCTACAATAAAGCGTGGAATAAGTTTTTTCCTAAAAAGCTTAGTTTTTGAGAAAATTGGATAAAACTTGACAATTGGAAAGTTTAGTGATTTTTCAATTGATGTCATTTACGGAGGGCCCTAAATTGTTATAAATAAAACTAATGCTACCCTGTTACACATCGTTTAAAAGGAAATGTTATTCTCTACAACCGACTATAGGACACAATTTTTAATAATTATTTTTTAAATTTTTTTGCATTACCTCAATAAACGGACGCCGCTGGAGAATTTGTCTTTGTTCGTACCCCACTGACTTTTATATCGTTGAAAAGGAAATTTTATTGTCTACAATAAAGACAATTACATATTTTTCCCTAAGAAGCTAGAAGAAGAAGGTATGGGGGTTTTTGCAGCTAAAATTTAAAAAACTAATATAATTTGATTTTTAGCTTAGGTTTTTAATATTTTGTGTCAAAGTGCGCTCCTCTTATTTTGCATATTCAACTACCTACAGCGCCTGCACTAAGAAGAATTTAACTAGTTTCTGGCCTAAGCATATAATAAATAGGCAGTCGCTCGAAAAGGAATAATATTTGATTAAATTAAGCGGTATACCTATCAAATTCGAAATACTTCATTCATAATAGAGTTCGAGCAAACCCACGGGGCCGCGCGCCCGAGAGGATCTCTCTCTTTAATGCACCTCATTTAAAAGAGCGAAAGAATTGCCAAGCGCTCCGGGTTGTTTACGCGAAGTCACTAAATGTCCACGTCTTGAAAAACGAATCTATAAGCGGGGGAAAGTTAGTAGGACGATTGTAAAGTAGATCGGTATAATTGTCTTTGGTATGGCAACACCGCCGACTCTTTCGGAGGAGGCGATTCTCAATAAATATTTACACCGTCGTGTATGGCCATCTGGTATGAGATATCGGTAAATGGGGCCATTTTGGATTGGTTGTCTATTTTATTAGTTTATGCTCAGGTGATGTAAACTAGAAATGTGTGTGTTTTACATACAATTTTTCCGCGCCTTCGAATGCGCCTGTCTGCAATTCTTGTCTTTCAGAGGATACCGAAACCAGTTTAGGTTGCTTGATGGAACGGAAAACTGACTGTCCCATAACAGTTCGACGTCGACCTGGAACGCAAACAGGATTTTTCGTACCGTTCTATAACCGTCCCACGCTTTGATGGAACGAACTTAGTATAAGAGCCCAGTAGGAATTTGGGCTTGAACTGCAAGCCGATTCTCATATATTTTATTCGATTCATAATAAGACCCCACATAGCACAATCACGTGTTTAACACGTAAAAAAGGCGTGAGAAAAAAAAACGGTGATTTTAAAAGCTGCTAGAAAAAAACGTTTATTTCATATATGAAAACCAGCTTAATAGGTCATTCATTAACGTTATAAAAAACAACGTTGCTAAAAACTGCGTTTTAATAACGCCTTTATCAAATTAAAACAGCAATGTTTTTACGTTTGTTTCAAGTGATTTTTATCAACGTTAAAATCACATTAGATTCACGCCTTTTCTTCACGAATTTTAAAACGCGACTTGCATAGCTTTTCTACCGAATATTTTTTTAGATTTTACTAGCAGCATCGCCACCTATAGTCAGGATTTTTCACTTTGACGAAATCTATCAGGCAGTGCTTTGGCCTCTAAACTCCAAAAACATGTTAAGGGACTGATCCCTGATCCACGATCACAACGTATCGGTTATTAACCTGATAAAGACACATTAATATTCTGTGAAAGTGTTTACTGTTCATAAATCTTGTTTAGCTTTAAAAAAAAACATAATGTATATAGATAGATACATAGATATTTCGTCTTGCCTTGAGCGCCATCTTTAAAATTGTCTTGAAGTGTTGTAGTCTTAAACTAGTGAACTTTTATAACTTCCTTTCACGTCTCTTTTAAGTTAAAATTTTTTTATTAAAAAAATGTGACCAAAAAAGACGCAGAAAGTCAGTAGGTTTGAGAAGTCTTAATCTTGTGGCGTTTTAGAACATGTTGTGGAATACTTTTCAAGTGTGAATTTGGTACATGAAAATAACGAGGGTAAAAAACACGTTATATACACAGCACCAGAAACTTCAGCAAAAAGTACATTTTTATAGCTTGATTTTACCTTGTTTTTAAGGTTGTTTTCAAGTAAAAAAAAACTTTGTTATTTTTGTTTACGTGAATTTAACGTTGATGTGATTTTTGTGCTATGTGGGACCATGTTCCAAAAAAAATTAAGGAGTTTGAATCAAATTTACATAACTTTTTTATTATTACATCGATTTTACTCAAACAAATTACGATTAGTTTTTTCTATAATAGCCTTTCCAAAAAGATCATCAATTTTGATTTTTCTATTGTCTATATACTGGAAATTCTTTAATTTCCTCACATGCACTGATTTTTTTAGGTTTTTTGATTCTTTGATCTGGTTTTACAAAAAAAAACATAATTTATAAAAAATATGCCGATTTTTAATGTTCATAGTGGCTCTAATTTTTGCTGTAGGTTAAGCGGTTCTCGAGTTACAATTAAAAAACCAATAAGTTGGCCTATACCTACCCCTGGGTACAAAAAATTTCACGTTTTCACCAAAGTGAGTAAAAAAAGAACCAAGTCTCTGTAGTAGTTTTTGAGATATACCACGATTCTTAGTATTTTCGCTTGCAAAAGAATTAAAATAATACCCATGCTCATTTTATTGTAGCTACAATATTATTGACATTTGTTTTTTTTATTACATAGAAGGCTTTAAACCTTTCACAGAAGAGGCTATTGACTTTATGTTATTAAAGTTCGATGGATAAAGAATGACTTAAACAGGGTGGTTTCTAAAACTGTTCACAAGATTATACAAAAAGTGAATTTGCAGCGAAACGAAGCATCCTAGCGAAAAACGTTAAGAATAATTTTTTATAGTACTTTTAATTTTTAAGAAAAAAATCGATTTTGGAGCGAAAACATGGAATTTTTACAAAATTCTATATTTTAGCTGGCTTGTACAGCTTACCATCAGAGCTAGGATGTTAAGTGATACATCAAAATTTTACCGTTTTTCGCTAGGATGCATCGTTTCGCTGCAAATTCACTTATTCTATAATATTGTGAACAGTACCATCCAACGAACTTTAAAAATTTTTTGTCAATAGCCCCTTGTGTGAAAGGTTTAAAGACTTCTATGTAACAAAAATAAAACAAATGTCAATAATATTGTAGCTACAATAAAATGAGAATGGGTATTATTTTAATTAGTTTGCGAGCGGAAATAGTAATAAACTTGGTATATCTCAAAAACTACGTAATTTATCAAAAAATGTGTAATAATAAAATTTGTTTGCCTTTCAAAAAGGAGTAAAACAAGCTATAAGAAATTAAAATCGGATGACTGGGTAGGGCGATAGGCTTAAACAAAAAGTCTTTTAATTTGGCGGCCATTTTCAAAGATGGCGGCCAAACCACCATGAGTTCGACCACGTGACCAAACTATTTTTATACTGCTATGGGTGCTTAACAAAGCCCCGCAGTCAAACTGAGCGCACATATTAGGTCACACGTGACAGGAGCCAGCGCCTAGACTAACTAGAGAAAAAGCAAAAAATTGACAAAATTTCCAGAAGAGGATCAGCTAGGATTTATATAAATATGGCTCTGTAGCACTCCGATGGCTCAGATTGGGTTTTGGTAGATACAGTGGACTATAATTAACATTGGCGCAAAAAATTCATTTAACTAGAGAAAGTAACTAATTTAAAAATTGTAGGTTAAATTTGAAAGAGAAATAAAATGGTGATATAGCCTCATGGAGAGGGACTTGCCGCTGTTTTGAAGTTCCAAAGTGCAAGGTGTACACCTTTCCATAAGAGCTATGTGACTTGAAGTTCCAACAGGATGATGGCACGATAATTTTAATTATTTGCGGTATTTAAAAGTGAATTTTCACTATTTTTTGAATTAAAATTTTAAGGTTGCCGTTTTCTAGACATGGCGACGCGCAGCACACTTTGTCTGTCGCTCTATCCTGCGCTTGCAGTTTTTTCGCACATGCGCACAGCACTTCACCCTCTATAGGAAACCATATCACTATATTTAAAATTTTATGGATATGTGAAAAACACGATAGAGGACGCTTGTAGTGCCAAAGTATATAAAAATAAAGAAATAAGAAATAAAATGATAATTCTTAAATTTAGAATAGAAATTACATTTTTTGCGTTTAATTCTCGCATTTTAATGCAATATTGCTTTAGGTAAATTTTATAATAACTAATAGTTGACCCATTTACTTAGCATTAATATAAATTTAAGACTAATAATTTTATGTTCAAGACAAAATTTTAGTCCATGAAAAATAGGAAAATTAAAAGTAAAATTCAAAAATAAAAGAAAAATAAAGAGGTTTTTTATGGAAACCGAACAGGCTCTAAAGTCAGAAAAGAGTCCATATTCAAAATGTGCAATTAGTTTTTGGAACCATTTTTATGTAACCTATACTTCATTCAGGCACACTGTGATGACACCATATTACTGCAACTCGGTGCTTTTTTTTGATAAACTGTATAGTTTGTGAAATATGAATTTTCAAAGTTTTGCCATTTTGGTCTTATGGGTTTCCGTATACTAAAAATCGCTAAATGACGTGTTTTGGAATCTCAACTCACTCAGTGGTTTTTTCGTATCTCTATGACGCCACAATACTGCAACTCGGTGCTTTTTTTGATAAACTGTATAGTTTCTAAAATATGAATTTTCACTGTTTTGCCATTTTGGTCTTCTTGGTTTCCCTATACTAAAAAACGCTAAATGGCGTTTTCTGGAATCTCAACTCAATTAGTGGTTTTTTCGTACCTGTATGATGCCACAATACTGCAACTCGGTGCTTTTTTTGATAAACTGTATAGTTTGTAAAATATGAAATTTCAAAATTTTGCCATTTTGGTCTTATGGGTTTCCCCATACTAAAAATCGCTAAATGACGTTTTTTGGAATCTCAACTCACTCAGTGGTTTTTTCGTATCTCTATGACGCCACAATACTGCAACTCGGTGCTTTTTTTGATAAACTGTATAGTTTCTAAAATATGAATTTTCACTGTTTTGCCATTTTGGTCTTATTGGTTTCCCTATACTAAAAAACGGTAAATGGCGTTTTTTGGAATCTCAACTCAATCAGTGGTTTTTTCGTACCAGTATGATGCCACAATACTGCAAATTGGTGCTTTTTTTTGATAAACTGTATAGTTTGTAAAATATGCATGTTCAAAGTTTTGCCATTTTGGTTTTATGGGTTTCCCTATACTAAAAATAGCGAAATGAGGATTTTTTGGAATCTCAACTCACTCAGTGGTTTTTTCGTATCTATATGACGCCACAATACTGCAACTCGGTGCTTTTTTTGATAAACTGTATAGTTTGTAAAATATGAATTTTCAAGATTTTGCCATTTTGGTCTTATGGGTTTCCCTATATTAAAAATCGCTAAATGACGTTTTTTGGAATCTCAACTCAAATCTTTTGTATTCGATCTTATGTCTTTCGATAGAATTTGAACAGGCTGGAAACACTTCTACAATAGAAAATTGAACAGACATTCATCGACCCCAATGAAAATTCTGCGCACTCTATGTATCAAGCTATTGATAGAAAATGTATAAAAATTATTCCAAATTGTATTAGTAATCAAGGGGCTATGTAGAAAATTACCGATAAAGTATTAGATATTTTTTTTTCCTAAAAAAAATTGTAATATTTTTTTTTACTGGCTTGCGGCATTACTGCGCAGAATCACCACGGATGATAAATGTTAATAAATTATAGGTATACCTAACAAAAGCAACAGCATCACTTTTTGTATTAATGCGATTGTCTTTTTCATGGTTGCGTTGATGTTTTAAAGAATATCAATTTAAGTTTTTATATATCTCTAAAACTAATAAATCAAATGAAAGACCTATAAAAATCTAATATATTATATAGGATGTTCAATTAAAAAAAAACCATTAACCGGTCAACTTTTGACATTTAGAATTTTTTTTTCATTCTGACCCTAAGATTCTTAAACTTCTTAAAATTTTTTTAAACTTTTGTATTTATCATATTTTGATATCTATTTAAATTAACGTTTTAGATATGGTGAAAATATACAGGGTGTTTCATAATTGAATGTCAATATTATAGGGGTGATTTTTGGGCCCATTTTAAGAAAAAAACTTCATATGAACATATGTCCTAAACGTCTTACCTTTTGAGATACAGGGTAAATTTTTCAAAAATAAATCATTTATTATTAATATCCACAATACCACTTCAGATATTTTACTGAAATTTGTCATACATGTACTATGAATCAAGAGGCATTTTTTCCTGTATCACTTTTTTTAAATTCTCACCAGTGGCGTTCGTACGTAATTTGAGTTGCCTATTTTGGCAGACATTGATGGCACGCAAATGTTTTTACCTGAAATAAAAATTATTTTTGAAATCCCCAATCATTTCTAACCAAAGTTGATTACTTGATGTTTTTCAATCCGATGCACGGGTTTCGCTTAAAAAAATAAAAACCGTTTCTCTGCATGATCATAACAATATCGTTAATATGACATTGATATATATCTATACATTGTCTCGCTTGGCTTACGAGAGGTACCGGGATCGTTACCCGGCGCCTCCACCATATGTAATGGTTTTATTATAATACTTATATTTACTACTTACATTGTACTTAAATACATCTTGTCTACAAATCTTCTTGACACGCTTAACTTCTTATACTTGACTATCGTACTACTTGTTCACTATTAACTAAGCCTGGGCGTTAGGATCTCAGCGTACAACTAACTGCTTAACTCTTTTGGAGATGCTTTTATTACAAACCGTTTGCCATTGATAGGATATCGAGATGTGTTTTGTTTCCTGTATAAACATCATCGAAATCCCATTAAGCGCGTCTTGTTTATAATAATTCTGTATACAATTTATTACTTTTAATACAATTTGAACTATATACAGAAGTTCATTTCCTTAGAATGTTTAGGGTTAATGTGCACTTGCTTATAAACGTAACTTGTGTCATTTACTTAATAGGACATTATTTTCTATCCTGACAATATCATCATGCAGAGACACGTAGATTTTATTTTTTTAGATGAAACCCGTGCGTCGGACTAAAAAAAATTCAGGGGATCAAATTTGCTCATAATTGAATGCAGATTTAAAAAATACACTTCACTTGGTATTGTAGATATTAATAATGATTTATTTTTGAAAACTTTACCACCCTGTATCTCAAAAGGTAAGACGTTTAGGACATTGGTTGAATGCTCAAGTAAGTTTTTTTCATAAAATGGGCCCAAAAATCACCCCCATAAATATTGACATTCAATTAGGAAACACCTTGTATACGGGAAAACCCTGTACAGCGTGTCCCATTTTCGATGGGATAAAATGGGAAACTCGGTTATTATTAAAGATATTGATATTCTGATTGCACCGTACCGTGCTCTTTTTTTAAACTCGGACTAATTTTTTTTTTAAAATAATATATAAATAATTAAATATTACATTTTTATTATTTTGTGATAATAATAGCATGAAGCCAATCAAAATAGTGATAAAAAAATACAGGTCCATATTTAATTTTTTTTTGATAAATACCACATCTTAAAAACTAAACAATATTTAAAAAAATTGACGTCATTATTTTCCTTTAAAAAAGTTGCCATAGAAAACTTTTTACACAATAAAAATATCTTGTAAAATAAGCGAGATATAAGGGATTATTAAAAATGCCATTTTTTCAAAAACTCCCTTTATTAGCGAAACTACAAGGTATAGCAAAAATCTGATTACACCATTTTTAAGGGCTCAAAAAAAGAGCAAATGTGCAATCAGAAAATCGATATCTTTAATAATAACCGAGTTTCCCATTTAATCCCATCGAAAATGGGACACGCTGTACATTATATTTGCGTTACAAGCCAAATGAGAGTTTTCAACAGAAAAAAATTATCAAGATTAAAGTGTACTTTAGTATTTGTTTACTATCAAACTGGTTCTTGGTTGTCACAAAAACTTGACATTTTTTCTTCAGACCCAAGTTCATTTGGAACAATATCACAGTGCGTGTTAAGTTAAATGCATAATTTATTTATTATAAATAAATAATTGCTTAGATTAAAGAAAAATTTGTTTGCTTTTGAGGCTTGACACAAATAGATAACGATCTTAATTCAACAACACGTTTATTTCAGTCTATTTAAACAAATATTTCTTTGAATCAAAACCATTTTTATTTAGCTCAAATAAATTTTTTTATCCGTGTAGGCCACGCCACTAAAATGAATAATTTTTTATTTTAAAGTTCGCCATTGTGCGCTTATTACTTGAAATTTAATTTAAGATGTACAGGAGTACTTTGCGGCTCGTTGCGATGGCAGAGTGAAAAGTCAGTGGGTCGGAATAAGATAAGAAGCTATTCGTTTAAAGTTTGGAAAGCGGAAAAGCAAATACACCATAAAGGCGTTGGCGTTTTAATCGAAAACTTAGTTAAAACTTAATCATACGCAAATTTTCAATGAATAAAATATTATGTTGCTATACGAGAATAGCAAACACAGAGAAGAGACAACAAGCCGTTTGGAAAAATACATTGCATTGGGGTCTAAGGAGGATATCTCACATTGAAATCGCAGGTAAAAATAGACCGGTAGCTACCAGCACATAATTTAATTTTTACATCGTAACATTGCATTGTCATGGCAACTCTAAAAGCGTGCCAAATTTGAAGTTGATCTGATACAGAAGTTAGTCAAATTTAACTTCGAAACTGTGTAGGTATGTACCATATACAGAGACATATAAAACAAGTCAAACAAAATGCTTATTTATAATAATTGTACTTTTAAACTATTGACAGTTTTTATAATTGTAAAAGTCTATTTTTAATTACAATGACCTTTTTTTTTCTATTTTTTTTCTTCTCACGGTCTAATGGAATATTTAGCGAATCACACACTTTTTCTCAGTGTTTTCGAGCTAACGCAGCAGATGTTTTTATTACAAGGTCACGAATTTTTGCTTCAATAAATCAAATATGCCACCATATTCCTAAAGGCTGGAGGTTAAAAGAGCGAAAGACAAAATCTCGAATACTAAAATCTTGAATACGTTCGCCTGAAATACAAAAGATCGAAAAAAAATCTCAAAAAACAAAAGGCCGAACGACAAAATCTCGAAAAACAAAAACTCGGGCGACAAAATCTTAAAAATCAATAGCTCGAACGACAAAATCTCGAAAAACAAAAGCTTGATCAACAAACACAACACTTTTGTTTTTCGAGATTTTGTCGTTCTACCATATGATTTTCCATATTTTGTCATTCGAACTTTTGTTTTTTGAGATTTTGTTATTCGACCATTTGTTTTTTGAGATTTTTTGTATTCGACCTTTTGTTTTGCCGGATTTTATCATTCGAGCTTTTGTCTTTCGATCTTTTCACCATCACCCATCCCTAGGACACATTTTACAAAAGCAAAAAATCAGTAAGAGCATGAAAACTATTGAATATGAAAAAAAATAAATTGCAGCCAATGAACAAAAATAAATTTGACTTTTAACTATTTTTCAGGGTTTTCAGCGAAACCAGACCTCCTGTCTTTAAAAATTGATTTTTTTGGAAAAATTTTAGGTTATGTAAAAAAACTATGAATGCAAAAGTTGTTTTTTTATTAATTATAAATTTTTTCGATAGTAGATTGTAACAAAACGGGATTTGAATATAAATGGTATTTTTGCCAATTATAAGTTTTTAAATATTTTTAATTAAATATTGTTTTTGACATCAACAAGCATTAATTATATGCAAGACTAAATTAAGAATAAGCAAAATTTATGGCAACTCCGGCAACTTGTTTTTTGGCATATTTTCAGGTCCACTGTATTTTAATAAAAGTTGTATTCAGCTAACATGTCCTTTGAGCCACTAACATCAAAATAATTCATATTTTGTAACTGGAAACAAGTTTGCTAAACTATTTTCAACTTTTAAAAAAACACACTGTGTAATTTTAACTATTATCGATTTTCTCCAGTCTTAAGTCCACGCATCTTGGCTTGCGTTGGTATTTTGTCTCTTAGTGGAGCGTTTAAAGTGCAGGCTATCTCTTTCTCGCCAAAGCGACGAGGAGTATAGTTCTAGCCAATCAACGACAAGCTTTTTGTGCTTGCAAGCGGAGGGTTGCTTTGGCTGAGACAGGAAACTTTCGAAAGTCGTTAGAGAAAACATTCTTTAGTTGGGCTTGGCTTAGTTCGCTTCTTTTAAGTTAAAGTGTTTTTTTTTTCTTCAACTGCGGAAATGTAAAATTTTGTAAATCATTTTAAGTTTGTATAAGCTATTATCTTTATTATTTATAATTATTTTGGTCTTTTCTTTTAGTCTTCATATCAACTTTAAAGCTTTTGATTTTATTAGTGTTTCCAGTGTTTTTGAATATTAGTAATATTTTTTTTCTGATTTTTAACATCAAAATACAAACCATTCGTTGCCCTAAAATCGGTATTTTCAATCAATAATACATCCCAAACCTAAACAGTAATATTAAGTAAATTAAACAGTTGATTGAATAGTTTCACCTATTCAATCAACGTTTAAAATATTGATAAATAAATATATTTACAACTAATATACAAAAGGTTTATAAAATCTAAAAGTTTAAGAGTTTAAGAAGTGTGATATTTGAATACAAAAGTTTAATAGTACAAACATTTGATATTTAAATAATAAATATAAGAAGTGAAAGTGTGAAGCTACAAGAAGAAAATTGAAAAGGTATGTATGATTTTCCTAAATTGTTTATTCATTTGAGAAAAACGTTTATAGCATATATTTCCTCCAAGAAGCGTCAAATTCCTTTTCGAGATCGTGTAAAATAATAATTTATCAGTTATTCAAATAGTTGCACAAATTGGCAACTCGCAACCTTTAAGCCTTGGCCACTTGAGTTGACAGTACCACTGTCACACTAGGCCCCTTTTACAAGATCTTGCTTTGCTGAAACCGTAAAAAAACAGTATCGACCCCTCTCTAAGCTCTCTCCGTTTCACCCCATTAACTCGGATCGAGTCTAATTTTATTTTCCTATTGATTTTGTCCAATAGTTTGATGCTGCAATTTTATTTTCCTATTGGTTCCGATAGATATTCCTTTATGTCCAATAGTTTGATGCTGCTACTAATTTTTTTCTTTCTAAATGGATCTGCACTGGTCGATATCTTGGACCTCAAGACTATCCTGTCGCTCCAAACTAGGGTTAAGAAGGGCATGACCGCCTACCTAACTATCTATGAGCTCATTCTGTCCAAACGGCTGGCCCTACAGTTCTAGGGAATTCAATCCCGCACCAAAACCTCAATCCCGCCGATCCGCGAAATTGCGGGATGGAAAAAATAGTAATATTCTTTGTATTCAGAGAAAATTTCGTGAAAATTAGTGGTGCTATTTTGAAAATATCACAAAGAAACCTCTATTCTGCCATAAGACCCAATGTAAAATTCAGCTCACGATAATGGCTAATTTTTTCAGGGTCATTGTCTGTATTTTTTTGTTGGCTTTGTCAAAACGCATTGAAGGCCTTTCATCAACGTCAACCTTCTGTATTTTTAATTGTGCCTTCAACCTAACGGCTAGAACCTGAAACAATATGACGATGACATAATGCAAACCTCTCAATCAAATACCAACATTCAAATACAGTAAACAACTATTTATATTTTTAAAGAAAATACAAGTTCATAAATTATCTGTAAAATTTACTGATCATAATGGGTGAAATCGAATACAAATTGGACGAGGACTTTTTGTTTTACCTCAATTTCACCCAGGACTTTTTAAAAAGGATCACCGATGAAGATACTTTTCGTCATTCAAAACTTTGGGTATATAAACTGTGCTCCGAGAGCTGCGAAACAATTGACAAAAAACGTTGTCGTAACATGTATTTGGCCAATCTTCTGATATGCATGCAAAATGGAGTACTAGAGGAACCGTTTACGAAGAACCCCAACCATGTTGATACTTCGGATGCTTTGGAGGTTTGTTTTTTTACTTAAACCCTCTTTATACTATGCAAATTTTGTGCATTTCTTGGATACGCATGGGCAAGTTGCTTTGTCTGAACAGCGCATTTGTCATCTAACTATTTATTTCCAGTGTTTTATGCAAATTCCGGACACCGCCGCTAATCTATCTTGGTTAAACGATACTGCTTTAGACATGGAAGCTGATGCAAGCAAGTCTGGAAGTTCTCAAAAGAAAGGAAGGACCTATTTTGCAACCAGAACTCTTCCAAATGGACAGGGGGCTTTTGCATACATTGGAATTTCACTTACAGGTATTCAAGGACCAAAACACTACCTATTTAGAATCTTTATATCTACAACTAAAAATGTTCATCTCAAAATTAATAATTAAACTGTACTTTCTTACTAGGCGATGATTGGTTGGCTCAAGGAGGAGGTGATTTATCTTTAGAACAGCGTAGAGTTCTAGAAAGACAATTCGAAACCCGTTATCAAGAAGAAATGCCGCCAGAATATGAAATGGAGAAAATTCTTGCCAAAAGAAAAGACCCTCGGGAACGAGAAAGGGTTATAACATTTTATGATGCTTTACTTCAAGGGATAGCTGATGAACTTGACGGAAAAGATTTGGAAGTCAAAAATGAAACTATAGAAGGGCTTCTGCAACAATTGGTTGACGATTTAAAAGAAAAAGGCAAATTTGAAGAGTATGAAGCTCTAGATGAGTACTCCAAAAGGATGGAACTTCTCCTAGTACTATATCAAAAGGTACCTAATAAATACTAAAATAATCTAGCCAGATTACTGATGTACAATTTTGTTTTAGATACTAACGCGAAGAGATAAAGTAACTAAACGTGAAGAATACTTAGATGAGATTGAACAACGCTTAATGTCAAAATCCTTCTTTGAAACCTCCGCCGAATCACCTGAAGATAAGAATGAGCTTCCAAGTGCTATGTGGCAACAAGCTATAAATAAACTACCAAGCAAAAAACAACTGGAACTACTTCAAGAAGTCTATCCTCTTGCAGTAATAGAAAAGTTTGTTAATCTTTTATCTTCTTTTAAAGAAGAAATAGCGGAAAGAATGCATCGGAGGCATGAAACTATTGTAACACAAATGAAGAAAGAATTAAAAAAAGAAGGATCAAAAAAGAAAACAGAAGCCGAACGTTTGGAAGCTATGTGCTACGAAACTGAAGAAGTCTACAGAACTATTAAGGAACGTTATCAAAAGAAAATATCTGCGGAGGACGCCAATAAAAACCAATTTGAAGTACAATTGAGCGATCACTCGCGAGCCTATGAAGAAATGAGAGCAGCTGTTATGGATACTCAAAAGTTGGTTGAAGAAGAAGCCCTTCGAGGAAAGTTCTTAGCAGATCAAATCAACGCAGTTGCTGAACAGAGCGAGCTTATTCAACAGGTTAATGAAGATAGCATTAGAAAAACCGAAGACGCAAATATTAAGATGTTAAGGAATATCAAAAGGATGAATGTTGCGATTAAACAATTCGAAGCTAGGGTTTCTGACTTTCAACATATGAGTGAACAAACAAGAAAGAACGCTGAATCTTTAATGATTTTGTAAAAGCGCTGTTATACAAAAAAGCATTAAATAGAATTTTATAAAACCAACGTTTTTTGAGCTAATTAATATCGATTTCCCGTCTTTTAGATGAGAACTTGAGCTTTAAAAAATGGTCTCTTTATATTGGAGAACCCCCTAACAACATTTCAGCCCCGATTCATTTCCTTAGAGACTTGTTACGCTAAGATTTAATTAAGGCATAATTAAAGCATAATTATAATTAATAACCGCAGACTTACGGATGTCGTGGTTGTGCATTAAATATATTCTGAGACGATGAACCAGTAAGTGTTGCTTGTAATAACGAATATACAGAGTAGGGGAGACGGGGGCTAGTTGTCACACCGGCGAAACTATAAAACTAATTCAATAAATCAGTCAAAGAATCGCAAGAGCAATATAATAACTCTCTTGTGCTGTAAATTGTACAATTTTGAGTTTTTGAGTATTTATGCTGTTAAATATGGGTATTATGATACTGTGATATTTTTTGATTTATTGATATATTTACCTTACTAGCTTGCGGAGAAATGTCTAGAAAAGTTATTATTTTCGACGAAAAATTTTTTTTTGAGATAACGCCGAAAATGTGTTATTTGGTTGTATTTTGACCTATCCTAGCAATATCGTCGTGATGTCTGTCTGTGTGTGTATGTGTGTGTGTGTCTTAGAGTAATAAAAATTTAATACTCTATGGTGTGTGTGTATATTATTTCTGTCCGTAACACGATAGTTCCTAAACCGCTGAAACGATTTTTATACAATTTTCAGATAAAATAGTGCTCGACACTCTTACTTTTGGTCAAAATCCATTAATGCTAATGACAATTTTTTGACAATTAAAAACTTTAAAAATGCTGTTTTTTTAGAGAAGAATCGTATCAATAAATAGTTTTCGGAATATAGTAGACTACATTTTGCTCAATAATTTGTGTTATTACCAAAAAGAGCCTTCCATTTCACAGAGATCAAAACTTAGAGAATTAACTTATATTGTTATGTCTGTCTGTCTGTCTGTCTGTCTGTCTGTCTGTCTGTCTGTCTGTCTGTCTGTCTGTCTTTCTGTCTGTCTGTCTGTCTGTATGTCTGTCTGTCTGTATGTCTGTCGGTATGTCTGTCTGTAACGACCAACGCGCATAACTCAAAAACCGCTAGGCCGATTTTAATGAAATTTGGTACCTAGGCTGGGTCTTGGGTCGAGATGGTCCCATTTAAAATAAGAACAAAATCCACCCAACACAAGCCAAATAAAAGGGTGGGGGAAGATTAAAAAAATTAGAGTTTATGTGAAAATATGTCGAGTGTGATATCAAACAAAAGGTAATTGAGTATGGAGTTAAACAAAATACATTTTAGTTTTTTTTTCTTTAAAATTTCAAAAATTAGAGTTTACGTGAAAATATGTCGTGTATGATATCAAACGAAAGGTAATTAAGTCCGAAGTTAAACAAAATACATTTTAGTTTTTGTTTTTTGAAGGGTGGGGGTAGATTTCAAAAATTTGAGTTTAAGTCAAAACATGGCTTGTGTGGTATCAAACAAAAGGTAATTTAGTCTGGAGTTGAATAAGATATATTTCAGGTTTTAGTTTTATTAGCTCGCACGTACACTATAACTATAGTACCTAGTGTGAGCTCAGGGGCCCATATATTGGCAGAGTATTTTTTAATATTGCGAGGGTGCGGAAGACTTATTACCTTAGAATTGTAAATTGACGTGTATACACTGGATGACTGGATAAACAAAGATGAAGCCAACATTAAAGTGTATCCACCATATCTTCGATTCTCAGGTTACCTTTTCAAAAGACCTAATTGTTCAATAAGAAATGACAATTGAACACATTTTTAACTTTCACTATCGAAAATGTCACTAAGGATGTCTATTACTTGATCAATCTTATCCAAGATCTTATCTTTTACCACTTTTTTCCCGTTTGCAACTTTCATTTCAATAAACTGCATTAGCACTTTAAGTGTATCGGTGCAGTCCAAAAATAAAACTCCTCCTTTTTGGCAGTTTGTTTTTTGGAATGGACACTTTGTTAACATTCACAAAAAATTACAAATCTCCCTCAACAACTAGAGATGCTAACAGTGATGGATTGCTGTTCAAAAATGTCATCAAGCACAGGCAGACTGTGTCACGTTATTGGGTTAAAATCCAATTTTTGTCTGTTTTAGTATTAGAACAATAAAATTTTGAAATGTTGTCAATATTTGATAAAACTTTTGATTTGTATTGCAGTTTCCATTTGTTGCTTCTCGACATCAGCTTAGCAAACAGTAGATACAGGTTATCTACTTAGTTATTTCGGGACATTTTCAAAAATCGTAGGTACAGGATTTTCTGTTAATTTGGGTTTTTGTCTTTTAGAATTTTTTAGCTCTCGATTTAAAACACACTTATCAAACCAAATAACCTGCTCATTAGGAAAATGATTGATGCAAACTTGTGGACGTTTTAAATCACTTAAATCATTAGGAATTTTTCGCAACCAAATTTCATGCACTTGTTATCCACTGGCAAATTAAAAGTTGACACATATTAGGTTTCAGTTTTATAGTTGGACCGACAAGGAACAACACTAGTTACACGTTCCGGGCGTTGTTTATCTTATAGGTATTTTCTTTATAATTTACTCATTAGCCATTAATTATTTTAACGCAGCCCACTACAGTCTTTTTCGTGGGCTGCGTTATTTTAATACCTTTGATAAAATTCACATAAAATTCGTGCACGAATTAAAAAAAAATCGACGTAAACAATTATTCCAAAACTGAAAACACACAGTTTTATAATGACAGCTGGCCGGGAGGCGTTCTTTTGTGATCCTCCTATGGTCACGTGATATTTCCGCACCCGGGCCGGTCTTTCTCGTGGGCTAAGGCGGGAACTAGATGGATCCACAGGGCGACAGACAGAGAAGAGTGGAAGATATTGCAGGAGGCCTATGTCCAAAGATGGATTAAAGAAGGCTTAATAGATAGATAGATATAAAGTATTCGATTGATTCTAATCAGATTTTCTTTATATTTCTCTTTTAATTGGTATTTTGAAAACCATCTTTCGCACGTAGTCTAAAGTCACATTTTTTTTGAAAAATTTGTAATATTTTCTTATTTAACAATGTTAAAGAACAACTACTTATTAGGTGGCGGAACAAAGATCGAAAGAAAAAAGATCGAGTACAAAAGATAGAAAAACAAAAGATCGAAAGACAAAAAATCGAAAATACAGAAGATCGAAAAACAAAAGATCGAAAAGGCAAAAGATCGAAACACAAAAGATCAAAAAACAAAAGGTCGAAAATACAGAAGACCGAAAGTGCAAAAGATCGAAAGTACAAAGGATCGAAAGACAAAAGATCGAAGGGCAAAATATCAAAAAACAAACAAGTAAATAAGATCGAAAGATCGAAATATACAAAATGACGGGTATCATGTTGGCTTAGGTATATTCACATAAACAGTTTAGGCAAGGTCAGGTAAGGTAAAATTACCAAACCGTTAAATATACCAATGGCTTGCCATACTTAACACAAATCCTATAGTTTGATAAAAGGGTCACTTTTTCAATCATATGTTTTCAATGAACGGAACCGAGTCAAACCAAACCGAACCGAACCAAACCGAACCGGTTCGGTTTGGTTCGGTTTGGTTTTACACCCTGTAGGATCCGGGGAAATATGTCAGGAAAGTTTTTTTTAAAAAAAATATGTTAGAAAAAGACCCGGTTTGGTTCGGTTTAGTTACACTAGGATCCCGGAAAAGAAATCAGGAAAGTTTTTTTTAACTATGTAATAGCGATCTCTTGAAACGCGCTATTTTGATCTTTTGTCTTCCGATTTTTTGTATTTTCGATCTTCTGTACTTTCGATCTTTTGTCTTTCGATCTTTTGTCTTCCGATCTTTTGTTTTTCGATCTCTTGTATTTTTGATCTTTTGCAATTTCGATCTTTTGTTTTTCGATTTTTGTTTTTCGATCTTTTGCCTTTCGGTCTTTTGTCTTTCGATCTTTGTTCCGCCACCCCTACTTATTGTTTCATAATCTACAATGGTTTCATATTCTACTAAATTTCATTAGGTAAACTAAAAACATAGATGGTAAAAACCAAAATGACAAAAGGGTAACAACCAGCCCCGATCTCCCCTAAGTCAAATTGGACAATTCTGGATTGGTTAAGCTACTGAAAGGCAAGATAGAGGGAAACGGATCGCCCTTTGTCAAGTTAAAAGGTATATCAAACCGCATTTAAGCTAGAAGGCTTTTTTAGGATGGAGGTATAGTTTTTGCAAAGTCAGTTGAACAAAGGTTAAAACCGACCATCCTTTAAAAAAAGTGACATGGGCGGCGGTAGAGATATACATGAAAATTATTTCATTTAATTATGGCGTAAACTAAGAAAGAAAAATAGATAATAAAACTTTCTATTCCTACATCTACAGAAACGACACTGATTTATTTTCTAACTCTGCATACTGCCGACTAAATGGGTCCCGAAAAGCAGACCCGAAAGCAATTCACAGCGCATCCCAAAAAAATCTGCCAATCAGGTGCCGTCTATCCACCTGTGCTGGGTCGGTCAGAAAACAAATACTTTGTGCTCGGACCGCAAAGAGCCATGCCTTTTCTCTGTCGGTAGGGTTGAAATTATACCAGGAAGATTTTATATGAATTTGGATAACTTTTGAAGGGCAGATTGAAGCAAAATTTCATGAAATCGATAGAGCCCGGTATTAGAAGCATTTCAGGTGACTTTGCAAAAACTATAACGTTTTTATTTATAAAAGCCTAACCTGCAAATCTACATTTCTATGCCACGTTTAAAAAAATATCCTATTGTTGCTTTGTAGGTCCCAGAAAACTTATCTAGTTTTTCTGTGTTACCTATAATAGGATGTGTTCATTCAATGCACGGTGCCTAGAATAGACCAGAGTCCCTGTATGTTGACATATTTGGATATATTGATATATCCAAATATGTCAACATACAGGGACTCTAGAATAGACCGGTCGGTGTTCGTGTTTTATATATCGGGTCGGCCAAAAAAAAACGGACAATTTTTTTTCATTATAACTTTTGAACTGTACTATCAATTTTAATGGGACAAACTGCACTTCACAGAGAATTAATAAGAGTTTTGACTAAATATACCTTTTTGTCCGCCATCTGAAAATCCAAGATGGCGGACGAAATTAAATAATACCCTTCAAAGATGCTCGTTTATCCTTGTGTTGCGAACTTGTTTTGATTATTTATTTAATTCAGTAAAAAAGCTGCATTCTGGCCACGCACAATGGGGTACGTGTCAGCAAAATCGGTTTGATGGTTCTAAAAAAATACTCTGCCAATATATGGGCCCCTGAGCTCACACTAGGTACTATAGTTATAGTGTACGTGCGAGCTAATAAAACTAAAACCTGAAATATATCTTATTCAACTCCAGACTAAATTACCTTTTGTTTGATACCACACAAGCCATGTTTTGACAAACTCAAATTTTTGAAATCTACCCCCACCCTTCAAAAAACAAAAACTAAAATGTATTTTGTTTAACTCCGGACTTAATTACCTTTCGTTTGATATCATACACGACATATTTTCACGTAAACTCTAATTTTTTAAATCTACCCCCACCCTTTTTATAGAAAAAAAAACTAAAATGTATTTTGTTTAACTCCATACTCAATTACCTTTCGTTTGATATCACACTCGCCATATTTTCACATAAACTCTAATTTTTGAAATCTCCCCCCACCCTTTTATTTGGCTTGTGTTGGGTGGATTTTGTTCATTTTTAAATGAGACCATCTCGACCCAAGGCCCAGCCTAGGTACCAAATTTCATTAAAATCGGCCTAGCGGTTTTTGAGTTATGCGCGTTGGTCGTTACAGACAGACATACAGACATACAGACATACAGACATACAGACATACAGACATACAGACATACAGACATACAGACATACAGACAGACAGACAGACAGACAGACAGACACACAGACAGACAGACAGACAGACATACAGACATACAGACATACAGACATACAGACATACAGACATACAGACATACAGACATACAGACATACAGACATACAGACATACAGACATACAGACATACAGACATACAGACATACAGACATACAGACATACAGACATACAGACATACAGACATACAGACATACAGACATACAGACATACAGACATACAGACATACAGACATACAGACATACAGACATACAGACATACAGACATACAGACATACAGACATACAGACATACAGACATACAGACATACAGACATACAGACATACAGACATACAGACATACAGACATACAGACATACAGACATACAGACATACAGACATACAGACATACAGACATACAGACATACAGACATACAGACATACAGACATACAGACATACAGACATACAGACATACAGACATACAGACATACAGACATACAGACATACAGACATACAGACATACAGACATACAGACATACAGACATACAGACATACAGACATACAGACATACAGACATACAGACATACAGACAGACAGACGGCGCGACAAAAAAGTTTCAAAATCATCTGAAACGCAAAGATATATAAAAATTTTTGAAATCGGAGCAACTTTTTTTTTCTCGAAAAAATTAGGATCACCATAGCTCACAGTATAGTATATGTGTGAGCTAAAATATTTTTGTTTCAACCATTGTTTTGAACATTATACGATTGCCTTGCCAATCATGTATGCACTTATTTCCCGATAAATTCATTACTACTGAACCGATTTTGATAAAATAAAAAACATCCTGATTAGAATTGATTGCTTTTAAAGATCATGATCAAAATTTATCGCCATCTTAAAATTTAGGATGGCGGACAGAATCATACTTGATTCTTTAAAATGGTGTCTTTATTCTTATTTTCTGAAAATGTTTAACTTTTTTGATTCTATAGGAAAGCACTAATTCTCTTCCCCTTAACAACATATAAAGTAATAAAATCGGTTAAGTGGTGGGCCACAAAATCTGATTTTGTTTTAACCATTGTTTTACAAATTAAACGATTGCATTGCCAATCCTGTCTGCACTCAGTTCTTCATAAATTCATTACTGAGCCGATTTTAGTGAAATAAAAACCATCATGGCGCAAACTGATTGATCTTTAAAGTATGCACTATGATGTTTTTTATTTCACTAAAATCGGTTTAGCAATAATGAATTTATAAAGAAATTAATGCAGACAGGATTGGCAATACAATCATATAATTTGTAAAACCATGGTTAAAACAAAATTCGATTTTGTGAGAACCACTACACCGATTTCATTAATTTGTACCTTTTTATGTGGGAGAAAAGTAGTGTTATTCTATAAATAAAGAAAAACTAAAACATTTTTTCAAAATAAGAATAAAGAATGATTCTGTCCGACATCTTAAATTCCAAGATGGCGAAAAATTTCGATAACAACCTTAATGCTCACCACGATTTTTTTTATTTCACTAAAATCGTTTTACTAATAACAAACTTATAAGGAAATTGATTGCAGACAGGAATAGCAATGCAATCGTAGAATCTGTAAAACAATGTTTGAAACAAAAATAGATTTTTTTGAGAACCACCACACCGATTTTACTAATTTGTACGTCGTTGTGTGAGGGAAAAGTAGTGATTTTTCATAAATTTAAAAAAAACGAAAACATTTTCGAAAAACATGAATAAACACGCCATTTTGACGAATCAAGTATGATTCTGTCCGCCTAAATATACCTTTTTGTCGGCCATCTGAAAATACAAGATGGCGAATGAAATTAAATAATACCCTTCAAAGATGCTCGTTTATCCTTGTGTTGCGAACTTGTTTTGATTATTTATTTAATTCAGTAAAAAAGCTGCATTCTGGCCACGCACAATAGGGTACGTGTCAGCAAAATCGGTTTGATGGTTCTAAAAAAAAATATTTTTGTTTCAACCATTGTTTTGAACATTATACGATTGCCTTGCCAATCATGTATGCACACTTATTTCCCGATAAATTCATTACTACTGAACCGATTTTGATAAGATAAAAAACATCCGGATTAGAATTGATTGCTTTTAAAGATCATGATCAAAATTTATCGCCATCTTAAAATTTAGGATGGCGGACAGAATCATACTTGATTCTTTAAAATGGTGTCTTTATTCTTATTTTCTGAAAATGTTTAACTTTTTTGATTCTATAGGAAAGCACTAATTCTCTTCCCCTTAACAACATATAAAGTAATAAAATCGGTTAAGTGGTTGCCACAAAATCTGATTTTGTTTTAACCATTGTTTTACAAATTATACGATTGCATTGCCAATCCTGTCTGCATTCAGTTCTTCATAAATTCATTACTGAGCCGATTTTAGTGAAATAAAAACCATCATGGCGCAAACTGATTGATCTTTAAAGTATGCACTATGATGTTTTTTATTTCACTAAAATCGGTTCAGTAATAATGAATTTATAAAGAAATTAATGCAGACAGAATTGACAATACAATCGTATAATTTGTAAAACCATGGTTAAAACAAAATTCGATTTTGTGAGAACCACTACACCGATTTCATTAATTTGTACCTTTTTATGTGGGAGAAAAGTAGTGTTATTCTATAAATAAAGAAAAACTAAAACATTTTTTCAAAATAAGAATAAAGAATGATTCAGTCCGACATCTTAAATTCCAAGATGGCGAAAAATTTCGATAACAACCTTAATGCTCACCACGATTTTTTTTATTTTACTAAAATCGTTTTACTAATAACAAACTTATAAGGAAATTGATTGCAGACAGGAATAGCAATGCAATTGTAGAATCTGTAAAACAATGTTTGAAACAAAAATAGATTTTTTTAAGAACCACCACACCGATTTTACTAATTTGTACGTCGTTGTGTGAGGGAAAAGTAGTGATTTTTCATAAATTAAAAAAAAAACTAAAACATTTTCGAAAAACATGAATAAACACGCCATTTTGACGAATCAAGTATGATTCTGTCCGCCTAAGTATACCTTTTTGTCGGCCATCTGAAAATCCAAGATGGCGGACGAAATTAAATAATACCCTTCAAAGATGCTCGTTTATCCTTGTTTTGATTATTTATTTAATTCAGTAAAAAACCTGCATTCTGGCCACGCACAATAGGGTACGAATCAGCAAAATCGGTTTGATGATTCTAAAAAAAATATTTTTTTTTCAACCATTGTTTTGAACATTATACGATTGCCTTGCCAATCATGTATGCATTTATTTCCCGATAAATTCATTACTACTGAACTGATTTTGATAAAATAAAAAACATCCTGATTAGAATTGATTGCTTTTTAAAGATCATGATCAAAATTTATCGCCATCTTAAAATTTAAGATGGCGATAATGTGGTTTAAAATAAATCGGTTTAGCAGTAATGAACTTATAAGGAAATAAATGCAGACATGATTGGCAAGGCAATCGTATAATATGCAAAACAATGGTTAAAACAAAAATATTTTATTTTAGAACCACTGAACCAATTTTAGTAATTCGTACCTTCTTGTGCTTACCAAGAACGCAGCTTTATCATTAATTTAAAAGTAATTAAGACATGTTCGCAACACATAAATAAACGAGCATATTTGAAGGGAACAATTTAATTTCGTTCGCCTTCTTGGATTTTCAGATGGCGGACAAAAAATATATTTAGTCAAAACTCTGATTAAATCGATGTCAAGTGCAGTTTGTCCTATTAAAATCGATTGTATAGTTCAAACGTTATAATGAAAAAAAAATAGTCCGGTTTGTTTGGCCCACCCGGTATATGTGTCCAATTTTGCACGTCACAGGTGGTCCAGCTGATTTTTGTAAACAACAAGTTAGGTAACTAAGGCAATTTTCCCACTGTTTGTTAGTATGTTTTTATAAAATTATATTTTTGAGACATACCAGTCGTTACATACTTTCTTTAGCCAACTTCATTTTTCTTTACAGAAAAAATTAAAATCCGAGGAAAATAATGTGTTCGTTTCAGCTTCAAAAGTTAACCAACATCTTTGTTTACTTCCCAAGTCCTCGGTTTCCCTTTGATACCAAACGATCACATTCAGTTTGACTTGTATTTGAAGTTTTGTGTAATAAAAAATAAAGCGGGCTAAAAAAAATCACGACAATACGTCTAAAAAATTACATTTTATAAGGATGTACTAAAAAACAGTTTAATAAACAGTTAATATCACCTTGTATCTTTTAGCATATTACAAAATTACAGAAACATTAATCTTTGTCTCATAGCCTGTAATAAGCCGACAAATTGTGCCAAGTTTCATTGCAAAATTCTTATTAACGCAGTAGCTAAATTAAATAATGTAAAATAACAGTAAAAATTACAGCAAAGTTGTTGTCGCCCAGTATATACGTTCAGAAAAAGGTGATGATGTAGCGCTTATTACAAAAATAGAGTCCGATAAATGTTTTATAAAGAAGAATATAGTGGTTGCAATGACATGTTTATTTGACATATCTAGAGTTATTTGACTTTTCAGCACTAAAATAAAAAATTACGAAAAAACTTTATTGTCTAGCTACTTTTTAACACTGGCACAAAATTTTTTATTTAAGAAAATGAAAGCTGTACTAGTATTGTTGTAACGTGCTGACTTTGAGTTTTCCATAGTGATTTGTAACGTCGTCATAAAAAAAAATCTATTTAAATTGATCATAAAAAACACCCTGTATTTTCAACTGTTCAACAAAATTTTCATTTTCTCTTTGTAAAATATAAATAAAAGTATCTTTTATTTGGTATATACTTTTTGAAAATTTCGTTACGTCTAAGAAATCCACATAACTTTCCATCTTAATAGATTTTTTTAATTTAGAACTATTAATTAAAACCTCCCTCTACGCCGACCCTGTATATGTCACACCAATCCAGCAATACTTGTTTTAAAGAAAAACAATTTGTTAATGCTCACAGTAAATTTTAGCAAGTTATCTTGCATAACTAACCGCCTGGAATTTTTTTTTCTACCCAACACCCACTCCATAAATTTTTCCAAAAAAAAAAATATATTTTTTAATTATTGGAAGAAAATAAAACAATATAATTTTTTTACCGCTTAAAATAAAAGTGTATATGTCCTTATAATCGGTGTCAAGTTTGCTCACTTTACATTTAAATTTTATACAGAATTTTAATGAGATGCATGCAATTAAAAATAAAACAACGTGTATCTTTGCTCTGCATTGGGTTCGGGATAAGCACCACTCCGTAAAATAATACCATACTGTTGTATTATAATCGTGGCAAGTTTCATTACGGTACGCAAAAATGCAGACAAAGGTGGCTTAGGCTCCGGACTAGTACGCTTGTTACCATTGTGTGTTTTGGTTACCCGTTAGGATGGATGCAGTCCGCTGCGTAATCTCTGTCAAATAAAACAACTATTTTTCGTGGTTAAGCGGGCATAGAAAGAATTTGGTTCTCTTGTAGTTTTCCGTGGGCACTTTGAAAGCTGAACAGGTGTCCAAGATCTAATGCACACCTATCAAGTGTTGATCGTTAACTGTTTCGGCCTTAAGGGACTATCCGAAACACTGCATGGTCAATATAACACTTTTGTAAAGCTACAGAGACGGTATATGAATCTGATCATACGATATTGGTAAGAGAAATAAAAAAATTATGCCATGCTTTAAGTGACGAAATCTAAAAATACAAAAGAAACTACCAGAGTAAAAACAAAAGGCAGGCAGATAAAACACAAAAAAAACAGTACCTATGACCGTGACCTAATTAAATTTGTCCTTCAAGTCGAGTCAATGCATGTTGCATTTTTTCCGCCGTCGCGACGTTTTATGTCGAGTCAGCGGAGTGTGAATTCTTAAATACTTGAAAAGTTTAAATAAAATGTCCAAAATAAACTATTTCTTTAAAATAAGATTTCACGTGTCGCTACTGGCAATAACAAAAGCTAAAATTAACGCGTGGGGGCTAACATTAGCTAAATATTCAAGGAAATAATATATTATTAAATAGCTTCAAAGTACAAATGTGTTTCATTTTTCTATATTTAAATATGCTAGTTTGAATAATATGGGTCATAACGAAGGCCAAAAAACTTTTATGTATTCAGCATTTGTAAAATCTAAACAAAATTGTGTGCTTAAGACCACACGGCAGAAGTGTAAACTTCAACAAGGCGAAATTAATAATACTGGTCTTCATCTGCATCATCATATCGCTCGCTGAATGTTCCTCTCACAGTTAGTCGACTCGAGCCGACTTCATCCGAATGAGCGTTACATAGCCGAGCCTAACGACTCAGTTCAATTCACTACCTACAAAAACTGCTAAACGCGCCTAAAAAAGTTTACACTTCAAAAAAATAAATTTATATAAGCTACCGGATGATTCAATATAGAAATTTTCTTAAGCTTTTTGATAGTTAGATTGGGGGCAGTGGCGAATCCAGAAAGCGTGCAGAGGGGCCCGGGCACTCCTCCCCCCCTGGCATAAAACTTCTTTTTTTAATTCTAGGAAAAAAAAATTCACAGCATTAGCCGGAATTTTTAACAAAATTTACCTGCATTGTAGGCGGCAGGGTAGTGCCGTGGTATGGTCGTCGGCTTCACATGCAGAAGGTACCAGGCTCGCGTCTCGAACGATGCAAAAACAAAAAAAAATCTGTCGCCCTGTCGCCGATTTCCTTTTCAGCGTTCAACAGCCGTCATCGAATAAGCATGCGATGCGATGAACGCAAAAAATATAAGTCGACATTGAACATCGAGAATATACGTAGGTGTAGTCCAGGAGCCGACGACACGTAGCCAGCAGAGGAACCAGGGATAATAACCCAGGAGCCTGCTATAAGTGCTATAGAGTCGGAACCAGGACGGCGCCAGCATAAATCTCCTACAGTCAACCCACGACGACCACGACTGTTGCGCTGAAAAGGAAAGAAGTCTATCGTCTTCTATCGTCTATAATCAAGTTCTGCTGAGACGATAGCCATGTTAGATAGATGCAAGTCTAACATGTAGCAGGACCACCTTTCGGAAGGGATGTAAAAGCGTGGGTCCACTGTGTATACTTGCTACGCAGTATAAAGATCCCTGCCCTCAGCAAAGAGGTGTCAGGCAAAATTAAGTCCTCTTAGAGAAAGAAAACTTGCATCCTAAGGGGCACGTGCATCAGTTTGATATATGATGTACGGCCAATCGGGGTTTGCGAAAAGGGCGCGCCGTGTGCCTAGTCGCTAGAGCAAAAATGGTCTCCCCACAACTACTACTACTACTACTAATACTACTACTACCTGTATTTTTATTATTTAAAAAAATAAATATTCCAAAAATTCTCGCCTTTGATGCATTTTCTATACTTACCTGTGGATTTTATTTAAGACGTAAGATTTAATATAAAGAGCAAGAAAAAGATATATTCTGCTTTTTGCTTATTTTTGGAAATCCTGGATCTGCTACTGGTTGGTGGGTGTTTTAAAAATTAGAAGGAAATTGATCATTAAAATTAATTTAACATACAATTTGAATACGAATCCTAAATACTGTATTCTAAATTGTATTTGAATAATCAAGTCTGGATTCTAATACAAATTAAAAATACTCTGCCAATCTATGGGCACCTAAGCTCACCCTAGGTACTATAGTTATAGTGTATGTGTGAGCTAATATAACTTAAAACTAAAATATATTTTATTCAACTCTAGACCCAATTACCTTTTGTTTGGTACCACACAAGCCATGTTTTGACTTAAACTCTAATTTTTAAAACCGACCCCACCCTTTTTTTAAAATAAACTAAAATTCATTTTGTTTAACTCCAGACTTAATTACCTTTCGTTTGATATCACACATGCCATATTTTCACATAAACTCTAATTTTTAAGATCTACCCGCACCCTTTTATTTGGCTTGCGTTCGGTGGATTTTGTTCATTTTTAAATGGGATCATCACGGCCCAAGACCCAGCTTAGGTACCAAATTTCATTTAAATCGGACAAGCGGTTTTTGAGTTACGCGGGTTGGTCGTTACAGACAGACAGACAGACAGACAGACGGCGCAACAAAAAAGTTTCAAAATCATCTGAAACGCAAAGATATATAAAAAAAAATTTGAAATTGGAGCAACTTTTTTTTCTCGAAAAAATTAGGATCACCATAACTATAATATAGTAGTAGTGTGAGCTAAAAGTATTCGAATAACGCTGTATTCACCTGGATTCATTTAAATATGAATACATTTTTTATATTGTTAGTTTCGCTTTGGTTTTTTTAATCTTCTATTTTTAGTATTTTTGAATATATCTTAACGATCTGCCCCCTATAGCTCAGCAATCCCGAAATTACGTCTAAAAACGAGATTTTTGTATGTTGTATATTTTTTTAGACCTCATTTGGGGGTTGCTGACCCCCCTGGTAAATGGTTAAAATATAATCGCAAATGCTGAGAAATAGTGGATTAAAAAAAAAAACAAAGTTAAATTAAGCAGAGTCTACCATTGGCGGCTCGTTTAAATTTGTGAGTTCTGCCGATAGGGTATAAAAAATGCTATTTTTTACAGTCTCTAGATCACGTGTCTATTATAAAAAGTAAACAATTGTCAAGTTTGGTTTGGCAAAAATTACAATGCCTAGGAAAAAATTGCGTTTTTACAAAAGATTTAATTCACATTCACTACCTTAGCATAATATGTACTCACCAATGTTTTGCCTGCACGTATTTTCTAGACATCTGAGAACTCGTACTCGTACACTTTTGGGCAGTACTCGAATAAGTTTGTATACTTAAATGTATTTAAATTTAACTTCACATTCAACTCACTAATATAATTTTTAATTTTTAATTTTAACATAATTAAAAAATTATTATTTTTTAAAAATCAAGTCAAATCTTGGATTTCGAGAAACAACAAACACGACCATAACCTCCCGCTCATGCGTTTGGCGTCTTCTAAATAAATAAATGCGCCCGCAAACACGCAACGCTGAGCCCGCCCGCCCGGACTTGTACTGGAACTGCAAGTTTTGCAGCTCTATTTTTGCCTAGATTTCGCTATCTATACCCATGAACAAGTGCGGTGCGGGGTGAAAGAAGGGGTTCCTAGCCGAGCACAGATCTCGTTAGCTGCCCAGCTACGTTGTGTTGCAATTTAGCAGCGCAACAATTCCAATAACTTCATTTGACCGACTGTGAAATGCGGCCTTCGGCGACGGCGCGCGGCCTCATACTCAACACACGTACGCGATTTGAAGGCCTACTATACTAACACCGGACCGAAATTATACTGCTATTCCAATAATTTTAGAAATAACATAATTATATTAGAAAAATAGCAGCGGCTGAAAAATAGTCAAATAATGTGAAAATTTTGGGGTTTCTGCAGCTCTGCAGCCCTTATGCGCTAGCCGCCCCTGGAGTCTACCATAGAAATTCTACGATTTTTTCTGAAAATTTTGACGTATCAGACATTATTGTATCCAAAATAGGCAAGCATCAAATCATTTCAGAACTGACTATAACATGTTTAGAGTGTGTTCGTAAAGTCTGGATATATCGAATTTCCGAGAAAATCGTAACTTTTTAGAAAAAAGCTCGGACACGTCGATTTTTATTAAAAATGGGGATTCAGAAAAAATGCGTTATTATACAGGGTGTCTCAAAAAAAAATATAACATAAACTTACATTTTTCAAATGGAACACCCTGTATATTGCTTAAAAATAAATAAAAGTATGTATAAAGCATAAAATACTTCAAATGACTTGGGGTATCCAAAATGAAAAAATGTAAGTTTATGTCATATCTTGTTTTTTGAGACACCCTGTATAATAACGTATTTCTTTCTGAATCCCATTTTTAAATAAAAATCGACGTGTCCGAGCTTTTTTCTAAAAAAGTTACGATTTTCTCGGAAATTCGATGTTTCCAGACTTTACGGACACACTCTATACATGTTATAGTCAGTTCTGAAATGATTTGATGCTTGGCTATTTTGGATACAATATTGTCTGATACGTCAAAATTTTCAGAAAAAAATCGTAGAATTTCTATGGTAGACCCGAGGGGCGGCTAGCGCATAAGGGCTGCAGAGCTGCAGAACCCCCAAAATTTTCACATTATTTGACTATTTTTCAGCCGCTGCTATTTTTCTAATATAATTATTTTATTTCTAAAATTATTGGAATAGCAGTATATAATATAGGTACAAACAATAAAATTTAAGATTAATAATACTAACTTTTTCTCGTGGGTTAAAGCAACTTTAAATTATGAAGTAAGATGTGCATTGAAAGGTTGCATATAATGTCAAGGTTTCTTTTGTAACAATTTAATCGAAATCGCGCACCCACACGTAATTATTTGCCGTAGCTTATACAGTTATGTGGCGTGGGTTGGAACTCTGGAATTCTGTTTCAAATCGCGTTTTCATTATACAGAAGAATCTCTATCCAACTTCATAAAAGACATAATAAAATCGTTCAAAATCTTTAAAAAGGTGCTGTAAAAATGCTATTAAAAACGGAATTATTAATAACCGGGTATTTTCAAAAACATCATTTATCTAAACTAAAAGAATTGGTAGTAATCGGACAATAACAGAATAACGGAAGTGTGTATAACGCATTTTCCTAAAAGAGGACAAAAGACTAAAGGGCAACAACATAAAGCCGAGACAAACTGACTTTCTACAGTGATAACTCGACTTATAAAAATAGTAATAAAGATCAAAAACGATTGAAAGAAGTATGCGTCTCCGATATGGAAAAAATGATAGACTGGTTCGAGCAGAATTCTTTATTAATAAATTTGGAAAAAACACACTATCTCAAATTTCATAACCATCAAAATCGTGATCTTGAGGATCTAGAAATAAATGCCTGTTAATGAACGTCTGGAATGGAAAGAACAAATATTTAAAATTACAAAAAAGCTGGGATCCTGTTATTACCTTATTAGGAATCTAAGGTCTGTTTTGTCAGTCAAGCAACTTAAAACTATTTATCACGCCCAGATTGAGTCTTGAATAAGATACGGTATAATTTTATGGGGCTGTTCCACAGGGGCTAAGTAAGTTTTTATAAAATAAAAAATGATAATTAGAAGTATTTTAGGCGTAGGACAAATGGAATCATGTAGGCAGCTATTTATTAATTTAAAAATTCTCTCTTTCTATTCGCTGTACATATTCGAACTCTCAAAGTATATTTTTTTAAATCAACAAAAATTAGTCAAAGGTGAGGACATTCACAATTAACATAGGAGATCTAAATCAAAAGCTAGGGTTCCATTTTACAAGTCTAATTTAGGAAAAAACCTGCCATTATCTATGGGCAATAAAGTTTATTCATGTTTGCCAGAACAAATCAGAGATGCACCCTTAGAGTAATATATTACTCAGAGGATGCACCTAATATTAACATATTTAAGAATATTCATTCGAAGAATATTTTAACCAAGATAAAAAAATAGTGTTTGGTACTGTTTAGTTATTTTTATCACGTGTTGTTGTGTATATGTGTGATTTTAATTAATTTAATCAAATTTTATTATTTACTGTGTTTTTATAATTTGAGTTTTATGTGTACATAAAAATTTTAAAATTTAAAGTCACGTAATATTTTTAGAGTTGCGCTAAGAAGTGTATATATAAATATGTCTGTATTTATGTATTTCAATAGTATTTTGATTTTAAATAATTCAATCAAATTTGTATTTGTGGAGTGAATCGTTTGAAATTGTATGTATTTATACCCCTCTTATTTGATTTTAGACAAATAATCTATTTAGATTTGCGCTAAGAATGTTCATTTTAATATGTTGTATTGTATTTTGACAAACATACCTATTTTGTTTTCAAAAAATTATTAATAATGACGTATTCCATACAGTTGTAAAATTGTCAAAGGAAATAAAAGCTGTATTTATTTATTTATTTATTTATTTATTTATTTATTTATTTATTTATTTATTTATTTATTTATTTATTTATTTATTTATTTATTTATTTATTTATTTATTTATTTATTTATTTATTTATTTATTTATTTATTTATTTATTTATTTATTTATTTATTTATTTATTTATTTATTTATTTATTTATTTATTTATTTATTTATTTATTTATTTATTTATTTATTTATTTATTTATTTATTTATTTATTTATTTATTTATTTATTTATTTATTTATTTATTTATTTATTTATTTATTTATTTATTTATTTATTTATTTATTTATTTATTTATTTATTTATTTATTTATTTATTTATTTATTTATTTATTTATTTATTTATTTATTTATTTATTTATTTATTTATTTATTTATTTATTTATTTATTTATTTATTTATTTATTTATTTATTTATTTATTTATTTATTTATTTATTTATTTATTTATTTATTTATTTATTTATTTATTTATTTATTTATTTATTTATTTATTTATTTATTTATTTATTTATTTATTTATTTATTTATTTATTTATTTATTTATTTATTTATTTATTTATTTATTTATTTATTTATTTATTTATTTATTTATTTATTTATTTATTTATTTATTTATTTATTTATTTATTTATTTATTTATTTATTTATTTATTTATTTATTTATTTATTTATTTATTTATTTATTTATTTATTTATTTATTTATTTATTTATTTATTTATTTATTTATTTATTTATTTATTTATTTATTTATTTATTTATTTATTTATTTATTTATTTATTTATTTATTTATTTATTTATTTATTTATTTATTTATTTATTTATTTATTTATTTATTTATTTATTTATTTATTTATTTATTTATTATTTATTTATTTATTTATTTATTTATTTATTTATTTATTTATTTATTTATTTATTTATTTATTTATTTATTTATTTATTTATTTATTTATTTATTTATTTATTTATTTATTTATTTATTTATTTATTTATTTATTTATTTATTTATTTATTTATTTATTTATTTATTTATTTATTTATTTATTTATTTATTTATTTATTTATTTATTTATTTATTTATTTATTTATTTATTTATTTATTTATTTATTTATTTATTTATTTATTTATTTATTTATTTATTTATTTATTTATTTATTTATTTATTTATTTATTTATTTATTTATTTATTTATTTATTTATTTATTTATATAAAAAGGAGCGGCTTGTGTGTTCCCCTAAAGAAAAGCGGTTCTGATACTGTGCAAGCTGTGCTTGACAATTACACTTGCTTAACTCGGCTTGGTTAAGCAGCGGGATTAAAGTAAAAAGTTTACTGCCAGGGAGCAGCCTCACTCCCTGCAATGACCAAGAAGGCTTATGGTACAGTAAACTAAGTAGGTATAGTGAGAACAACTATCAAATGTTGAATCTGTTTTATTAAGATAAATCCTCTCTTTTTATATTAACAAATTGTTATAGTTCGTGATAAATTATAAAATATATAATTCCATATAATGTGTTGTTTTATAAACTAAATAATTTATATTATTTAAATAGGTAAACTTAAGAAGGTTAGTTTATGTTATTAAAACCTAATTTCTCAAGATCACCTGTGTTTAAATAATAAATTTAACTAAAAATGAAGATTTATGAAAAATGGTAAAAAAGAAAATCTGTTTAATTTTATAATTAAACATTTTCCCGTCTCTCCAGAACGGGTGACTGTAGGGACCTCAGGTTGAATAATGCTGATGATATGGTAGGTAGGTATCGAAATAGGTACTGCTGCTTTATAAGGTGGGTCAGTTTCTTAAAACTGCTGGCAATGTATCTATTAGGCATCGGTTGTGTTTGGATTTTGCGGTCATCGTACGTCGTCGAACTTTTCGCTGTGGCGACAAATTGTTGCTGTTGCAAAATATTATGATCTATTTTTGTTATTGTTGTTATTCCCTTACTATTGTAAGTGCCATGAAGAAATTGTAAATTGGGAGGCAAGAATTTAAAAATGTTTTGTTGCATATTTACAATGGCAAAACGTTTATGACTTATTTGCCATTGTCCTTCCGCCTCTTCAGTAAATTTTGAGATTGAATGTTTCTTCTTTTGGGATTTCTTTCTAATAAGGATTGTTGCTTCTTGTTTAAAAGTTTTCTTCTATTTAATATGTCTTCTTGACTTTTGGTTATTTTTGGACTTGCTTTTTATTGTGAAGATATTCCTGGTTGAGCACAGGATAGGCACCAATTTTCTTTTGGCTTTAAATTGAGGACTTTTTTTACTTTGCTATTTAATTTGATATGCTGGATTTTGGTGTCTCTTACTAAGGTTTCGTCTTGTATAACCAAGATGGCTGGAGTTATCTGAGCATATTTTTTGTTCTGATATACATGATCTGGGTAACAATCTAAATTCTGTTATTTTTTAGTTTCTTGAGTTTGAGCCTTTGATTCTGGAATTGAGCCTTTGATTCTTGAATTGAGTGTATACATTTCTTTTCTCATAAAATGAAAAAGTCTTCTATTGTGGGGATTTTGTTTTGAAACCCTTGGAACCAACTATGGTACGACTTTTCTAGTTTAAACGTCAGTTTCTTTGACAATAATTTCATCATTGGTAGGTCCCAAGTTTCTGTATTTTGCCCAGAGGTTTGAATGTCTCTAAGGCACTGACGGCTCCTCTCATAAAGCTGTTGTAATTCCTTAACTGTTTCTTCATCCATACTTGGGATGTCTCGGATATCATCTAAATGATCCATAATGACGTTTGGAATCTGAAAAATTTCACTGTACTTAAAATCAGCTGATGGGTTCTTGATCAACTCTTCGATTCTTTTAATTAAGTACTGAAGGACTTCGTTCAATGTGGGCAATCTGCCTAGTTCGTAGTTTATCCATTCATGGTGTAAAATGTGCGTCTCGGCATCCCATTTCTGGTAAATTATGTTTATGATTATTGGCTCCCAATTGACTTAATCGCTTGTGAAAATTCAAGTACATCTTCGGCATGCAGTAGGAGCTTTTTTAGTTCTTGTGCTGACGCATACTCCATTATATGTATGTCTAGAAGGCAATCTAGAAGGTGTGAGCCCATTTTGTATCTTCTTAGCTGTCTTTCTAGCAATATTCTTCTAGATTTTTTCGTATCATTGTGGTCGGTTGGTTCTTGTACTGGTTTCTTCTTAATGATTTTTTTTTGTTTATGTTCTTGTCTGCTTGAGTGAATTTTTTCTGTTGCTGTGTGGCTATAAATTTTCGTAGATGTTTCTTGGTTTTTTTCCTCTATTAGCAAATGAATTAGTTTGTGGATTGGCCTTTCTTGTGTGGTGCCTCCTGCTCTTTTTATTGTTACAACTCGAACAGCACCATCTTGACCTGGATGGGTCTCTGTTATTTACGCTAAGGGCCAGTGATTAGGATTGATATTCTCTTCTTTGACAAGAACCATGGTGCCTCTTTTTAAATTTTCGGTTTCGCTTGTCCATTTGTATCTTTGCTGAAGTCTTGCCAAGTATTCAGTGCACCATGCATTCCAGAAGTTATTTTTCATTTTCTGAACTAGCCTCCATCGTTGTGACAAGCTATAGGTCTCTATAGAATTAAGGTCTGGAGGGGCCAGTAATTGCCTTCCTGTTAGAAAATGCCCAGGAGTTAATATATTCAGGTCGTCTGGATCTTCTGTTAGAGGGCAAAGTGGTCGAGAGTTTAAACGAGCTTCGATCTGGTGTAATAAGGTTGTTAAATTCTTCATAAGTCAACGTTTTTTTCACCAATGATTCTTTTGAGGTGATGCTTCATTGATTTAACTCCCGCTTCCCATATGCCTCCAAAGTGTGGGGAAGCGGGTGGGATGAAATGCCATTGTGTGCCTTGGTTTACAATAGCGTTTTGCAATGTTGGTTCTTGGATTGTTTTTCTAACCTCATCTTCCAATTGCTTAGAGGCCCCTACAAAGGTGGTTCCATTGTCGCTGTACATATGCGTGCAATGGCCTCTCCTGGCGGTAAATCTTCGAAATGCTGCTAAAAAGACCTCTGTGCTCATATCACTGACTAGTTCTAAGTGGATTGCCTTGGTAGCTAGACACACAAATACCGATATGTATCCTTTGTAGGATTTGTGTCCTCTTTCTTTGGTTGCTCTGACTTGAATAGGTCCGGCGTAATCTACTCCTGAATTGCTAAATGGTGGTGTTGGATTTACTCTTGATTTTGGAAGTTGTCCCATTAACTGTTCGGCGGTTTTTGCCTTGTGTCGGACACAAATAATGCAATTTTTTAAAAGGGTCTTGACAGCTCTTTTGCCATTTATTATCCAGAATTGGTTTCTAGTGTATGATAAAGTTGCTTGGTTGCCGCCATGAAGGGTTTTCTTGTGGGCGTCTCTTATAATTAGATTAGACAGGTAGCTGTGGTATGGAAGAATCACCGGGTGTTTCTGTTCGTATGATAGGCTGGAGTTTTCTAGTCTTCCTCCAACTCGAATGAGGGCGTGGCTATCTAGGTATGGATTTAGGCTTTTGAGCTTGCTTGTTTTTTCAATCGTATTGTTTTTCTGCAAGGAATTGTATTCTTCTGCAAATTCTTGGTATTGTACAATTTTGATGATTCTGAAGAAGGTCTCCTGAATTTCTTCGACGGAGAGGATAATATTTTCTTGACGTTTGATGAACCTCCTGCAATAGGATAGTACTCGAAGCATTCGTGTGAGGTCTGAGAAACGTTCCCATATATTACTTTTTATTGTTATTTCAGCTTTGTTGCACAACATTTTGATTTCTTCTCGGACTTTGGGAATATTTTGTGTAATAGGGAGTTCGTCTAACGAGTTGAGCCAATGGGGGCCTTTCCACCAAAGGTCAATTGAATTAAGCTTGTCAGGATCTACTCCTCTAGAAATTATATCTGCTGGGTTTTCTTGGGATCTGACGTGATTCCAGGAGACTTGAGGCGTGTATCTGTGTATTTCGCAAACTCTGTTAGCTACGAATGTTCGCCATCGTGTAGGGTCTCCTCTTATCCAGCCCAGAGTGATCATGGGATCGGTCCAGGCAAATGTTTGCATTTCGTCTAGCTGAAGGGCTGATCTAGTTTTCTCTATTAGCTTGGCTAGCAGAACTGCAGGACATAGCTCTAAACGAGGCAATGTGGTTCTGTTTTTTGCTGGCGCAACCTTTGACTTGGCTTGTAGAAGCGTGATAGTTTGTTTCTTTCTATTTGTTATACGGCTATAAATTACTGCGCCGTACGCCTTTTCTGATGCGTCACAAAACCCATGTAGCTCTATCTGGGACTTTCGGTAGTGTATCCATCTTGGAATTTTAATTTTTTCTATTTCTTTGATATTACTTTGAAATCTTTGCCATCTCATAGCCATTTCTTCATCAACTGGCTCGTCCCAGGTTAATTTCCGTAGCCATAGATCTTGGATTATTAGTTTAGCTTGAATGACGACTGGAGCTAACCATCCCAGAAGGTCAAATAATTTGGATATTTCTGACAATATGTTTCTTTTTGTAAGCATGTTGATTTCGGAAACTTCTACTTGGAATTTGAATGTATCATCTACCGGTGACCATAGTACCCCTAGCGACTTTTTAGCGTTATCTTGGGGTAATTCTTGTAGCTTCTGGTCCCTAAATTGTTCAGGAATGGACTGGAGTAATGCTGACGAGTTGCTTGACCATTCTTAAATTAAATCCGGCAGAGCTAAGCATTTGTAGTAGTTGGTTTTGCAATTCTAAGGCTTCTTCGAGATTTTTTGCTCCTGATAAAATATCGTCAACGTAGAAATCACGCAATGTTTTCTGCTTCTTCAAGTGCTAGTTTTTGTAATGTTTTTATGGCTAGATAAGGAGCCATAAGTGACCGTGGAAAGTTCATATTCAAACATTGGTTGTGTGGAATTATCTCTCCATAAAATTATTTGGCAGGGTTGGTCATCAGGATGAATTTTGATTTGTCTGTACATTTTTTCTATGTCTGCACAAAATGCAAATTCGTGCCTTCTCCAGCGGACGAGTATTTCTGCAATGTTTTGTTGTAGTCTTGGCCCAACGTGCATAATGTCGTTAAGGCTAATGCTGGTTGAGGTTTTACAAGAGGCGTCAAAAACAACTCTTAACCGGGTTGTTGTGCTTGTGTCTCGAATGACAGCTTGGTGAGGGATGTAGTATTTTCCCTGATTAACTTCATGGCGGTTTACTCTTCTCATGTGGCCCAAGTCAGCGTATTCTTTCATAAAGGCTGCATATTGTTCTTGTAAATTAGCATCTTGCTGCAATTTCTTTTCAATGTTTGCAAGTCGTGCTGCTGCTCTTGGTTTTGAATGGCCTAATGATTCTGGAGGCTGCTTGAATGGAATTTTAACTATGAATCTTCCATCTGTGTCTCGTGTTGTTGTTTTTTCATAAAACTCTTCGCACGCTTGTTCATCGTTAGTGAGCTGATGGACAGGTGATATTTCCTCTAGCTCCCAGAACTTTGTTAGTTGTTTGTCTTCCTCACATTGAGCGATCATGCTGATGACCTGAATAGATTTCGGTCCAGCGATAATTGGCCCAGAGACAATCCATCCTAGTTCAGTGTTTTGTTTTAGCAGTCCTTCTTGAGTTTTTTGAAGGCCACTTAGAATAATGGTTGCATATTCTTTGGCTCCTAATATGCCGTCTATGGCTCCAGGTGTCATAAAAGTGGGATCTGCTAGAACTTCGTTTTTCCAGCTATCTATACTCTGTATCTGTAAATGTTGTTTGGGCATTGACTGCGTTAGTTTTGGCAGGACTATCATGTCTATTTCCATAGAGAATGCACTTTCAAATCGTGGCTTGATATGGGCGTTTATAGACCATTTTGAAACTTTTGGTTCTCCATCTCCAACGCCAGATATTTCTGCTCTAATATGGCGTCGGGGTAGTCTTAGGCGTTGAGCGGCCTCTTCGGTAATAAAGGATGTTTGTGAGCCTTGGTCAATTAAGATTCTCAGTAACTGTGGTGAACTTGAAGATGAGACTTCTATAAGAGCTGTTGCTAGTAAAACGTTTTCTTCTTTTTGACTTGCGTGATTTGTCAAGCTGTATCTATTTGGTGGAGCTTGTTCGTTTGCTCTTCTTGTGGAAGAGTTGTATTGAGGATTTCTCTGCTGATGGTTTGGTGGAGAACTTCGTCTTTGGTAATCATTTGGTTGATTTTGGCGTTGCTGGTATCTCTCCTGGTGAAGAAGAGTATGGTGTTGACGACTGCAAATGTTGCATTTTGTTTGGCTGAAGCATTTCTTATTGACGTTATGACTTAGGCAGTTGTGGCAAATGTGATTTTCTTGAATAAATTTGTTTCTCTCTTGCGTTGATATTGCTTTAAATTTTAGGCAATGGTAAATCGTGTGCTTGTTCTCGTGAGAAAACAGGCAGTAGGTTTGATTAAGTCTTCGGTCTTGGCTTGACTTTTGTTCTGAGCTTGAAACTGTCTCTAGTGATTGGAAACGTCTTTCCAAGAAGCTCATAAATTCTTTTAGATCTGGAACATCGTGAGGGCTTTGGAGATTTTGCTCGTATAAGCGATTGGTCTCAGAATCCCATTTTCTGATAATTAAGCGAATTATCATAGGTCCCCAAGTGTTCGTTTCTATTTCTAGATTTTTTAATGCTTGAAGACATTCGCTAGTGACATCGTGTAGTTGCTTCAATTTTTGTGCGTTTTCTTTTGGTACGGTTGGTAAATCCAAAATTTTATCAAGGAGTTTGAAAATGAGCAATCTTTTATTTTGGTATCGACGTTGTAGCAAGGTCCAGGCTGTATCGTAATTGGCTTCAATTGTTTCTAAATGTTGAATTAGTTTACTTGCTTCTCCTCTTGTGTGTGTTTTTAAATAATGCATCTTTTCAGCTTTTGACAGAGTTTGGTTCTCATGGATTACTTTTTTGAAAATGTCAAAGAATGTTGACCAGTTTTCATATCCACTGTAAAAGATTGGTATCAGGATTTTTGGAACTGACAAATTTTGGCTTGGCTGATGTATAATTGATTGGTTGGAGCGTTTTGTTGTTTGATCTTTTGAGCTATTCTTTCAATGATATCTTCGCATTGACTTTGGGCTTCAGTATATGCATCTTCTGTAAAGTACTCGTTGGTATTTGTTTCTTCATTAATCGAAATTTCCTCGTCAAGTTTCTGGATTGTAGCCCATTTCTTCTTGATTTGTTCCATCTGATATTCATAGCGGGTCGTGGTTGTTTCTTGACATAGTTCGATTTCAACTTGATGTAGGATTTTTTCTAATTGTCGCAGATGGTATTTCTGTGCTTTGAAGCGTTGCTCTTGTTCATTGGTACTGGCTGTTGAAAGTTGACCACTTGTTTCAGCGGCTGATTGGGCATTATTGTCCTTTAGTGGCGGTGCAGCTTTTGGACATGTCTCTAGGTAGATCTTGATTTCTTCGTATTTGTTTTTCAATTGATGATAATATTTCTTGGTGTGATATGCATGATCACTGATCTCTAAATCTTTTATTTCAATTTCATTGGCTTGGATATTCTTCCATATATCTTCTAATTCGGCGAAACGATTTTTGATATAGGATTCAGTTTTTCTTGTGGCTGAGTCTGTTTGGCTGTTACTTAGGAGTGTAACTAGCTTTTGTCCCTGATTTTCTTGTTTTCGAACTAGATCTTTCATTTGGGCTTCCGTAGACATGACGGATAGTTGTTTCCGACTGACTGGCGGATGAACGGACTTTCTTGTGGAAGGTCGCTCTGGTTGAAGCTCTTTTAAGTAATGGCTTCGGACAAGTGTACGGGTAGTCCTACTGTTGGGTGGACGGCTTTTTGCAGCTTGTAAAATGGACGGACTTTCTCGAGGAAGGTCGCTTTGGTTGAAGCTCTCTTGAGTAGTAGCTTCGGACAGGACAAGTGTACGGACAGTCGTACGGGCAGGTGGACGGTTTTCTGACGCTTGTAGAATGGATAGACTTTCTCGTGGAAGGTCGCTCTGGTTGAAGCTCTCTTGAGTAATGGCTTTGGACAGGACAAGTGTACGGATAGTCGTACGGGCAGGTGGACGGTTTTTCGACGCTTGTAGAATGGATGGACTTTCTCGTGGAAGGTCGCTCTGGTTGAGGCTCTTTTTCGTAGTGGCTTCGGACAGGACAAGTGTACGGACAGTCGTACGGGCAGGTGGACGGTTTTTCGACGCTTGTAGAATGGATGGACTTTCTCGTGGAAGGTCGCTCTAGTGGAAGGTTGAAGCTGTCTTGAGTAGTGGCTTCGGACAGGACAAGTGTACGGAGAGTCGTACTGTCAGGTGGACGGCTTTCTGCAGCTTATAGTGGTTGAAGCTCTCTTATGTAGTGGCTTCGGACAGGACAAGTGTACGGATAGTCGTACTGTCAGGTGGACGGCTTTTTGCAGCTTGTAGAATGGACGGACTTTCTCGTGGAAGGTCGCTCTGGTTGAAGCCCTCTTGCGTAGTGGCTTCGGACAGGGCAAGTGTACGGACAGTCGTACAGGCAGGTGGACGGACTTTCTCGTGGAAGGTTGCTCTGGTTGAAGCTCTCTTGCGGAGTGCCTTCGGACAGGAAAAGTGTACGGACAGTCGTACGGGCAGGTGGACGGACTTTCTCGTAGGTGGTAGGTCGCTCTAGTTAAGGCTCTCTTACGTAGTGGCTTCGGACAGGACAAGTGTACGGACAGTCGTACGGGCAGGTGGACGGACTTTCTCGTGGATGGTCGCTCTGGTTGAGGCTCTCTTTCGTAGTGGCTTCGGACAGGACAAGTGTACGGACAGTCGTACAGGCAGGTGGACGGACTTTCTCGTGGAAGGTCGCTCTGCTTCGGACAGGACAAGTGTACGGGCAGGTGGACGGACTTTCTCGTAGGTGGAAGGTCGCTCTAGTGGACGGTTGGGCTGTAGTGGTGTTCTTACGGGCGTCGGTGGTGGTTTCTTTCTTCGAAGGACCAATGTGCAAGCTGTGCTTGACAATTACACTTGCTTAACTCGGCTTGGTTAAGCAGCGGGATTAAAGTAAAAAGTTTACTGCCAGGGAGCAGCCTCACTCCCTGCAATGACCAAGAAGGCTTATGGTACAGTAAACTAAGTAGGTATAGTGAGAACAACTATCAAATGTTGAATCTGTTTTATTAAGATAAATCCTCTCTTTTTATATTAACAAATTGTTATAGTTCGTGATTAATTATAAAATATAAAATTCCATATAATGTGTTGTTTTATAAACTAAATAATTTATATTATTTAAATAGGTAAACTTGAGAAGGTTAGTTTATGTAATTAAAACCTAATTTCTCAAGATCACCTGTGTTTAAATAATAAATTTAACTAAAAATGAAGATTTATGAAAAATGGTAAAAAAGAAAATCTGTTTAATTTTATAATTAAACAGATACTGCTATGCAATTAAAGCGTCCTTCACTGCAATCTCTGCAACCCATTTTAAGCAACCAAAGAAGAGCGGATTTTGTATTGCTATGTAGTTAGTATACGGCACATTTTAAAAAACGTTTCAGGGGACGTATAAAAAACCTACATTTCGGGTCGTTTTAAAAACGTACTTTTTGGAACGGTTTAAAAACGTACTTTTTGGGACATTTTAAAAACGTACTTTTTAGGTAGGCCAAAGTTAGGGCGCTAAGATATCTAAAATGCATATTTTCAAAACGTCCCGACTAGCACGTTTCTAAAACCTCCTTTTCGGGACGTTTTAAAAATGTCTTTTTTAGGTACTCAGTTTTTAAAACGTCCTTTTTGGAATGTTTTAAAAACGTACTTTTCAGGTACGTAAAAGTTGGTTAAGGGCCCATCACACCGACTTTTAAAATTCCCTTTCTTAACTATGGATTGCTTTAATTTTAAGCATGCCTTATTTTTAAATTTGTTGCACCGAGCAAAAATTTCCTCTTCTTTGTTAAGATGCGGCCGACCTTGTGACCCAATCAGGCAACGCCGCTGTTTCAACCAACATAATTTTTAAACTATGAAAAAACAACAACAACACCCAGTACGTCCCCAAATAGTTTTGTCAAAACCCATCAATTTTCTGTGTCAAGTCGCCTTTAAAAATTTATTTACAAAAATGAAAGTTCTTGAATTTTTGGAAGAATATTTGGAAGATGATGATATTGAGATGATGCTACTCGATTTTTTGGAATTTGGGTTTTCTTGACGCCTTGTTGGCGTATTTTTTCCCGGGCTGGTTTACGGTTCCCCATCCAGCCCAGGACAAAATCCGCACCCGGCCGAAAAATGTACTGCTCCTAAGGCACAGGCCAATAAGGCACCTACCCATAAGGCAGCAGCCCATAGACCCCTGGATATGGTTCTACTACGTTATACCTCGCTCGTCAAAACGCCCTATAAAACGATTTTTTTGTATGAAAATGATTCTTTGGACTATTTTTAGTCGATTTGGATACGGGAAATTAAAAAAAAAAGTATGGTTTTTTTTTTAATAATTTTTTAAAAAACGTTACATAGTGATTTTCTTTGACTTGTTTTAGTTGAAAAAAATCAATTTCTATCACTGCATCGTCAAATTTTCGGCATCAATTTATAAATTAGCGTAGGATTGATAATTTAACAATTTTAAATTAATTACATACCTAGTTTTTCGTGTTTTTTCTCGGTTTTTTCACATAATTTTGAAAATTTGTACAGTTGACCTTCCCACAGATTTTTTGACACATTGATAGAAAGTTTTTGCTTGGCCGACACTTTACAGGTCATTCGGCCATTTGAAATTTCCCAATTAAATTTGCTTACGCTGACTTACCCTCAGATGCACCGTAAGCACTGAAGCGCGATCATGGATTTAATCGCGATTAAGTCCTTGTTGCTCACATACAAAACAACAAAGATGGAGAATGGATTAACAAAGCTTTGTTACGGTGCATCTGAGGGTTAAAGGCCCAAATTATAGGAAACTATTTAGTTAGAACTATTTAACAAGAATCGGCGCAGCCGATTCTTGCTTATTGCTTGTGCGGTTCGGTTCGGTTCGGTTCCGTTCACTCCGGTTCGGTTCGGTTCGGTTTGGTTCGGTTCCGTTCGTTTTGGTTTAGTTCGGTTCGGTTCGGTTTGGTTCAGTTTGATTCAGTTAAGTTCCGTTCGGTTTGGTTTTAGGTTAGGTTTGTTGGGTCTTAAAGTAATTCAGCAGGAGTCGGCGCGGCCGACTCCTGCTGAATTACTTTAAGACACAGCCAACCTAATCTAAGATCGACCCGACCCAACCGAACTGCTGAATTTCTGTAAATCATCATTATCATAATTGTTTCTGCATCATTTTTTTCATTATAAATGCTCAATAGACGATTTTGGACGATTTTACGGAGTCAAAAATGCGCGACAAATTAAAATGTTGAACGTTAGATTTCAAAAATATGGTGTAACCATTTTTCTATGCGTAAATACATTTCTTAAAAACTTTTTATCGCCTCTTGCCAGACAGTTGGTCACCTTATTTTTAGCTAAATTACCATTTATTTAAAGCTCCGTCGATTGTGAGCCGTCCCTCTCTTTCTCGAAATTACAAACGTCAAATAAATTATTTCTATAGCAATTTGTATGAGTTTTTACTAATTTTTTAATTTTGAAATTTCTAAAAAAAATGCGAAAAATCCGCATTTTTTTTTCTTGAAAACAGTATAAAACGACCTCAACTTATCATTAAAAAAAGAAACACCCATTTTCAAGCATCGAGGTATAACGTAGTAGACCCCTGGATATAACCAAAGGATTAAAAATTATAATGAAATTAGGATAAAATGTAAAGGCATAAAGGAAAATCGTCTTGTTACTTCATGCACTGCAGTTTCATTTAAATGCAAGGGTTTTCTTACACTGGTCAGTCCTATCCTACCCTTACCGCTGTACCCACCAGGCTATGAACAGCAGTTAACCCAAAAATCGGACGAAAATACTGTAATAAAAATTAGCTTTAACTTTATTTAAATTATTTTTCTTCCTTACAAATCTTTTTGTAATCGATACATAGGTATATTTTTTCACAAAAACATTGTGCCAAAAGAAACAAAATCTAGCCGTTATCTTGTGCAATAAAGTTTTTCAAAATCATTTTTATTTATTTAAAAAAAACGTGTTTTTTACTTTATCTACTTAAAAAAGACAAAATTCACTTTAATCAAAACACTGCTCATTTGTAGGTATTGTCGGTTGCTATGGCTATGCCAGACGGGTAACATATGTGACCAGCATCTTATCTTTAAGCAGCTCTTACCCTGGGATGCACCATAGCAAGGCTTAGCTAATCCATTCACCCTCTTTGTTGTTTTGTATGCGAGCAACAAGGACTTAATCGCGTTTAGACCCATAAGCGCGCTTAAGTGCTTACGGTGCATATGAGGGTTAAGGAAAAAAGCTGACTTAATTTTAACAACACTAAGGAAGGAATAAGTCTGCCTTTAAGTTCGGTGCAATGAAATTTTACGAAATAAGGTATTCTTTAGGCTAAGAAACGGAAAAAACTCGGTGCGATGGGCCCTTGGGACCTAAAAAGTACATTTAAAAAAGTCCAGATTTGCATATTTTTAAAACGTCCTTAGCTCGATGTCTAGCGCCCCTAACGTAAGATTTTAGCTCACACTACTACTATAAGTAGTGTGAGCTATGGTGATCCTAATTTTTTCGAGAAAAAAAAGTTGCTCCGATTTCAAAAATTTTTATATATCTTTGCGTTTCAGATGATTTTGAAACTTTTTTGTTTTGCTGTCTGTCTGTCTGGATGTCTGTAACGACCAACCCGCATAACTCAAAAACCGCTTGTCCGATTTTAAGGAAATTTGGTAACTAAGTTGGGTCTTGGGCCGTGATGGTTCCATTTAAAAATGAACAAAATCCACCGAACGCAAGCCAAATAAAAGGGTGGGGGTAAATTCCAAAAATTAGAGTTTATGTGAAAATATGGCGTGTGTGATATCAAACGAAAGGTAATTAAGTCTGGAGTTAAAAAAAATGAATTTTAGTTTATTTTTAAAAAAAGGGTGGGGGTAGATGTCAAAAATTAGAGTTTAAGTGAAAATATGGCGTGTGTGATATCAAACGAAAGGTAATTGAGTCTGGAGTTAAACAAAATACATTTTAGTTTTTTTCAAAAGGGTGGGGGGTAGATTAAAAAAATTTGAGTTTAAGTCAAAACATGACTTGTGTGGTATCAAACGAAAGGTAATTGAGTCTGGAGTTGAATAAAATATATTTCAGTTTTTGATTATATTAGCTCACACTATAACTATAGTACCTAGTGTGAGCTTAGGTGCCCATAGATTGGCAGAGTATTTTAAATTGTTTTCTAGATATTTTGTTAATTAAATTGCATAAAATACAACATTGTGGGGTGTCGCTCCCCTAAGCCATAATCCTGAGTGCGCCGTTGTCACAGAAATATTTTTCAATTAAATTGGTCTGCAGGTGTCACACTTTTTGTGTAAAGAATTTCCATTCTCCGGCTTGTTTTTCTAAGGCACAACATTTTTTTAAAATTTCCTTTGCAACGAAGTCTTATTAATGGACTCTCCAAGAAAGAAGGCTGATTAATTTGATTTTATTGCTGTAAGACCGAACAGGGCCGATCGGTTGGTTCTCCACCGATATTCCAAAAAGCGCTAGGCCTACCCAAAATAAAAGCCCCAAAAATTTGAAAAATTAAACCTTTTTTTTAAATAACCGTGACTATTTACTCTGCTAGCTTGTGGGGTCTATAAATTTGTCTTATATATAAAAAAACATGAATAAATTTATTAGCCTAGAACAAATAATCAGACCTTTGTAAAACTACCCTTTTCCTAGGCTAACCTTCACTGAAAAAGGACCAGACTATGCCTCAGTGGCGGTTTCACCATAAGTGCACATGTGGACGTGCACTCCCAAATTTTACTTAAAAAAAAATATTAAACTTTGATCATTCCTAAATTTAATTCATAATTACCCCAAAAGAAATTCACTAAAGACTGGAACATAATTTAGGAATTAATACCTGGTATGTATGTGTTTGTATTCGTGTTCAAACTCTCCATCAAACAACGCTTTTATTTACTGGAAGCAAATTCTACGCACCCTAGATGTTATGTCTCATGTTAATTACGAAATATAGAAAGACAGGACGACATGTCCCAATAGAATTTTACAGTTCATAGAATCCGAACCTTCCTTCGGCACAGCGCGTATACAAAAACCAGCGTAGATGCCGCCCGCACACCCGTGATGACCCCTGCGTCATCGGTTCGCGTTGCATGTTAGAGCAGATCACGGGCACTTTTCATTCGTGCGCTTAGTAGTTGTGTGTGCAACGATGACTTTTTCAAGTATCGAGTAGATACTGATACTTCCTATTCGAGTATCAGATATTTTGTGTTCGGTACTAAGTAATCATTATATTATCGGTAAATCCAATAAATACTGAATAGAGTTGAAATTTTAAGTACTAAGTATGCAAAAAATAAAAATATTTTGGAAGTGTAAACTTCTTTAGGCGCGTTTAGCAGTTTTTGTGGGTAGCGAATTCAACTGAGCCGTCAGGCTCGGCTATGTAACGCTTATTCGGGTAAAATCGGCTCGAGTCGACTAACTGTGAGAAACATTCAGCGAGCGATATGTTGATGCAGATGAAGGCCAGTACACAGAAGAGTTCAGTTCGGTCCGCTTTAATATGTTATGGGCCAGTATCATTAATTTCGCCTTGTTGAAGTTTACACTTCTGCCGTGTGGTCTTAAGCACACACATTTTTTTTTATATTACGAAAATGTAGATATATTAATCTGGGGAATTTTGTTCAAAATCTGGAAACTTTTCAATTACATTTTGGAGAAAATACATTTCTGAGCCTGGCAACACTGCGCCAGATAAGCCGCCCCGCTAGACATAACACATCAACAGTTATTAAATCAAATAATCAAATATTTAAGTAAATAAATATGGGTCCAAATCATTACAAGTACTCCAAACTCGTTACTCATACGGCCGTTGCCGATATGATTGATACGAATGTAACACTTCGGCTTCGGTCCCATTCGGGATTCGAGTAACGGGTATTTGGCGTCAAAGGATTCGATTACTTCGAATCCGTCCATGTATCAGATATTATTAAAGTATCGAGTGGATAGGATAGGGCGGTTTGTTTTGATTTCGACGATTTGGTATTTACGACAATGGCGGAAGTTTCTAATTCTGATAGCATTAGCGTGCAATATTTAAAGACAATTAAATTTTCATCTTTGCCATTAGAAGAGAAAATAAACTAGGTCTGATAATTTATTATTTATTTATAAAAACAATAATAATAGGTAGGTAACTAATATCTAACTAAATATCTCATTTTTTAATTATTTGCTATAAATTATATGATATGACGGCCCACTCGAAGGCCCAAAAAGTTAGCGTGGCACTCAAAAAAGATTTTCGCCTGCGCCGATTTTTTTTTTTTTTTGGTGTGCACCCCAAAGCTTTTTATCACTGCTATGCCTCAATAAAAAATTTCCCCAAACTCCCCCAAAATATTAAAGAAATAAACAGTTTCACAATATTTAAAAAAGCTTGTTTACTTTAATTTGTGAAATTGAGCCTTATACAGTGGAAGAATTTAAAAAAAAATTAGTTTAAATAAAAAGTTTTGTCATGGATCTCTCTCGGGCATTATTTATAGAGATTCTTCTTTCTTTTAAAGGTTTTTCATTTAAATTTTTATTTTGTCATTTCGAACCTTATACAATAGAAGCATTTTCGGATTATTGAAAACTACTTTAAAGTAAATATTAAAAAAGTGTTTTATTTGTGGCAAGGTGCCGTGTCAATTGGTAATGTTTATTTACTTTAATTTTTAATCAAACAATAGTACCTATAGGTACATGGCTGTATCCGTTTTGATATTTATTATTTGTTGTTTTTTATTTGTTAGGTGCTTTGTTTTTTTATTTGCTATTCTCGTTAATTGACTGTGTGTTTTTTTTAATCCAACAAACTTTTGCCCTACAATTTGAAAGTAAGTACGTAATTAGGTAACTTTTTTTACTTATATTGACTCAAATAGCTTAGTATATTTTATTTATTAGCTAGTATATTTTAGTTATTAGCTAGTAGAATTAAGTCTGACGAAACACGTAGTCTATTGTATAAATACGTTGTAATAAATAAACAAACATTTTTTTTGGTGGTTGGTGAATAAAATTTTGTTTTTACATTTCCTTCCTTTCGATTTCTATTTACGGTTTAGATTTTTTCTTTATCTTATATTATTACATTAGTTATTATTTTGAGACTCAAGAATTACTTGGAATTTATTATTTTCATATCTTTTATAGATTTAGGTATTTAAAATTTTAGTTTTTTGTTATTATATAAGATTCTAACCCTTTGTTATGTACCTTGTACTACAAACAATAAAATTTTGATTTGATTTGATTTGATAAATAAACTAACTAACTACTTTTACACAACTATATATTTATAGGGGAGTTATAATAAAAAATATTGGTGTTTTTAATTTTTTTTCCTATAATATTATCATAGTTCGTATCAGTTTACCAAAGCTCAGTTCTCTAGCATTTCGGGAAGTGGCCAATGTTAATTTTACGTAATTTTGTATTTATAGGGAAGGAAAGTTAAATAAAATTTTGGGGTTTTTGAATTTTTTTCCTATAGTTTTATCATAGTTTCTATCAGTCTGCCCAAGCTCAACTCTCTAGCGTTTCTGAAAGTGGGCAATGGTACTTTTACATAATTTTACATGTACAGGGGAGGGAAGTAAATTAGAATTTTGGAGCTTTTTTATTTTGTCCAAGGGTTTGATCATAATTTGTCTCAGTTTGCCAAATTTCAGCTTTGTAGCATGTCTGGAAGTACAGTAGTATTTTGATGATCTATAAATGAGTGAGTGGCAATTTCGACGTTTTTTGAAATTTCGTAACTACCTTACTACTTTATGGAACTTGGAGAAATTATTAACTCTATGAAGATCTACTACTGTGCAAAGTTTCAGTTTTGTAGCTCATTCCGAAGTCAAAAATGGGCTGAAATGTTTCAAGAAAAGATCAGTTACTCGAACTTGGCAGGGTACTGAGAATTTCTTCCAGTAAAAGAAAAAAGCGGGTGGTAGCGGGTCTATTTTATTAGTAGGTCACACAAGAGCCTGTGTTGGCTCCCCGGGGACTATGATTTATAAGGAAAAAGCGGAAAATTAATTTCTCCCTTCCATCGGAAAATTAAAGAAAATGATATATCTCGCTGAACTGGAGAGTTCGCCGACTTATTGGATTACTTTCAGCTTGATCGCATTTCACGCTATTACTTTACAAAGGAGTTAACAAGCTATTGAAACTAAATTATGAAATCTTAGATTAATGGCGAATTCCGGGAGGCGTCTAAATTCTGGCAAGTTCATTTATATATGGCCAAATTGTATCATAACAAAAACATTTCATGTAAAAAAAGCCAAGTACGCGAAAATGGCATTCTGTAAAAAGAATTGAGTTAAAAGTAAAGCCAAGTTCTCCAATACAAATTTCAAAATGAAAGGTTCTTACTAGTTTGGAAATGTTTTTTTAAACTTTGCTATTACAGCCAAACTTCTTTATGTTCAATTTAGCACTGTGCCTAAGAGTCATTTACAACCGTAATAGCCAAGTTTAGAAAAATATTTCCAAACTAGTAAGAACCTTTCATTTTGAAATTTGTATTGGAGAACTTGGCTTTACTTTTATCTCAATTCTTTTTACGGAATGTCATTTTTGCGGCGGTTTTTTTTTACATGAAATGTTTTTGTTATGATTTCACTTCTTTTTTAAAGGAATTGGATAATAATTTTTAAAGTAGTAAAATATGCGGAATATTGTTTAAAACTTTTGCAATGCCTAATGCCTTACTTAAATTTTTGAGGTTTTTTAATTTTTTTCCATGATTTTATCGTAGTATCAGCCTTCCAAAGCTCAGCTCTCTAGCGTTTTTGAATGTGCACAATGTTACTTTTACAAAACTTTACATGTATAGGGGAGGAAAATAAATTAAAATTGTCGTGTTTTTAAATTTTGTCCTATAGTTTTATCATAGTTCCTATCAGTATTCCAATGCTCAGCTCTCTAGCGTTTCTGGAAGTGGGTAATGTTACTTTTACATAACTTTACATTTATAGGGGAGGAGAGTAAATGAAAATATTGGAGTTTTTAAATTTTTTCCCATGTTTTTATCATTATTTCTATCAGCATTTCAATGCTCAGCTCTCTAGCGTTTCTGGAAGTGGGCAATGTTAGTTTTATATAAATTTACATTTATAGGAGAGGGAAGTAAATAAAAATGTTGGTGTTTTTAAGTTTTTTCATATAGTTTGATCATATTGTCTTTCAGTCTTAAAAAGTTCAGCTCTCTAGCGTTTCTGGAAGTGGGCAGTGTTACTTTTACATAACTTTACATTTATAGGGGAAGGAAGTAAATTAGAATTTTGGGGTGTTTTAATCTTCTTCTATAACTTTATCATAGTTACTATCGGTCTTCCAAAGCTCAGCTCTCTAGCATGTCTGGAAGTAGGCAATTTTACTTTAACTTAACTTTACATTTATAGGGGAGGGAAGTAAATTAGAATTTTGGGTTGTTTTAATTTTTTCTTATAGTTTTATCATAGTTCCTATCAGTCTGCCAAAGCTCAACTCTCTAGCATTTCTGGAAGTGGGCAATGTTACTTTTATATAACTTTAAATGTATAGGGGAGGGGAGTAAATTAAAATTTTGGGGTTTTTTGATTTTTTCCTATAGTTTTATCATAGTTCCTATCAGTCTGCCAAAGCTCAACTCTCTAGCATTTCTGGAAGTGGGCGATGCTACTTTTATATTACTTTAAATGTATAGGGGAGGGGACTAAATTAAAATTTTGGGGTTTTTTGATTTTTTCCAGAGGTTTGGTCATAATTTCTATCAGTCTGCCAAATATCAGCTTTGTAGCAAGTCTGGAAGTACAGTAGAATATTGATGATCTATACATGAGTGAGTGAGTGAGTGAGTCAGTGAGTGGCAATTTCGACGTTTTTTGAAATTTTTGAAAAAACTACTTTACTACTTTATCGAATTCCATGAAACTTGAAGGGGTTGTTAACTCTATGGAGATCTACGACTGTGCAAAGTTTGAGATTCGTAGCTCATTCCGAAGTAGAGTTTTAGGTAGGTCAATTATCGGCTGAAATGTTTCAAGAAAAGATGGTTATGACGCGCGAACTTGGCGAGGCACTGCCGTGCCCTCAGATATTAAAATAATTGTTATATGTTATAATATCAGTGGTCTCCATACTCAATTACAGTAGCGCACCCAGGAATTTGTCTTGTGGGGCCCGAGATCCCATTGATGTCGTATTTCATTCTGTATAATAGAAGAATTATTCCAAGAAATTTTAAATCAATAGTTTGCAGATTGGTTTTCTTCCCCATTGAGTTTGAGGTGATTGGATTCGCACCAGTTTTTCATTCTCCCTGCTGCAGCCGAGCAAACTGTTGATAACTGAGAAAAAAATATGTAGGACGCTTGTCAAACCAGCGCAGGCTGGAGGAAATGGGAAGAAAATGAAATTTGCCATTTGTTCACAGATTGAGCAAGGCTAACTGTGACAGTCACGATTTGTGAGTCGGCCGCATTAAACTAAACTCTCGGTAAAACACCATATGGAGCCATTGATCCCAATTAAAGATATTTGACAGACCGTCACTGCTTATTTTACAAGGCGACATCTAGGGCTGGTGGCTTATACTATGCTATAAGTGACCGCGAGGATTTCTTGTGTTAAACAAGTAGTATAGAATGGAAATATTTCGTATTACCCCTCCGTTATGACTACCCAAGTAACATTATTACCACTCAAGGTTTTATTAGTTTGGTTCCTAAGTTATTTAGAGGGTGCTGTTATGGGTTTTAGGATCAATTTGGCTACATAAAGGTAATTTATATTGCCAATTACCTAAAGGGGTGTTATACAACCTAAAGGTGATTTATAAAGGGAGTATAATAAAACTGATATTCCTTCTGTATTTTTTAGATACTTTTGGTTTTATTGATTTCTGATTTATAAAGATGATCTTATAAAACCATTTTACCTAAAGTTTTTAAAAAGAAATAAATATAAACTTTGGTTATTTAGTTTTTTTCATTACTTTGGGTCATCACAAAAGTGTTTTATAATAGAGCTAAAAGGTTATCTTATATCCTTTTGTTTTTATAGTTACCAGTAGTTTAAAAATAAATATGATTAGATAGGTGGCCATATAGAACCTAGTTTCCTTAAAGTTTTTAAGAGTGGTAAATATAAACTTTAGACTTTTGGTTTTTGCCATTACTTTTAGGCATTTTAAAAAGATTTTATAGGACGGCTTAAAGGTAAACTCTTAATTCTTTTGTATTTATAGTTACCCATAGCTGTATATTAAATATTATTTAAATAGGCGGCCATATTAAACCTTGTTTCCTTAAGGGTTCTAACAGAAGTAAGTAAATACTTTCATGTTTTATTTTTTTTAGGTATTTCTTGTAAAAATAATAGATATACCTAGGTACAGATTGGTACCTACCTATTGCAAGATTGATTATTTAAATCCCAATAATTAATAATTGTTGAGTTTCCGTCCTCCTGGGTAGGACACCCAGGCCTAGATAAGGCCTGCTTAGACGGCCAATATAATAGGTTGCCCTCCAACCTGCAGGCACAACGAATATCATTGCACTGGCCCTCTCGATTGTGTCGAAATTGCACGATAAAAACAAATACAAAAAATTTAAGTGAGGTTATGTTGACCATGTTTACATTATTCTTTTTTTATTGGTTTCATAAGGGCACTCAAAAATCCTTGTTGCGATACAGTAACAAATAAAACCAAGTGACCACTATAAAACCATAATGGCGTATATAAATTTATTTAAAAAATATTGTAAAGAGAAAATATTTATCTAGTCGTTTTAGCAGTGTTTTTTAACAATAATTTACTTTAATTTTGATTTATGTAAACCAAACAGACTTTTTTAATGGTGAATAGTGTAAATGATTTTTTTTAAATTTAAATATTTGTTATTTTGTTATCAAAAAACTATTAAAAAGCATTCTTGAGGTGGCGCGCTTGTTTTGAGAGCTTTTCAGATACGATTTTATCAGAAAAATAAATCTGGCAGGCAATTTGATCATCAACAAAACGACAAACTCGGTATACGACAAACTCGGTATATTTTAATGTGATAAAATAATTTTGGGACTGTGACATTTTTGGCAATTTTGTGCCCTAAATTATTTTATATACCCATTGTGAATCTAAAATATCGCCATAGCTTTTATAGGAAAACTTCTTTACTCTAAAGGTATTATGGTATTCAACAGAATTGCCAGGATACCAAATTACCAAATCTAGTTTTATAATAGGATAGAGGAAGTTTCTGAGTTGCTTTTAGAACCTGGCATAATAGCTTTAGGCTCTAAAAGGTTCTATATTGGTGGAACCGCTAGAGGGCGAAGCTGGAGTTTATTTCTTATGGTTTTATAGTGAGTTTAATACATAGGTTGCCACCACCAATTGGGGAGTCCCATTTAGGAGGTCTAAGGGGTATATAAGGGTAATGGGAACGTGCTAGCGACCAAACATTGAAACTAATGGTTTTAAGGAAAGGCGCTGGCAACCTTTTAACTTCTGCTATAAATAAAGAAATGTTACTTGGGTATCGTGGGGTAATAGGAAACATCGTAATGGGTCAATAAGAAATATATTTATTTTTGTTTCATATTGTTTTGAGTTGTGTTCTTACCTTTAAATTTAACTAAAGCGACTTATGTAAAGCTGTAGAAATGGCAAGTTGCAGAAATAGATAACCGGCAATTTTTTTTAATGGCAAAATTCAAGTATTTTTGCTGGGGAAAAGTTAGACGTCTCAGCCAAATAAGGCTATGTACGAAAATTAAGCCAGTTAGAAATCACTTAAAATAGACTAGTGTACTGTGGACTATTTGAGTTAGATGCCATTTAATATTTTTGCAACTTGCCATTTCTAAAGCTTTACATATAGGTCACTTTTGTCAAATTTAAAGATAAGTAAGTAAAACAATATGCAAGAAAAAATAATATATCTCTTAGTGCCCCATTACGATGTTTTTTATTACCCGACGATAGTCAAAACGAAAGGGTAGTAAAAAACATTTCCACTCTGAACTACTTGTTTATAACAAGCAAAATTTAATAAATGATACGTTCGATTTTTTGTAATTAAATATTCTAGTTTTAAATATTAATTTTTATTAAGTAATTTTAAATATTTGGTCCACTGTATATTATCCGGATTTTGAGCCTGAAATGAGTCTATCTTTTTCTACCGGCCGTCAAGGTTATTGAATGAGCCTAGGTCATTGTCAAAATTTAAAGGTCAGTGTGGTTTTATAGCACCGAGGAAGCGTGTGATATTCGTAAGAATCTCCATTAATTTGGATTCACACTCTTTTCCTCCAGTTGAGGCATTTATCCTTTGGTTTTAGTTGTTTGGTTACTCAGATATTTGCCGAAGAGCTTAAAATTAGTTTGTTAGTGCTATTGGCCAGTGATAAAACGTCTCTATTAGTTTTGTGGATACTGACTATAGAGGTAAGTCGTTTTCTATCTCCCTTTGCACATTAAAATCTGTATGTACTGTCATTCTCGAAATCACATTTTTACCTGTGGACTAATAGGTTACTTTTGGTTATTTTAGACGTTTTGGTACGAGTTCTGGTTTTGGTTCGAGTTCTGGTTATGGTTCTGGATACGCTTATGAATAATATGAGAGACGATCTGGTTGAGGTTATGAACATGGACTCCTAAACCCCTTCTGATTTGGTATCTAGAGTAATATGGTATTTTTTAAGCTTGATCCTTTGAGCTTTTATGGTTGAAGCTGTCCAGTTACGAAAGGACACTTGTAGATAATCCCTGTACATATAAAAATTGCTGAATGCAACTCTCCCGAAGCTGACAAATGAAACCTCCAGTGTGACTGCCAGTCATCCTTTGCAGATATAATAAGTACCCCATAGGGGCGTGATTATAGAAGCGATCGCGTTTAGTTTATCCTTACTAAGTGGCTAAATACTTTACTGACTAGGATCATCTAGGTCTATGTTTATTATTATTAAAACGATAGTTGAGCTACTGTGTAGTCAGGAATAAAGCTGACCCTCGTATATAACCGAGTCTAGAAAGCGTCACTTTATCCCTGGTAGGTACAGCTCTCGAGAGTTCTATTATTTAGAACTAGGTTTACTTAATTATGGTATTAGATTAGTTATTTAATCATTCTGAACCATTCAAAATTTAACCGTTACTTGAAATATTGTAATACGAATTTACTAATTGATTTTCATTAAAATGTAGTTATCGAAATTTCGGATAGTTTATTTCAATTTACACATTGACATCATCTGATGCGTGCTTTTGGCAAATATAATTATGGAATCCTTAGTGGTTAGGACAATTCCTATAAATTTGGCAACTATCAGTTTGGTTTGAGGTTACGTGGTTAAATAAAACCACTTGGCGCCCTAAAATTGACATCTTATATTAAAATATTGGAACATTGTTTCCAACACTAACCCATGACCGACTCCGACTAGAGACTGGTTCGAGCCCCGTAACCTAACTTTTAAAAAGTTACGTAACATAAAACAATATATAGAAACTTACCAACTTAAGTATTAAAACTGAAAATAAAGTGTTTCCTTCAGACAAAAAACTATTATATAAAATGGTTTGCTTGTGAAAAATATGTGCAAAAAAGAGCACAAAAGTGCTAATAAAATCTTATTAATATTGTAGTAGAAGAATTTTAAAGGTTTTTTTCAGATATCTCAAATGACAAAAACAAAATTCAAGAGTAGCAAAAAATATTTTCTATTTCCAATTACCTCATCTTCCCTTATGTCAAAGAAATGGGTTCATCCAGAGACTGATGAATCTTCTTCTATCTGTCGCTGGTTCCGCTCAACACTGCTGTGACCTGTGCAGCCAGCACCACCAAATAGCGCGGAATTTAATATAAGCTCGCTAAAACACAATCGCGCACGTTCTACGTACGTCAAAATTTCTATATTAACCGTCCGTGAGTTTGCGGCGTTCCACGGAAGCTGTTAACGACATGTGACGTTCAAATGTCAACAGTGTCGAATTACGTTCGCCGTCGGCCGTTTTTGGCACCACCAAAAGCTATCTATTACATGCAAGATTAACAAAGAGTTCAAAGTTGCTAGATCAATAAAGTAATTGCAAAGATCGGTTGTAAAATAAGGGTAAAAATAATTTTCTATACATTTTTAACAAGAACAAAACACACATTACTTATACAATAAATCGATCATCAACCAGGTAATTAGAGCGTGCGGCTTATTTTGTATTTGAAGTAGGCTGTGCTTGAAATGTCGTGTATACAAAATTGATGGACTTTTGCTTGATAAAATTGTAGGGTGATTATGTAAAGACGAAAAAAAAGTTTTTGTTTGTCAAACAGAATGGAAAGTATTTAACTAGAATTTTAGTAATTAGAAGCAAAACCTTTATTTTATTTTCATTTACGATATACAGTCGAACCTCTCTAACTCGAACCTCTATAACTCGAACCTCTCTATAGCTCGAACCTTTTAAGTGGTCCCTGCACTTTTCATATGTATTTAAACCTCTTTAACTCGAATTTCTATAACTCGAACTCTCCATAACTCGAACTGTTTTGGTTGTCCCTTTAGGTTCGAGTTATAGAGGTTCGACTGTAGGTAAGGACGAGGCCAGCACACTGCGGTGCGATAACGCTATTAGAACGATAACGTCACACATAGCACAATCACGTGTTTAACATGTAAAAAACGCATGAAAAAAAAAACGTTGATTTTAAAAGCTGCTAGAAAAAAACGTTTGTTTCATATATGTAAACAAGCTTAATAGGTCATTTATTAACGTTATAAAAAATAACGTTGCTAAAAACGGCGTTGTAATAACGCCATTATCAAATCAAAACAGCAATGTTTTTACGTTATTTTCAAGTAAATTTAAAGCAGATTTTTATCAAAGTCAAAATCACATTCGCGCCTTTTCTACATAAATTTTAAAACGCGACTTGCCTGGCTTTTTTACTAATTATTTTTAAGATTTTACTAGAAGCAGCGCCACCTATTGACGACATTTTCACTTCAAACAAATCTAATCTAAAAAGCTTAAATCCGGAAAAGCTAGCGGGCCTGGGGGAATATATGCTGAAATGCTCAAATATGAATCAGAAGAACTACTAGAAAATGTCACATTTTATTAATCCATGCATAAACGGGCATCCAGTACCTGATGATTGGAAAATAGCATTCATATCCTCAATACATAAAAAAGGACAAGCTGGATTGCAACAACTACAGAGGAATTTCAGTACTTTAAGTAGATTGTACGGTAGGATTCTTAGAGACCTAATAGAGAATTATTTTCATGACCAAGAAGAAGAAGAAGAGCAAAGTGGGTTTCGTGCAGGCAGATCTTCTAGTGATAATGTTTTTTGTCTTAAACAAGTAATTGAGAAAAGAAGTGCCAGAAATATAGAGACTCATGTTACCTTTGTGAACCTACAAACAGCATATGATATCCTTCCAGTAGAAAAATTATGGACAGTGTTAGAACAAACTAATAACAACCATACATATATAAAAGCGATAAAAGAACTTTACAAAGGGTCAAAATCTCAAATTAAAATTGGAAATCGACTTTCAAAAGAATTCCAGGTAACGAAAGGCTTAAGACAGGGATGTTGTATCTCTTCAACTCTTTTTAAAATATATATCGCAGTAGCTCTAAAAAACTGGAAACGTAAAGTAAACGGCATGGGAATACAACTTAACGACCGATTTACCATATACACACCACAGTTTGCTGACGATTAAGTAATTGTAGCTAATGATAAAGAAGACATGGAGTATATGATGAGAAAGTTAACGGAAGAATATCAAAAGTGGGGGTTAACAGTGAACGTGGACAAGACACAATACTTATGTATTGGAAACGAATCAAGTGAGTTAGAACTAGACAATGGACAAACAATATCTCCATGCAATGAGTATGTATACTTAGGTGTCACATTTGATAAGACAGGAACAGACTGTAAAGAACTAGAAAAAAGAATAGTAAAAGCAAAAAAGGTAATTGGTTGTCTTAACAGTATTTTATGGAGCAGAGAGATAAAAAAGAATGTAAAATTTAACATATATGAAACAATGGTGAAAAGCACGCTGCTGTATGGAATTGAGAAATGGATGCAATAAGAAGATCAATGAGAATATCTAGAACAGATCATATAAGAAATGAGATCATAAAAGAAAGAATGGGAATCGAGGGAAGCACAACGGATGACATCACTAAAAGACAACTGATATGGCATGAAAGATTACCAAAGCAGGTCCTCGAACGGCAACTAACAGGGCGCAGAAAAAGAGGGCGTCCTAAACTGGAATGGGAACAGTCAATCCAAAGATCAATGAGTCAATAAAACAACGGACAACGTAGAAAAACTTTCTAAACCGACATAGTAGTAGTAGTACAAGTCTATCCGGGAGTGCTTTAGACTCTAAACTCCAAAAAATAGTTAATGAACTGATTCCTGATCCTTCACGATCACAGCGTATTAGTGATTAACCTGATAAAGACACATCTATATTGTGTGAAAGTGTTAACTGTTGGAAAATCTCGTTTAGCTTTTAAAAAACATAATGTATATATAGAGATTTTGTCTTGCCTTGAGCGCCGTCTTTTTAAATTGTCTTGAAGTGTTGCAGTCTTAAACTAACGAACTTTAAGAACTTCCTTTCCCGTCACTTTTAAGTTAAAAAAAATTATTAAAAAAAACGTGAAAAAAAAAAGACGCAGAAAGTTATTACGTTTAACAACTTTTTATTTAGATGGCTTTTAAAACAAGCTCTCGCGTTTTTTTTATCAAAAAACATATAGAGAAAAAAACTAATACGCAAAAAGTTTGCGAATTATTAATCTAGAATCTGTTGTGGAGCACTTTTCAAGTGTGAATTTGGCACATGAAAATAACGAGGGTAAAAAAGACACATACACACAGACACACATACACAGCACCTGAAACTTCTGCAAAAATGACATTTTTATAGCTTGATTCCTCCTTGTTTTTAAGTTATCTTTAAGCATGTAGATTTAACAAAATTAATATGATATGGTATGAGGTTGTCTTTTTAGTAAAAAATAATTTTATTCACGTTAATTTAACGTTGATGTAATTTTTGTGCTATGTGAGGTTTATAGAAAGGAGGACCTTTAAAAAACAAAGGAAAATTTAAATAAATAAACAAGGTCATATGATAACTCTTGTTATAAATATATATCCATTGTAAATTTGAAATTGTAGTCAACGAGAGGGTTGTATAGTGCATGGAAAGGGGGGAGAATTTTTTTCTCCGTGAATATTTTTAGGGTAGTTAGGACAGTAACATCAAAAGTCCCCACCCTTGGCCCTCCCGTTTCAGTGGCGGAGGGGGGTAAAAATGTGCAATTTTTCGGTTTTTTGCCTATGTACAAAAAAATGTTTTAATAAAAATGAAAGAGCGTTAAGTTTCCTACGCAACCACAAACCGTTAATTTTTGAAAAACACTTTGCCTCATATTTTTTATCAGACTTGTTCATCGAACACTTTTGTTTTTAATTTTTAATTTTTTCCCAGTTTCTAGTATATATAATTATTTTTCTCTTTATTCTTTTTTTAATTAAAAACAATATATATTATTAAATTGCCAAGTGCTTAACTAGAAAAATACTCTGCCAATATATGGGCCCCTAAGCTCACACTAGGTACTATATTTATAGTGTACGTGTGGTCTAATAGAGCTAAAAACTGAAATATATTTTATTCAACTCCAGACTAAATTACCTTTTGTTTGATACCACACAAGCCATGTTTTCACTTAAACTCAAATTTTTGAAATCTACCCCCACCCTTAAAAAAAACAAAAACTAAAATGTATTTTGTTAAACTCCGGACTCAATTACCTTTCGTTTGATATCACACACGCCATATTTTCACTTAAACTCTAATTTTTGAAATATACACCCACTGTACTATTCCCTTCGATAACTGTAGTACTCCACTGGCCTTAGATTTGTAAAAAGTTAAAATTTTAGAGTAGTAGAGAGAAACGACAATTGGGATGACTTACCCCACTTGTTCTTCTTTTTTGATCCTGGAGGTACCTCCTTGCAGCTGTGGCGACACCTTTTCACTCAAAGTTTATATTTTAAGGGGTTTAGAGTTTATAAAAAATAACGTTATGGTTTCACAATTTTACAGGCAAAATCGAGTAATTAATTTCAAATATTAACAGCGCAGGTAAATAAGAGTTTATTTCGAGGTTTATTCGAAAAGCGAGTTTGAGATACTAAAATCCACTTTAAATTTTGTCTGTGCACAATGTCTATTTTTTTGCAGCAAAAAATATCATCCCAATTGAAAAAACGCGATAAAGAAAGAATATAAATCCAAAGTATACAAAATAAAAACAAGTTTCAATTTTCTTATAACCACAGTGGAATAGATAATTAATACCCAAAAATAATTAAAACTAAACTAATTAGCGGTAACGCTACATTTTCCCCCCACCTTTAAAAGTATACAACTTTTAAACGGAACTATTTAGAGAGTCCGGTAAAGGACATAGCTTTACTACCGGTTGCTTAATTACACCATTGGCAGTACGCACCGACACCACTCTAGTTATGCCGTCCTTACCAGGAAAAATATTTTCTATGCGCCCCAAATGCCATTTTGTTGGAGGCGCAAGGGGGCTGTTTATAATTACAAGAGTACCAGGTAAAATTGGAGTACCGGGCATATGCCACTTTGCACGTTGCATTAATGTGTGAAGGTATTCGTTCCTCCATCTATACCAAAAGTCTTGATGAAGCCTTTGAATTAACTGCCATCGAGTCAAACGATTCATTTTTAAATGAGTTAAATCAAAGTCTGGCAACGCTGTTAACGGTTCAAGGGTTAAAAAATGCCCCGGGGTTAAAACAGATAAATCGTTAGGATCACTTGATACCGAGACAAGGGGACGCGAATTTAGAAGAGCTTCTATCTGTACTAAGCAAGTATACATCTCTTCATATGTTAAATTCTGGTCGCCTACAACACGACTTAAATGGGTTTTTACGGACTTAATGCCAGCCTCCCATAAACCTCCCATGTGCGGGGCTGCCGGGGGGTTAAAATGCCACTCTAATTTTTCAACTTCGGCAGCTTTAGCAAACATATCCGCGATTTGTTTCGCTGCACCTTTAAAATTGCTACCGCAATCACTCGTTAATTTTACCACTCGTCCACGTCGTGCTATGAAACGCCGAAGTGCTGCCAAAAAGGCTTCCGAGGAGAGATCCGAAGCTAACTCTAAATGTAAAGCGCGCGTGGAGAAACATACAAATAAAACGATATAAGCCTTATAAGTCTTCGCGCCGCGACTTTTACCCATGGTAATTAAAAAAGGGCCGCCAAGGTCAACGCCTGAGCACGAAAAAGCGCGTAATTCAGAAACCCTTAAAGGAGGCAAATCTCCCATAGGCGCTTCAAAGGGTTTAGGGTTTAACCGCCAACAAGAGTGACATTTTGAAATAATCGAGCGTATTGCTTTTTTAGCGGAGAGAATCCAAAATCTTTGAGAAATTAAAAAATGTAGGGTTTGCACCCCAGGGTGAAGATACTGTTTATGATAACTCTCAATAATTAAATATGTTAAGCGACATTTACGGGGTAACAATATAGGATGTTTCTGCGAGTAATCTAAGTTAGAATTTCTCAGATGACCTCCAACTCTTAATAAACCAGAAGAATCAATAAAGGGATTTAATTTTCTAAATTCTTTCGATAGAGAATTTTTATTTTGAATATTGTTTATTTCTTCTGAAAAATAAATATTTTGGACGCGTTTTATTAATACCAAAAGAGCCTCGTCCAATTCCTTTAAACTAAAATACCCAGTTTTTTTATTATCCTTATTTTTTAAATTATAAACAAATCTTAAAATATAGCAGATAATGCGTTGAAGCTTAGATAAAAAGGAGTATTTTTCTATGAGCGTATCAATATATTCTGTGTCAGCGAAATTAGCAAGGACAACTTTTTGCTGCTCCTCTAAAGCAATGGAACACGGTTTTACTTCATCCAAAGTTAAGTCCCAAGTGTCGGAAGTTTTTTGCAAAAAAATAGGTCCCCCCCACCATAAGGGATTGTTGATTAACTCGGAGGGTAATTTACCCCTACTACACAGATCAGCGGGGTTATCTTCAGTTGGCACATAATGCCATAAATCGGGAGAAACCCTTTCTTGTATATGGTTCACGCGATTAGAAATATAAGTTTTCCACAAATAGGGTGGTTTTTTATCCAAGCGAGGTTGACGAGAGAATCAGTCCATGCAAAGACTTTATTAATATGAATTTTATTTTCGAAAGTTTTTATTACAAAGGAGAGTAAATCTGATAATAAAACAGCACCTTGCAATTCTAAACGTGGTAAGTTAACCTTTTTAAGCGGGGCAACCTTTGATTTAGAGCAGATTAAGAATGTTTTTATTTTATTATTTTCAATGGTAAGTATGCGAATATAAATCGCGGCACCATACCCACGCATGCTTGCGTCTGAGAAACCATGTAATTGACATGATAAAAAATTATTAGAAATAATTCGACGAGGTATATTACAATTTTTAAGAAGGGGTAACTCGACTTTAAACTGTTGTCATTTATTTATAACGTCGGATGGAGGTTCTTGATCCCAGTCGAGACCTAGAGTCCACAAATACTGAATAAGATACTTAGCAAATAAAGTAATAGGAGATAAATAGCCTAGAGGATCATAAATTTTATGTATCTCGGAAAGTAAAGAGCGTTTAGTGCAAACAGAATTTTGGCAAGTTACATTATAAGAAAAATGATCGGAGCTGGGATTCCATTCTAAGCCTAATATTTTAAAACTAAAATTCTCATCATGGAGATCCAATGAAAGGGATTCATGGAGTAAATATTCGGGAGAATATAGAGAGTAAAGAGGGTTCATTACTAGCCCATTTTCTTAATTCGAAATTTCCACATTTTAGAATGTCAATTAACTCCCTTTGAGCACATAGAGCCTCTTTAATAGAGTTGAAACCTGCTGCACCATCATCGACAAAAAATTGAGTTTGTAAGATATTTGCAGCGACAGGATATTGGTCTCGATAATCTTGAGCTAATTGTAATAAAGTTCGAATAGCATGGAAAGGTGATGACGTTACACCAAAAGTGCAAGTTAAGAGCCTATACTCTTTTAGAGGTTCCGAATTAGAAAAACGCCAAAAAATACGTTGGTAATCAACATGCTTGCGATTTAAAAGAATTTGGTTAAACATCATTTTTATATCGCACGAAAAAACTACAAGAGGCAGTCTAAAATTAAGTAAAATTGCACAAATATCGCGCTGCAATTTTGGACCGGGAAAAAGCATGTCATTAAGACTGGGGTGTCTAAAAACGTGACTTGCCGCATTAAAAACAACCCTCAGTTTTGTGGTAGCACTTTCTGGTTTGAGTACACAATGGTGTGGGAGATAAAAAGAATTTTCTAAATTTTTGAAGGGGTCGACAATTACTTCCATTATATTATTTTGCAAATAATTGGACATAAATTCGCAGTATTTTTGGTAAATTTCGGGGTTACGCAATAATTTATTTTCGAGGGAGTAAAAACGTTTCATTGCTAGAGTGCGAGTATCTCCAAAAGAGGGAGCGGGTTCGCGAAATGGCAGACTAACAATATAGCGGCCTTCGTTATTTCTAGAGAGTGTTTTGCAATATATTTCTTCTGCGAGTTGATCATCAGGGGTTAAAAGGGGTGCTGAGGGTGGTTCCTCGATTTGCCAGAACCGTTTTAAATTTTTATCGAGTTCAGATTCAAAACTAGAACATAAAAAAGAGTTAATTTTACATTGAGAGGGGATGCTAACTTTGCCTGTGATTACGTAACCAAACGTGGTTAAAATAGCAGTAGGTTCGTTAGAGTGGACACCAGAAATTTTATGCGATTGTAGTACGAGGGGGAAAATATCTGCGCCTAATAGCATATCAATCGGCCCCGGCATATTATAATGAGGGTCGGCGAGCGGTAAATTAGAAATATGCTTCCACGAGGTTTCTACAAATCGAGTAGAGGGAAGCTTATTGCAAATTTGAGGTAAGACAATGGCATTTACAGTGTAGAGGGGGTTTTCTTCATTTTTGGGGCGTATGTTGCAAATCACCATTTTTGAAGCATGAGAGTTCCTTAACCCTAACCCGCTAATATTCATATTTAAATTATTATAGGGTAATTTTAATTTTTTAGCCAAATTTTCGGTTATCGCCGAAATCTCACTCCCTCCATCCAAAACCGCGCGTATTTCGTGATAATAACCTTGAGAGTCACGAATTTCACATATAATAGTAGAAAGCAAAACACCGGTCAACGAAGAGGAGGTATTATTAAAGGAGTTTGAATCAAAACTAAGCATTGCCTGAGAGCTGCTGGGATTAGAATATTGACTATTTACGCTTTGACTATTATTAGTATTTTGAGGTCCGCTTTGAAGGGAGCTATTTCGTGTGCTTTGAGTTTGAGGAGAGTTGTTTCGGTAATTCTGAGGCGAGTTATTATAATTATTTGTATTTTGAGGTTGCGTTTGAGGGCGAAAATCATTTTGAGGGAAGTGGAGTAAAGTATGATGGCTTCTCCCGCATCTTAAACACAAAATACTGGAGTTACAGCCCTCCTTGGAGTCTTTAATCCTAAACAATTAACGCACCAGCGATTAGCTTTTACCATATTAAAACGCTCTTGAGGGGTTTTTTCTAAAAACAAAGGACAGCGGTAAATCAAATGACCTTGAGCTTGACAAACGGCGCATGTATTATTTGAGGAAACATTATTATTTGAGGGTGAATTATTATTTGTAAATAATGAATGATGCCTTGGTCTTAAATTATATGTTCTGGTCTCAAACGTCTTGGATCTAGTATTTGGAGGTTTTAAGCTTGAGTGGGAGGAGGACTGCGATTTAATTTCAGTATTAAAATCAACGGTTTCAAGCGCGTTACATTGTTTACATAAAAAACTTTGAAGTTCAGAAAATTTTGGTATTTTTTTTGAGTTGTGATGTAATTCAAATCGAGTCACTGTGTCCTGGTCTAAACAATGCAATAATTTTTGACATAAAATAAAATCCCATCCAGAGGTGTCTATTTTTAAATTACTTAAAGCCGAAACATTTTCTGTAAACGTGTTTAAAAGTGCGCGCAAATTTTGAGAGTTTGGGGAGGTTATCCTTTTGGCATTTTCAATTTCTTGCCAATGGCAACTAGCTATTAAGCGTACGTTATCGTAACGTTCCATAAGTGCCTCATAAGCAACCTCGTAATTCGCGCCAGTTACGGGGGTGCATTTAACGATCGAAAGGGGTTCATTTTCTAAGGAGCTTATTAATAAATTATATTTCTCAATATCCGCAATATTTGGGTTATTATGAACAATGACGTCATACATGTCAATAAAACTTTTCCATTGTTTTAAATCGCCCGAATAGGTAGGAATTCTAACTTTAGGGTACTCGGCATTTGTGCGCAAAGTTGGCTGATTAATCTGGGTAGGAGCATTAGGTTTAAACAGGGATTCATTAATTTCTAAAATCTTATAAGACTTATCGCAAAAACTTTTTTCCATATCCATAAGGCTCTTTAGATGATCATCGGCCTCCTCTTTCATTGAGAAACATTGCAATAGAAAAGCGTGTTGTTTTTGAAAATCTTTATAAATAGCTTCGAGATGGCGCATGCGCATTTCAAAATTTGGGCGTACAAGAGGGTCCTCTAACGCGTCACTTGCGATAATGTGTAAATCATTTATTTTGGCCTCTAATTGTTGGCACAAAATATTAGCTTGTTTTATTTTAGCTTCGGTCGACATTTTTCCCAAAAAAAAGACAAAAAAATACTATTAAAAAACCTTTAGTATAGTGGAAAAAGCAATACCAAATTTATCAAAGTTTTTTAATTACAAAAAACTGGTAAAATACACTTATGAGAGAGAGATTTACGAGTAACGAGAGAGAAAGAAAATATTCTGCCTGGCGACCGCCACGGAGATTAAGCGACCTTGTACCTACAGTTTTAATTTTATTATCTTTTTTATATATAAGTTTTTTATACTTTATTATAAGAAAATTGAAACTTTCCACAAAATCAATGCGAACTGGTATATATCCGGCTCGTGATGGGCCAAAAAATGTACTATTCCCTTCGATAACTGTAGTACTCCACTGGCCTTAGATTTGTAAAAAGTTAAAATTTTAGAGTAGTAGAGAGAAACGACAATTGGGATGACTTACCCCACTTGTTCTTCTTTTTTGATCCTGGAGGTACCTCCTTGCAGCTGTGGCGACACCTTTTCACTCAAAGTTTATATTTTAAGGGGTTTAGAGTTTATAAAAAATAACGTTATGGTTTCACAATTTTACAGGCAAAATCGAGTAATAAATTTCAAATATTAACAGCGCAGGTAAATAAGAGTTTATTTCGAGGTTTATTCGAAAAGCGAGTTTGAGATACTAAAATCCACTTTAAATTTTGTCTGTGCACAATGTCTATTTTTTTGCAGCAAAAAATATCATCCCAATTGAAAAAACGCGATAAAGAAAGAATATAAATCCAAAGTATACAAAATAAAAACAAGTTTCAATTTTCTTATAACCACAGTGGAATAGATAATTAATACCCAAAAATAATTAAAACTAAACTAATTAGCGGTAACGCTACACCCACCTTTTTTTTAATTTTTAAAATAAATTAAAATGTATTTTTGTTTAACTCCAGACTCAATTGCCTTTCGTTTGATATCACACACGCCATATTTTCACATAAACTCTAATTTTTGAAACAAACAAAAAACCACCCTTTTACTTTGTGTTCTGTGGATTTTGTTCATTTTTAAATGGAACCATCTCGACCCAAGACCCAGCACAGTTACCAAATTTCATTAAAATCGGCCAAGCGGTTTTTGAGTTATGCGCGTTGGTCGTTACAGACAGACAGACAGACAGACAGACAGACAGACAGACAGACAGACAGACAGACAGACAGACAGACAGACAGACAGACAGACAGACAGACAGACAGACAGACAGACAGACAGACAGACAGACAGACAGACAGACAGACAGACAGACAGACAGACAGACAGACAGACAGACAGACAGACAGACAGACAGACAGACAGACAGACAGACAGACAGACAGACAGACAGACAGACAGACAGACAGACAGACAGACAGACAGACAGACAGACAGACAGACAGACAGACAGACAGACAGACAGACAGACAGACAGACAGACAGACAGACAGACAGACAGACAGACAGACAGACAGACAGACAGACAGACAGACAGACAGACAGACAGACAGACAGACAGACAGACAGACAGACAGACAGACAGACAGACAGACAGACAGACAGACAGACAGACAGACAGACAGACAGACAGACAGACAGACAGACAGACAGACAGACAGACAGACAGACAGACAGACAGACAGACAGACAGACAGACAGACAGACAGACAGACAGACAGACAGACAGACAGACAGACAGACAGACAGACAGACAGACAGACAGACAGACAGACAGACAGACAGACAGACAGACAGACAGACAGACAGACAGACAGACAGACAGACAGACAGACAGACAGACAGACAGACAGACAGACAGACAGACAGACAGACAGACAGACAGACAGACAGACAGACAGACAGACAGACAGACAGACAGACAGACAGACAGACAGACAGACAGACAGACAGACAGACAGACAGACAGACAGACAGACAGACAGACAGACAGACAGACAGACAGACAGACAGACAGACAGACAGACAGACAGACAGACAGACAGACAGACAGACAGACAGACAGACAGACAGACAGACAGACAGACAGACAGACAGACAGACAGACAGACAGACAGACAGACAGACAGACAGACAGACAGACAGACAGACAGACAGACAGACAGACAGACAGACAGACAGACAGACAGACAGACAGACAGACAGACTATAGTATAGTATATGTGTGAGCTAAAAATATACCGATGGACGGAATGGGACAACTGGGCGCCGCCAACTCGGCGCCGCCAACTGGGCGCCGGGCCAACTGGGCGCCGGGCCAACTCGGCGCCGCCAACTGGGCGCCGGCCAACTCGGCGCCGGACTAAAAAAATTTTTTTTGACAAAATGTGTAGATGAAAAATAAAATATATTATTTATATAAAAACATCTTTAAAAAATCCTACGTGATTTTTTACAAGCTTTTATTTAGCTTCAGATGTTCTGTCTAACTAACTAACTATCTATCAAATCTTGTGAAGCGTTTTTGACACACTTCCCATTATCCGATTTGGATGAAATTTGGTATACATATAGTGGTTCAATGACAATACAACATTGGAAAAAAAATCCTACCACTCCTACCCCCACCCTCATCTATAGAAAAATGCGTTTTTGACACACTTACCATTATCCGATTTGGATGAAATTTGGTATACATATAGTGGTCCGATAACAATACAACAATAATGAAAAAATGTCCTCCCACCCCTACCCCCCACCCCCTTCCATAAAAAATGCGTTTTTGACACACTTCACTTCAAATAACTTTTATAAAATTTGATATATGCATAAAGGTCCGATGGCAATACAGCCCAAACAAAAAATATATTTCTACCTCTACCCCCACCCTCTTCTTCCCCCAATAGAAAAATGAGTTTCCAAACAACTTACGATCAGCGATTTCATTATAATCCAGAATAAACTCTTCTTTATTTATTTACCTCTGCATTTTTCTGCTAGATTGATTCTTGCAAATAGTAATATTTAATTGATACGGATATCTTATCGTGCTAACATCCTCAAAATTTCCATCAGTCGGCCATCGCTTTTATTATTATGATAATATTAGAATGTTAGAAAATTATTTTTTAATTTTTAGTGCATTTTATGAAAGCTTGTGACTTAAAAGAAATTTTTTTACTAATTTATTTGAAATCTGTTTTTGTTAAGTAAAGTTAAATCCATTAAGTCGACTGTTGAATCTTGGCAGTTCTAGTGTTTGGTAACCTGGTAATACTACAATTTACGTTTTTTATTACAACAAAGGCGGATCGAAAAATCAAAATGCTTCAGGTCATTTACGAAAATTTTTTACTCAAACTTAAAAAAATCAAAATGGCGGTTTTTTGTTCCAAACTTGAAATATTACATTGCTTGAGGTCATTTAACAAAATTTTTTACTCAAATTTAAAAAAATCAAAATGGCGGATCCAAAATGGCGGATTTTCTTATTTACTAACCGATTTGTCTCAAACTTGAAATATTACATTGCTTGAGGTCATTTAACAAAATTTTTTACTCAAACTTAAAAAAATCAAAATGGCTGATCCAAAATGGCAGATTTTTTATTTACTAACCGATTTGTCTCAAACTTGAAATATTACATTGCTTGAAGTCATTTAACAAAATTTTTTACTCAAACTTAAAAAAAATCAAAATGGCGGATCAAAAATGGCAGATTTTTTATTTACTAACCGACTTATCTCAAACTTGAAAGATTGCAGTGCTTAGGGATCGATTTATAATAAATTTAGAACTTTGTGGTGTTTAACGTCGCTGAACATGATTTTTTACTCTTTTTAAAAAAATCATCTAAATCGGATAATGGGAAGTGTGTCAAAAACTCATTTTTCTATGAAAGGGGGTGGGGGTAGAGGTGGGAGGATATTTTTTCTTAATATTGTATTGTCATCGGATCACTATATGTATACCAAACTTCATCCAAATCGGATAATGGGAAGGGTGTCAAAAACGCATTTTCTATAGAAGGGGGTGGGGGTAGGGGTGGGAAGATATATTTTTTTTAATGTTGTATTGTCATTGGACCACTATGTGAATACCAAATTTCATCCAAATCGGATAATGGGAAGTGTGTCAAAAACTCATTTTTCTATTAAAGCGGGTGGGGGTAGAGGTGGGAGGATATTTTTTTCTTAATATTGTGTTGTCATCGGATCACTATATGTATACCAAATTTCATCCAAATCGGATAATGGGAAGGGTGTCAAAAACGCATTTTCTATGGAAGGGGGTGGGGGTAGGGGTGGGAGGATATTTTTTTAAAATGTTGTATTATCATCGGACCACTATGTGAATACCAAATTTTATCCAAATCGGATAATGGGAAATGTGTAAAAACTCAGTTTTCTATGAAAGGAGGTGGGGGTAGAGGTGGGAGGATATTTTTTTCATAATATTGTATTGTCATCGGATCACTATATGTATACCAAATTTCATCCAAATCGGATAATGGGAAGGGTGTCAAAAACGCATTTTCTATGGAAGGGGGTGGGGGTAGGGGTGGGAGGATATTTTTTTTAAATGTTGTATTATCATCGGACCACTATGTGTATACCAAATTTTATCCAAATCGGATAACGGGAAGTGTGTTAAAAACGCATTTTTCTATAGATGAGGGTGGGGGTAGGAGTGGTAGGATTTTTTTTTCGATATTATATTGTCATCGGACCACTATATGTATACCAAATTTCATCCAAATCGGATAATGGGAAGGGTGTCAAAAACGCATTTTCTATGGAAGGGGGTGGTGGTAGGGGTGGGAGGATATTTTTTTTAATGTTGTATTGTCATTGGACCACTATGTGAATACCAAATTTCATCCAAATCGGATAAAGGGAAGTGTGTCAAAAACTCATTTTTCTATTAAAGGGGGTGGGGGTAGAGGTGGGAGTATATTTTTTTTCTTAATATTGTATTGTCATCGGATCACTATATGTATACCAAATTTCATCCAAATCGGATAACAAGATGTGTGTCAAAAACAAATTTTTCTATGGAGGGGGGTGGGGGTAGGGGTGGGAGGATATTTTTTTCTTATTGTTGTATTATTATCGGACCACTATGTGTATACCAAATTTTATCCAAATCGGATAACGGGAAGTGTGTCAAAAACACATTTTTCTATAGAAGGGGTGGGGGTAGGGGTGGTAGGATATTTTTTTCTTAATGTTGTATTGTCATGGGACCACTACGTGTGTACCAAATTTCATCCAAATCGGATAATGGGAAGTGTGTTAAAAACGCTTCACAAGATTTGATAGATAGTTAGTTAGTAAAGGATTTTTTAAAGATGTTTTTATATAAATAAATTATTTTATTTTTCATCTACACATTTTATCAAAAACAAATTTTTAGTCCGGCGCCGAGTTGGCCGGCGCCCAGTTGGCGGCGCCGAGTTGGCCCGGCGCCCAGTTGGCCCGGCGCCCAGTTGGCGGCGCCGAGTTGGCGGCGCCCAGTTGGCGGCGCCGAGTTGGCGGCGCCCAGTTGGCGGCGCCGAGTTGGCGGCGCCCAGTTGGCGGCGCCGAGTTGGCGGCGCCCAGTTGTCCTAGACCGTTCTATGGAATAGGAGAATTATTCATGTGCCTTTTTATTCTTGATCAAACACTAAAAAATTTTTTCATAAAATTTTTTCTTTTACAATACTTTTCTTTTAATTATTTATTCCTAGGTGATAAGTAGTATGTTTGTATGTACCTATCTGTCAGTTGTTTGTTTAGTTTTTGTTTATTTTTTATCAACTACTAAATGTTACTAAATGTTGTGATTTAAAAAAAATAATTCTTGTTTAAATAGTATAATAATATGTCTTAAATTCATCAGTTTTTATTTTTTTTAATAATAATTATTATTGTACTATTTCTTAAACAGTTTATTAAAGTTTCTACTAATAATGATTGTTGTTTTATTTGAAATCAGTTAGTAGTTTTATTGAATGGTACCTAAAGACTTTGATTATACAACACATTGTAATCATTGCTATACTGCCGTCATAAGCAAAAACACAGTAAGTACATTTGATAGCTCACATTCTAAGGTAACACTCTATTTAAAATATATTATCTGAGATTGTTGGACTGTGAAATATCAAATATCCTTACTGTGTTTTTGCTTATGACGGCAGTATGGAGCAGACATACTCACAGCGTTCTAAACTGGAAGAACATACGTACTGCTCTTTTCTTTTATAATTCTTTCCAAAAAATGTATGAAAAACTGGAAAGAATGCAGTAATGTAAATAAAATAAAACTTTTCGAAATTGGTCAGAACTTATACCAAAAAGTTTGTTTTTTTCAGTTGATTTGTGTTAATCATTAAAAACTGCAAAATCAAGAATATCAAAAAAAATCTAGCGCAAAAACCGTTTTTTTCGTTTTTCTTAAAATGTGTTTTTTCGACTTACTGCGTTCTTTCTTTGGACTGCAGTGTATGGGCCTATCTTCAGCTTTGACATATGATATGCCCACCTTGTTTATATAGCAGTAAAAATTCGCAAATTTTATACCTGGTTGGCGGACAATGGGTTCCTCTTGCCGAGAGCAGCTGCTTTATTTGCTATGCTTTCTGCATACATGGTCAACGGACCATGGTTCCTATGTTTTAATAAGACGTAAACCCTGTCATAAGAGTTATAAAGCCTTTCCGCCATACAAGCTTAAAATCATTATTATACAGGGTGTCCCACCCTGTATATTTGCCCAGTGTAGTCACCTTCGTCGCTTGGACTTATTATGGCACACCAAAACCAAATTTTTTGCCGAAAAAAACAAAAGTTTTTATATCAGCAAAAATTGTTATATACTGTATATTGTAAACTATTATCTGTCATCAAAAGCTAGTACTTAAATTATACATATATATTGTGTGTCCGTAAAGTCTGGAAACAGTGTGTCCGTAAAGTCTGGAAATATCGAATTTCCGAGAAAATTGTAACTTTTTTAGAAAAAAGCTCGGACACGTCGATTTTTATTTAAAAAGGGGATTCAGAAAAAAAATGCGTTATTAAACAGGGTGTCTCAAAAAAAAAGATATGACATAAACTTAAATTTTTTCAATTGGAACACCCTGTATATTGCTTGACAAAAAATACTTCAAATGAGTTTGGGTATCCAAATATGTAATAATATACAGGGTGTTCCATTTGAAAAAATGTAAGTTTATGTCATATCTTTTTTTTGAGACACCCTGTATAATAACGCATTTTTTCTGAATCCCCTTTTTAAATAAAAATCGACGTGTTCGTGCTTTTTTCTAAAATTCGATGTTTCCAGACTTTACGGACACATTGTATGTGAGTTGCGTTTTTTATAAGGAGTTTTTGCTTCAATGGTAATTTTTTGTCCCTTCTGTAAGGCGGTAGTTTTTGTCATACTAATTACCCAAACTTTATCAAATGTGCTAAAATATGCCTGAAACAATATAGCTAGTAAGAAACTAAGTAAAAACTGAAACACACAGAGCAGTAATTTTATTATAGTAACTGGCAGAATATTTCTTAAAAACGAGATTTTAGTTACGTATTTCTAAATTAAAAAAATAGGTTTAAAATAACACCGGACTTGTATATTTGACAAAAATTTTAGGTGTTACAGCAGGAACATCAACGTTATAGAAGGGACAAAAGTTAAAAAGCACACAATTTGTATCATAAATCAATGGTTGTAGTATATATTACTATTTACTTTAGATCCCGGGAATCGGTCAACAAAAAACTCTTTTATAGTTTGTGACTAGGGCATCCAATCCCGCACCAAAACCTCAATCCCGCAAATCCAATGGATCATAGCCATCAATTCCGCGGATCCGCGAAATTGCGGGATTGCGAAAAATAGTCATATTCTTTGTACTATAACAAAACGGGATTTGAATATAAATGGTATTTTTGCCATTTATAAGTTTTTAAATATTTTTAATTAAATATTGTTTTTGACATCAACAAGCATTAATTATATGCAAGACTAGGTTAATCTTAAATAAAATTTATGGCAACTCCGGCGACTTGTTTTTTGGCATATTTCCAGGTTCGCTGTATTTTAATAAAAGTTATATTCAGCTAATATGTCCTTTGAGCCACTAACATCAAAATAATTCATATTTTGTAACTGGAAACAAATTAGCTAAACTATTTTCAACTTTTAAAAAACACACTGTGTAATTTTAACTTTATCGATTTCCACGCATCTTTGAATTGCGGTGGTATTTTGTCTCTTTGTCTTGTCGTCAATGCGAGAGAGCTTAAGTTTCAAATCACGACAACGGCAGGCCAAGAATGTCTTGGACAAGAAAACCGTTAAAGAAAGCTTAGATTTTAGACCAATCAGCCAGCGGCAAGCTAAGAATGCCTAGAGAGCAGGGTACTGAAACTTTTCGAAAGTCGGGAGGGAAATCACTCTTTAGTTGCGCTTCGCTTGGTTCTTTACGCTTTCGTTCACACTTCTTAAGGGGGTTTTATTTCAACTGGGGAAATTTATCAATTATTTTAACTTTGTATAAGCTATTATCTTTATTATTCATAATCATTTTAGTCTTTTCTTTTGGAGTTTATTAATTTCAAAGCTTTTACTTATTACTGTTTCCAGTTTTTGAAATAATGTTTTATGGTTTTTTTAACAACAAAATACAAACCATTCGTTGCCCAAAAATCGGCATTTTTAAACAACAATATACCCCAAAACTAAACAGTAATATTTAGTAAATTAAACATTTTAAACGTTGATTGAATGGGTGAATATATATATATATATAATTAATGCTTGTTGATGTCAAAAACAATATTTAATTAATAATATTTAAAAACTTATAAATGGCAAAAACACCATTTATATTCAAATCCCGTTTTGTTACAGTACTCAGCCTACTAAATACGCTAATAAGAGTATAGTAGCAAAAAAATATTTATCGCATATGGATACAATACAAAATACAATAGTCAGAATAGCTTAAAAGTTAGGTTTTACATTGATTTTACATTGATTTTGAAATTCTTTCCGGAGGAAAGATAACATATCTAATGTGTCATTTTTAAACTGGATCTAATTTTATTGCACATATTATAACCTGCGGCTGAAAACGTAAGCTCAGCTTCGATACTGGTCGGAGGAATCGACTTAAGATAGTTATACGCAGCTTCAAAGTATATGCCCCTATTTCTACCGCCTTCAAAAAATGTCATATCATGTTTATGTAGCTTGTCAAGTGATGCTCGGGATTGAGCAGGTACAGCCATAGGAGAGGACTCTGATACTGATACCCATGCAGTGCGAAGGCTTCGATCCAATTCCTTTTCTAAATTCGAAGGTGATGGTTCGCGTCTTGTTATCAGATGAGATAAAGGTGCATTATCCAATTATATGGAGTCCCGCAAATCCCGCGGATCTCGCACGGGTAATCCTCTGACGTTGATCCCACGAAATTCTGGCGGGATTGGATTTCCTATTTGTGACGTTTCAGTTTATTCAACCATCATCAGACAGACATATTAATTTTTGTATATTTTGTCTCACCATTTATGATTTAAAATTAGTATTTCTAATTTTATACCAATTTTTGCATTGTATATTTTGAAGCGATCGATGTGGTGGTTTCAAAGTCTGAACAGACTGGTTATTATTCATGACCAAAAAAAACAAAAAAGGAGGTACCCTTCATCGATCAATTTTCTCAACTGCAACAAACCGAACTGGCCTAAAATATTGCCCCCAAGATTATTAGGAGCCTTCTTCTCTAATTTTTTTTTGGTTAAAATGGTAGACCTATCTATTAAACATAGTGTGTACTAAGTTTGCATTAATGGCTAATAATGCAGAGGCCTTAGTGGTATATCTTTGAGCCAAATTGTTAAGCCTAAATCATTTATTGTTGTCATATGCAGAGTTTTTTCATGTACAGCGTGTCCCATTTTCGATGGGATTAAATGGGAAACTCGGGTATTATTAAAGATATTGATTTTCTGATTGCACCTTACCGTGCTCTTTTTTTGAGCCCTTAACAATGAACCAATGGCGTAATCAGATTTTTGCTATACCCCGTAGTTTCGCTAATACCGGGAGTTTTTGAAAAAATGGTATTTTTAATAATCCCTTGTATCTCGCTTATTTTGCGAGATATTTTTATTCCGTAAAAACTTTTTCATGGCTACTATTTTAGAAGAAAATAATGACGTTGTCAACTTTTTAAAATATAGTTTAGTTTTTGAGATATGGTATTTATCATAAAAAAATTAAATACGGACCTGAATTTTTTTATTACTATTTTGATTGGTTTCATGCTAGTATTATCATAAAATAATACAAATTTAAAAAATTTTTGTTTTAACAATTTTTAGTTTAACTGTTTTGATACTTAGCAGATTTATTTGAAACAAAGTCTACGAAAAATACAAAAAAAAAGAAATTATAAAAAATAACTAATTTTTCTGATTACCATTATGTGTAAGACATTGTTGGCATTTTTGAGTAATTTTTCTTAACGCATTTTGCATAAAAATATTTCTGCCATTTAAATATTGGGATTTTGTTGCTTGAATGAAGCAGTCAAACATATCACATTTTTCAAAATCTGGATATGGTCGATTTCTAGCCAGTTTAAAATAATGGTAAGCCATTCACAAAAATGACAACTAAAATGACAATATCAATTCCACGCTTTTGTTTTGTAAATTTCACGACCTGCTGTGCTACCATCAAATAATTATTATGATATTATTTTTGTAACTTTTTAACGTTTTTTACTTTATTTATAAATCTTTTAATTATCATTTCAAAACAGATAAACTAAAAATCATTCAACTAGTGTGTCTTGCAGTTTTGAATTTATAATTACGTTGGAAATTTTCAGGTTCAGACTATAATTTTTTTTTCAAATATTAAATAGTTTTTTTTAACCTTAAATCAAAAAAATATTAAAGTTTTATCATTTTAAGGTAATAATAGCATGGAACCAATCACAGTAGTAATAAAAAAATCCAGGTCCGTATTTAATTTTTTTATGATAAATACCATATCTCAAAAACTGAACAATATTTTAAAAAATTGACAACGCCATTATTTTGCTCTAAAATAGAAAGGTTTTTACAGAATAAAAATATCTTGCAAAATAAGCGAGATACAAGGATTTAATTAAAATGCAATTTTTTCAAAAACTCCCTGTATTAGCGATACCACGGGGTATAGCAAAAATCTGATTACACCATTTTTAAGGGCTCCAAAAAAGAGCACGGTAAGGTGCAATCAGAAAACCGATATCTTTAATAATAACCGAGTTTCCCATTTAATCCCATCGAAAATGGGACACGCTGTACTGGGTGGAAAAAAAAATATGCCACTTTAGTCAAACTCAGTATGTAGGTACGTGGGCACAATAGATCCATTTGTGGTCGCAGTGCATGGAGGTTCAGTAGGGCCTGCCACCACTTTCGAATACATACATACTAGTTTGCATTAAATCTTGTAATGAGTATCCATTTAGGGTAGAAAAAAAACTTGACTTCGAAATTTGAATGGAATCCCGCAAATGGGAAATTCTCATATATCCTTGTATAAAAGGCTTTACTTTCTTGCTCTCTTTCATAGGCGATTTAGTTTTAATAGATTGGGAACTCCATACCATTAATAAAAAATAAAAATAAAAACAAGGTGGAAAAAAATGGTCCCTGGGCATTATTATTATTATACTTATTTTATCAATGGGCAAAATCGTCGTTGATCTTACAAACTGACTTAACTCAATTATTGTAATTTTACAAGAGGGCAATTTCAAGTTTTAGGGAAAGTTTATATTGGATTTATATCACTAAAAATGTTCTTGGATCTAATGATTTTTGTGCTATTTAAAGGATTTTTATGAGTTACGATACTTTGGGAGATAAAAGAACGACACAAATAAGGTAGTATTATGGTCTTTCTCAAAACTGCATTTTTTTGAGATACGTCAGTTTGTAAGATCAGCGACGAAATGTGTATGTTTTGTTCAGTACATTTCTTACTTTAATCATTGTTATTATTATTCGAGTCGACGTAATAACCACCTGTCATGCCGTTATGTTTCACAACCATAACATAAAAGTAATTACGTATTAAGTGCAATATTTTTATTTAAAAAAATCAGAAATGTTAGTGCTACAAATTTTAAAAATTTTTATTCATTTATTATTAGGTTAGTATACAAATTTTTGTGACGAAAGCGAAGTAGCAACCTTAAATGAAAGTAAGTGTTTTTATTAAAGCGATTTGAAATTTATTGAAAGCGTCATCGAGCCCGAAGGGGCTGTTCAAAAATTACGTATTTATATTCTAATTGTATGTTTTATGGTTTGTCTCTCTGTGAGTTAGGATTGTAACTATGTAATTTATATAATTTATATGCTGCGGACATTGATAATTACAGATATGGACTAAAGTTTTTTTTTTACATAAAAAACGCCTGTATTTCAGATATAAAACTAAAAATATAACAATAATTAAAGTAAATAAAATAATATAAGATAAAATATTATCCAACCATATCTTCCAGATCAAGCCCATCCGATGAATCTATGGTTCCCAAGACCATAGCAACGTTGCCTCTTTGAATCGCAATGCTGATCATTTAAGTGAAGAAGCAATGAAAATTTTTATTTTTAATTTTAGTTTTTAAACAGTTTACAAATTTTTTTGCTTTTTCACCCCAAGGGCCATGTCATCTACGGCGAATGGTAAAAAAATGTATCGATCTGATAGCTCTCCATATTTTACATGTTTGTCCTTCTCAGCCAAACGCGCAGCCACACCTGATTCCTTTAATGTTCGATTGATATAACTATCAGAAAGGGTGTTCCTACACGTAACATCCCGAACTAAGCTTCTCCCCGCCTTCCAAGGAACCAAAGAGAGGCCATCAACCCGTTTCTCGTCAGTCCTGCAAACACCAAGCAGCTCAAGCTCCGACGGAATATCTGCTGAAGCAAGAGCTCGCTTGATAATGTCGTTTATCATGCGATGTCTGAACAACCTGCTTGTACTTTTGGCATAACTTAGCCCGTGATTATATAAAAATATTATAAAGCTTTTAACAGTGTGAATCCTCTTAAAATATGTCTGTCTGAATTCCTTTAGACTTTCGAATCTAATACTCATCTTTTAAAGATGAGTTCTTTATTAGCTCGTAGTGTGAAAATTAAAGGAGAGGAATTTCCCACCCAAGCCTGCTTCAAATTAAATTACATACCAAAGACCCGATCCGATATGTAGGCACGCATTTATTCGAACGTTTTCCCAGCAAGCTTAGGAATTTTCTCAACCTTTTTTCCTTATTTAGTCTTGATACTAAATATTATATAAGATGCAATTAGTTACCTACAATCCTGCATAATTGCGAAAAACGTACAACATACCTTTTTAAGGGATTGTCCTTAAATTGTGTAACGCTAGGGGGAGGAGAAGGGGTTTGAAAGTGAAACTTTTGGCATTTGATTGACAAACAGAGTATTGCAACCAGTGCTCATTTTTCAGCATGAGCTTTCCGTGGTCGTGTTGCACTGGTATCAGTGGCGGCTGGTGACGTTATACATTGCATGGAAAAGTAGATAAAAAATCTTACCTAAACAATTTTATTTTAGCATTTTACAAATACAAATAAGCAGCTACTTGGTGTAGTTTTTAGTTTATTTGTTTATAGACACTGGCGGTTTCTCCATAAGTGCACATGTGGACGTGCACACCCCAATTTTACTTAAAAAAATATTAAATTTTGATCATTCCTTAATTTAATTCATAATTATCCCAAAAGAAATTCACTAAAGACTGGAATATACTCTAGGAATTAATACCTGATGTATGTGTTTGTATTCGTGTTCAAACTCTCCATCAAACAACCATATACGGAATACTACGTATATGCAAACAATGCTTTTATTTACTGGAACCAAATTCTATGCACCCTAGATGTTATGTCGCATGCTAATTACAAAATATAGAAAGAGAGGACGACATATCCCAATAGAATTTTACAGTACATAGAATCTGAACCTTCCTTCTGCACGGCGCGTATGCAAAGACCAGCATCAATGCCGCCCGCATCTCCGTGATGACCTCTGCGTCGTCGGTTCGCTTTACATGTTAGAGCAGATTACCGGCACTTTTAATGCGTGCACTTAGTAGTTGTGTGTGCAACGATTACTTTTGCAAGTATCGCATAGATACTGATACTTCCTATTCGAGTATCAGATATTTTGTATTCGGTACTAAGTAATCATTATATTATATAATACTGAGTAGAGTTGAAATTTTAAGTACTAAGTATGCAAAAAATAAAAATATGGATGTTTTACATGTTTGTAGTTTTTAAAGTGTAAACTTCTTTAGGCGCGTTTAGCAGTTTTGGTGGGTAGTGAATTCAAGTGAGCCGTCAGGCTCGGCTATGTAACGCTCATTCGGGTGAAATCGGCTCGAGTCGACTAATTGTGAGAAACATTAAGCGAGCGATATGATGATGCAGATGAAGGCCAGTACACAGTTCGGTTCGGTCCGCTTTGCAGAATATGTTATCGGCCAGTATTATTAACAACAACAATGACGGAAGTTTCTAATTCTGATAGCATTAGCGTGCAATATTTAAATAAATTTTCATCTTTGCCATTAGAGGAGAAAATAAACTAGGTGTGATAATTTATTACTTATTTATAAAAACAATAATAATAGGTAGGTAACTAATATCTAACTAAATATCTCATTTTTTAATTATTTGCTCTAAATTATATGATATGACGGCCCACTCGAAGGCCCAAAAAGTTAGCGTGGCACTGAAAATAGATTTTCGCCTGCGCCGCAATTTTTATTTTTTGGTGTGCACCCCCAAAGCTTTTTATCACGCGCCGCCACTGTTTATAGATAAAGCCTATTCGCTCTTCTTTTACATGCGCAAAGTGCTCGGATTAGCACCAGTTTCAGACTAATCATGGCCCTGTAGAACAACCTCAAAAATCCCACAGAATTTTAAAGTCTTTTAACCAAGTCGAGTAATAAGTATATGTCTATTTTTTTGCCACATTTTCATTTTGCCCATAGGCACTATTCAATTGGCACCTAATATCAATCTTGTCCAGCATATAAAATTCTATGTGGTTATTTAAATAAGTAGCACTGACTTTTTGTCTTTAACTTTACAAGTTTATATCTCAACGTATTTAAATTTTTAGTTTTGTGTAAGAAAAGACCTCGCCTTAGAACCGCTCACCTTCCCGATAAGGAGTTTGGCCTGCCTCATTTCTTCCATGTCTTCCCAGAGCTCCTTTTTAAGTCACGTTTTAGAGTCGTTATGGTAAGGCACTCTGCGATGCCCACCATGGGTTCCGGCCCCATTGGATCAGCTGATGATCCCATTCTAGTTAGTTGGTCAGCCTCCTCGTTTCCAAGAATGCCCTCATGCCCTAAAACCCAGAGAAGATCCACCTTGTTGTAGCCTGCCACGGTTTTTAGTACATCTCTTCACTCAGCTACAAGTGCAGAGCTTACTCTGGCGGAAAGTGCAGTTCTTCTGTCTGAATGGCGTATACTCCTGCCTGGAAAACTGTGGCATACTTACCCAGGGCAAAATGAAATCTCCCTTCTGGTGGTTCTGCAGTATGTACACCCCTGCTAAAGCCAGTTACATAATATTAAACATTTTAGACGTCAACTTCACACCCATTACAATGGAAATATCAAAAGTTTGTTTACTAACTTCTTTTTATAAATTCGTAAAGTGCAAGGAAATTTTTGTTTAATAAAAGTTTTTCGCTTAACAGCAGTTTGCTAAGAAGGCTTTGTAATAAAAAAGCAATTTAGAATATTTCTCCACCTCAAAGTTAATCCAGCCGCGACAAAATCAAGAAACCGGAGACACCGTAGCAACATTCAAGCTTTTTATTGCATCCTGTTTATTGTCTTTGGCGTTGCACCGTTGCACAGTGGACGAAAACCTACAAAGACACGTTTGTTAATGTAACAGGCGGCTGTGTGTGACAGTTGTACTGTCATCTCAAGTGGCCAAGGCTTAAATGTTGTGAGCTAACAACTTAGGCTACAACTTATATAAATTATAAAAAGATTAAATATTATTACTTATTTGTTCTCGAAAGGGAATTTGACGATTCTTGGAGGAAAAGTATGCTATAAACGTTTTTCTCAAATGTAAAAATAATGTAGGAAAATCATACATACCTTTTCAATTTTCTTCTTGTAGCTTCACACTTTCACTTCTCATATTTATTAATTGAATATCAACTTTTTACTATTATTAAGCTTTTGTATTCAAATATTTACACTTCTTAAACTTTTAGGTTTTATAAACCTTTTGTAAATTTGTTGTAAATATATATATTTATCAACAGTTTAAACTGTTTAATTTACTTAATATTACTGTTTAGGTTTGGGATATATTGTTGAGGAAAAATGCCGATTTTAGAGCAATGAATGGTTTGTATTTTGATGTTAAAAAAAACCATAAAACAGTTAAACACATTATTTCAAAACACTGGAAACAGTAATAATATAATAGCTTTAAAATAAAACTCCAAAATAAAAGACTAAAATAATTATGAATAATAAAGATAATAGCTTATACAAAGTTAAAATAATTGACAAATATCCCCAGTTGAAATAAAACCCCCCTTAAGAAGTGTGAACGGAAGCGTAACGAACCAAGCAAGCGCAACTAAAGAGTGATCCCCTCCCGACATTCGGAACTTTCAGTACCCTGCTCGCTAGGCGTTCTCAACTTGCCGCTAGCTGATTGGTCTAAAACCTAAGCTTTCTTTAACGGTTTTCTCGTCCAAGAAATTCCTGGCATGCCGTTGTCGTGGTTTGAAACTTAAGCTCTCTCGCATTCAAAGATGCGATAAAGTTAAAATTACACAGTGTGTTTTTTTTTAGACTAATGTGTTTTTTTTAGAAAATAGTTTAGCTAATTTGGTTCCAGTTACAAAATATGAATTATTTTGATGTTAGTGGCTCAAAGGACATATTAGCCGAATACAACTTTTATTAAAATACAGCGAACCTGAAAATATGCCAAAAAACAAGTCGCCGGAGTTGCCATAAATTTTACTTATTCTTAACCTACTCTTCCATATAATTAATGCTTGTTGATGTCAAAACAATATTTAATTAAAGATATTTAAAAACTTATAAATGGCAAAAATACCATTTATATTCAAATCCCGTTTTGTTACATTAAGAATGCTTTAAAAGGGTGGCGGAACAAAGATCGAAAGACAAAAGATCGAAAGATAAAAGATCGAATACAAAAGATCGAAAAACAAAAGATCGAAAAGACAAAAGATCGAAAAGACAAAAGATCGAAATACAAAAGGTCGATAAGACAAAAGATTAGGTAGTAGTCGATAAGACAAAAGATATTAGGTGGTAGACGCTTTTTACTCAATGGGCGTCGACCGGTGAGATACCACCATGTCAGAAATGAGTAGCGCTAAGTGGTATCACCACGTTCCGCTACTGCGCTGGCAGTCCGGTTCCAACAATGAGTAACAGATAGCATGATGGCGCCTCCAGGATCAAAATATTCCGGAGGTAAAATACCCGACCACTCGGATCTCCGGGCGTCGGGTGATCCTGGGGGTCCTTCATGCAAAGATATTAAAAGAAGACCAAAAACTCAACTCAGAATTGATTTTAGCAATATAAGAGGATTAAGTACCAATATGAATTCAGTTCACCAACATCTTGAAGAACAAAGACCTGACATCCTTGTTCTCACTGAAACTAAAATCAGTTCTACAACACCTATTGTGAACTATCTTTATCCCGGCTATGACCTACACCACCGATTTCGACATAATTTTGGGATCTGTGCGTACATTAAAAATGACCTTTCATGTCATCGAGAGGAGAAGCTAGAAACAGCGAACCTCGATATCATATGGCTGAAATTCACCTCAAAGTCATCGACCAAGTTCATTTGCTGCCTCTACCGACCGCCAAGTAACACCGAGTATCAAAACTTTTTTGCGAAACTATCCGAAAACTGTGATAGTATACAGTCTAACTGTCCACATGCGGAAATTGTTTTTTTAGGCGATTTCAACGTCCACAATATACCCTGGCTAAAACACCACAACAAAACAGATAATGAAGGCAAGGAAGCAGAAGCTTTTGCCATAAGTTGTGGTCTAACGCAGCTTGTCGATGAACCTACCCGTATCTCAGGAAGGGGTGAATTTGCAGCGCTTTTAGACTTGTTTCTAACTACAAATCCTGACTTGTACACAATTCAAGTAGATCCCCCACTTGGTTCATCCGATCATAAACTTATAAGAACAAAGTGCGAAATGTTCATACCGCCAAGCCAACAATCACTTCCTCGTAAAATGTGGCACTATAAATCGGCAAAATGGAATGACCTTAAACAGTTTTACCTGGATTTTCCATGGCAAGAGGTTTGCTTTAAAACAGCTGATCCCACTATTTGCTGTAATGAAATAACAAAAGTAATCTTATCTGGAATGGATGCATATATCCCACATACAATAAAACGCAGAGCTAGTGCAAAACCTTGGTTCAACAGCCAGTGTCAAACGGCTGTACAGAAAAAAACACAGAGCATATAACCTTTGGAAACGACAACAAACCGCTCAACACCACACAGAATTTATAGAAGCCCGAAATAGTTGCAAAATTACTATTGACACCGCCAAAGAAACATACAATCAAATAATAAAAAACAGGTTGCTGAATTGTCCAAGTAGTTCTAGGTCCTTTTGGTCTCTTGCAAAAGCCGTTGGATCAAACTTCACCAAGTCATCCATACCACCACTTACAGATAAAAATACTCACGTAGCCACAACATCAGAGGAAAAAGCCAATATGCTGGCCAAAATCTTTTCCTCCAACTCAAACCTAACAGTGCCAAATGGAAAAACTCCAACGTTCATTGAAAGGGGTTCCCACAGTATGCCAGAGGTACCCTTTTGTCACAGAGAAATACGAAAATCCCTTAAAAAGTTGGATACAAACAAAGCAATGGGTCCAGATGGCATTCCCGCGATAGTACTCAAAAATTGTGCTAGCGAACTCACCCCAACTTTCGCAAAATTATTCAATTTATCTTATAGACAAGGAGTATATCCATAATCATGGAAGTCTGCCGCAGTACAACCCATTCCAAAGAAAGGAAAAAAGACAGATCCGTTAAACTATAGACCAATTGCTTTACTTCCGGTGATATCAAAAGTAATGGAAAGAGTTGTGAACAATCACCTAACCAAGTACTTGGAAAAGTACAAAATTATCAACGACAAGCAATACGGATTTCGAAAATATAGGTCAACTGGCGATTTACTTACATACGTCACTCACTTATGGCAAAAAGCGATTGAGTTGCGAGGTGAAACAAGAACAATTGCCTTAGATATATCTAAAGCATTCGATAAAGTCTGGCATGAAAATCTGCTCAACAAGCTCAAAGCAACGGGATTGTCGCCGAGACTTTGCACTTGGTTTGAAAGTTACCTTAAGGATAGATCCATTTATGTTGCACTGGATGGCCGGAACTCCAACTCTTACCAAATAAATGCTGGTGTGCCACAGGGAGCAATCCTTTCGCCAACACTTTTTCTGATTTACATAAATGACCTCATAGATAAAACAGTAAATCCACTTTATTGCTTTGCAGATGATGGCAATGTAGTCTCCTCAGTCATACCACCCACATGTCTCTCCGCACGTGAATTCCATTACCTTAGACTCACTGAAATATCACAGATAAATAACGACTTGGAGATAATAGAGGACTGGGGCAACAAAAACCTTGTACAGTTCAACGCGCAGAAAACCCAAGCAGCCCTGTTTTCAAAAAAGACCAGCACCGGTGAGCCAAACATCATGCTATCTGGAAGTGCTGTCGCATTGCAGAGCCAGTTGAACATCTTAGGAGTCACTGCAGAGACCAACATGTCTTGGCACAGTCACGTGGCAGATATAGCTAAAAGGGCGTCCCAAAAGCTTGGGGTGCTATTTCGTACAAGACATCTGTATACACCAAGCCAACTGCTGACACTCTACAAAGCCCAGATTCGACCAACTATGGAGTACTGCTCACATATATGGAGTGCGGCACCCAAACATACCTTAATGCTTTTGAACACCGTGCAAAAACGAGCTATCAAGCTGATCAATGACCCCGCACTTACCCGTAGCTTGGATAGTCTCGAACATCGAAGAACTGTGGGCGATCTATCTCTCTTCTACAGGTATTATCACGGAAAATGCTCTGAAGAGTTGGCACGTATGATCCCCCCGGGAGTAGCACCTACTAGGCGAACACGTCAAACAGACGGAAACCATCAATTTATTGTCAAAATAGAGGCACCAAGAACCTCATTATATCAGAATTCATATCTCTGGAGAACAGCATCGCTGTGGAATAAACTCCCTGCGACAGTTTTCCCTGCAGGTTACAACCTGAACCGTTTCAAAACCAACACACACCAACATTTCCGCGCACTTGCCGCTTCTCGAGCGTGATAGGGATCTCCTTGCGAGTGCGCATACCCGTAAAAAAAAAAAAAAAAGATCAAAATCACAGAAGATCGAAAAACAAAAGATCGAAACTACAAAAGATCGAAAAACAAAAGATCAAAAAACAAAAGATCGAAAACACAAAAGATAGAAAGTACAAAATATCGAAAATAGCGCGTTTTAAAATATCGCTATTACATAGTTTTTTAAAAAACAAACTTTCCTTATTTCTTTTCCAGGGTAATAGAGAGTGTGTAACTAAAGCGAACCGAACCGAACCGGTTCGACAATGGGGTTTCTTTCTAACTTATATTTAAAAAAAACTTTCCTGAAATGTTTCCCGGGATCCTACAGGGTGTTCGGTTCGGTTCGTTTTGGTTCGGTTCGGTTTGGTTCGGGTTAGTTACACACCCTCTAGGATCCCGGGAAAGAAATCAGGAAAGTTTTTTTTTTAAATATGATTCAAAAAGATACCCCTTTATCGAACTATATGATTTGTGTTAAGTATGACAAGCCATTGGCTTATTTAAGGGTTGGGTAATTTTACCTTACCTGGCCTTGCTTAAACTGTTTATGTGAATATACCTAAGCAAACATGATACGCGTCATTTTGTATATTTCGATCTCATTTACTTGCGATTTTTTTTTCGTTCTTTTGTCTTCTGATATTTTGTTTTTCGATCTTTTGCCTTTCGATCTTTTGTACTTTCGATCTTCTGTATTTTTGATCTTTTGTATTTTCGATATTTTGCCTTTTCGATCCTTTGTTTTTCAATCTTCTTTATTTTCGACTTTTTGCCTTTCAATCTTTTGTTTTTCGATCTTTTGTATTTTCGATCTTTTGCCTTTTCGTTTTTTTGTTTTTCAATCTTGTGTATTCAATCTTTTGTCTTTCGATCTTTGTTCCGCCACCCTAAAAACTCACCCCACAAAGTTTCGACGCGTACCGCTTTCTGGTTTTCTATTAGGATAAAGATTTGGAAAAAAATGGGATATCAGTGTTGTCAGATGGTAAGTTTTGAGGCTAATTTTGCTTCCTTAAGAAAAAACTTGGTCCGTATAGTGTCCGGAGATAAGAATAGCACCAAGGTAACCACTAGGCCTGTCGTATGAGGCGACTAAGGGGGCCTCGACCCTTGGGTAAATGGGTAGTCTGTTAACGGACGAGTATTCTCCAGTATCCAGTATATGTTAACAAAAAAAAAGAACTGGTAACCTTTGGCATCGCACCAGATAACATCTATGGTAAAGGAGATGGGTTCATCTGGTGATTCTCTAAATGAATTCGGAGGCCTGGCCATTCAGGAAATCACCACATGGGATAGGGTATATGGAGTGCCTATTTGGAGCTAGCAGCTATTGCGGGCACATTGTGGCTCTCTGTACCCTGTTGATTATGTCAAAAGGTTTATAACCCATCAGTGGGCTAAGGCTACAACCATGGCATTATGTGGTATATCATGATGACTAAGTTTCTGGCCTAAAATATAATTTGAAGTCTACTGGGTTCTATATACTAGATAGTATTTAAATTATTATCTGAGTCGAACACAGTAGGTACGTGGTGCACAGCGGGCCCAGACAATTGGCCTAGGTGCCAGGTTAGATCCTTTAAGGATGCTAACCGCCACTATCGTCCATTCATACATTCATTCAAGAAAAAACTTTATCTTAGCAAGGATACTACTCAGATAATTCTGTGATATCTTATTTACGAGTAATGGGTCGTTTATTAGTCTTTATTTTATGTTATTACAAATACTTCCAAAAAAGGAGTAGTTCTTAAGTTAAAGGCGACTAAGAAAAAGAAATTGGGCAAAATCCATAATGGCGGAATAATGGTTGATATCATAACTCGAAAATTATTAGTTTGACCAGTGTTATAGAAAAAATGTATTTTTCTTAGAAACAATAAATTGAATTGAATTGAATTGAATTAGTTTGACCAGTGGCGGTCCCAGGTGGGGGGGGGGCATTTCCCCTCCCCCACTTATGTTTATAAAACTCCAAATATAAGAGGCACATTCTGGTGTGAGTGTGAGCAAAAATGTGTGCATATTATCATCACGCAATCAAAAATATATGGTTTTGATTTTTACTCTCTTAGACTGTGCAGCAAAGGCAAGAGAAGGTATTACTCTTTGAGATAACGCCGAAAATGTCTTATCAAATCAATCAAATCAAAATATGCTTTATTTTCATAATAATCGAAAATTACATTGACAAAGCTTGGTATCTAGTATTACAGCAATTTGATTCTAGTAAATCCTAAACACAAATCGGTTAGGATAAACATAGCAGTCAAAAGGTTATCTGACAGCAACGAGAAAAGATAAAGGAGGTATGTTTATACTTGCAACTACCGATGCAAATATATATTAAATGCCGGATTCTCCATTACAAAAATATTTTTTTTCTTGTAATAACTGTTACAAATAGATACTACAACAAAATACATTGTCCAAATTTATATGCTACGTCAGGCACATTTCATAAATAACATAAAATAATAAAAATATATACCTATAACTAAACAAATTAAAAAAAAAAGAACAACCTAAAAACAAAAATTTAAAAAAAAATAAAAAAATTTTTAAATATTTAAAAAAAAAGCCAAACAATAATATTAAAATAAAAGCACGAATTTAAATAAAAAATATTACAAAGAAAAATAAAAATAAAAATATATATGCTCAAAGAACGAGGTTAAAAAATGAATAGAGAAAAACGAAGAGAAAAACAAATAACAAACTTTTTAAAAGTGACATGTAGCCTATAACTAAAAACAAAATACATAGCAAAATAAAGCACGAATTTAAATAAAAAATATTACAAAGAAAAATAAAAATAAAAATAATCAAAAAACGAGGTTAAAAATAAGTACAAAAAAAAACGAAGAGTACAACAAAAAAACAATCTTTTCAAAATCTTATTTGGATATATTATGACCTATCCTAGCAATATCGTCGGGAAGTCCGTCTAGGTATGTGTGTATGTCTGTCGGTAACAAGATAGTACAGTGGCGGTCCCAGGGGGGGCATTGCCTCCCCCCCACTTATGTTTATAAAACTCCAAATATAAGAGGCACATTCTGGTGTACTACACACCTGAGCAAAAATGTGTGCATATTATTGGGTTATCAGCACGCAATCAAAAATATATGGTTTTAAATTTTACTTTCTAAGCCCGTGCTGCAATGGCTAGAGAAGGTATTGCTTTTTGAGATAACGCCGAAAATGTGTTATTTGGATGTGTTTTGACCTATCCTTGCAATATCGTCGGGGTGTGTGTATGTCTGTCCGTAACACAATAGTTCCTGAATCGCTTAACCGATTTTCACCAAATTTTTAGGAAAAATAGTGTTCAATACTGTTACTAGCGGATTAGATTTTGATTAAAATTTATTAATGATAATGACAGCTTTTTGACAGTTGAAAAATGTTAAAAATGCTAACTTTTTACCAGGGAGTCGCATCAAAATCCCGTTTTCGGGATATAGTAAAGCATAGTTTTCCTAAAAATTTTGTAGGAGCTTTTGTTTCGGAGTTATTTACAAAAAACTGTTTTCAAGGTGGATATAGCATGGAGATCACTTGGAGTGTGCTAATGTCCTAGGACGGTGTCAGATCCATCATCGATCCATTTATTTATATTATTATAAACATGCTCAAAAAATCCAAACTACCTTCCCTCCCTCCTTTTTAAAGTCTGGGACCGCCCCTGGTTTGACAGAAAATCGTTACTTCAAATTTTTTTAGGAAATTTTATTGTTTTAATTTTTATTGCCAACTTTTTTCTACAATTTACAGAAACCAAGGTATTTAAAAAAAAATATTTTGGGCGCAATTTTCCCAAGTTGACGGCGCGAGCCGACATTGGCCGAGGTCGCAAACTTACTGGGATATTAAGGACCATCAACCATATAATCGTGCCAAGTTTCAAAACTTTAGGACTTTTTACAACCTCAAATGTATAATGACTGGACAATAAACGAAAAATTATCTTAAGGATTGTCCCACTGTGCGACATAACTGCACAGCGTCTCGGAGTAATTACATTCTTCGGCAGGAAATTATTTAGTGATTGTGACGGTGCTTGTTGCACGCCTACTTGTTTCTTCGAGCCACAAGAGAGAAAAGACGCTCATGGCTCTTTCAAGTGGAATATTTAAACACGTTTAAATTTCAAAAAGCAAATAGGGAACACGGATCTAAGATACCACCTATACTGTGGCTATACCAGTTTTGCACATGGTATTTTTTTTATGGCCTGAACACGTAATTTCATGTCACCCAAAACATAATTATTTCTTCCAATTTTAGCAGCGAAATTTCTAGTGGAAAGTCATTAGGAATCAAACAGTTTATTGTTTTACTCCACTAAGTTTTAATTTGTTTTAAACAAAAAGTCCCTACATGTTTCGTAAGTAGAAACTTACATCTTCAGGGGATATTAGGACCAAACTTGCTTGACCAGCATCTTGTAATTATAGGAAATAGTCAATATTATGTCGTTAAATAGAATCAAACAGGTTATTTTCTTCCCCCACTAATTTTTAATTTATTTTAAACAAATAGTCACGACATGTTTCGTAAGTAGAAACTTAAATCTTCAGGGGATATTAGGACCAAGCTTGTCTGACCAGCATCTTGTAATTTTGGGAAATAGTTCATAATATGGTGAAGTCGTTGAATAGGAATCAAACAGGTTATTGTCTTCCTCCCTTAATTTTTAGTTTGTTTTATACAAATAGTCCTGACATGTTTCATAAGTAGAAACTTACATCTTCAGGGGACATTAGGATCAAACTTGCTTGACCAGCATCTTGTAATTTTAGGACATAGTCCATATTATGGTGGAGTCGCTGAATAGAAATCAATCAGGTTGTTGTCTTCCTCCACTAATTTCTAATTTGTTTTAAACAAATAGTCTCTACATATTTCGTAAGTAGAAACTTACTTCTTCAGGGGATATTAGGACCAAACATGCTTGACCAGCATCTTGTAATTTTAGAAAATAGTCCATATTATGGTGGAGTCGTTAGATAGGAATCAAACAGGTTATTTTCTTCCCCCACTAATTTTCAATTTATTTTAAACAAATAGTCCCGACATGTTTCGTAAGTAGAAACTTAAATCTTCAGGGGACACTACGACTAAGCTTGCTTGACCAGTATCTTGTAATTTTACGGAATAGTTCATAATATGGTGAAGTCGTTGAATAGGAATCAAACAGGTTATTGTCTGCCTCCATTAATTTTTAGTTTGTTTTATACAAATAATCCTGACATGTTTCGTAAGTAGAAACTTACATCTTCAGGGGACATTAGGACCAAACTTGCTTGACCAGCATCTTGTAATTTTAGGACATAGTCCATATTATGTTAGAGTCGTTAAATATGAATCAAACAGGTTATTGTCTTCCTTCACTAATTTTTAATTTGTTTTAAACAAATAGTCCCTACATGTTTCGTAAGTAGAAACTTAAATCTTTATGGGCCATTAGGACCAAGCTTGCTTGACCAGCATCTTGTAATTTTAGGAAATAGTCCATATTATGTTGGAGTCGTTAAATAGGAATCAAATAGTTTATTGTCTTCCTTCACTAATTTTTAATTTGTTTTAAACAAATAGTCCCGACATGTTTCGTAAGTAGAAACTTAAATCTTCATGGGACAGTAGGACCAAGCTTGCTTGACCAGCATCTTGTAATTTTACGAAATAGTTCATATTATGTTGGAGTCGTTAAATAGGAATCAAACAGGTTATTTTCTTCCCCACTAATTTTTAATTTGTTTTAAACAAATAGTCTCGACATGTTTCGTAAGTAGAAACTTAAATCTTCATGGGACAGTAGGACCAAGCTTGCTTGACCAGCATCTTGTAATTTTACGAAATAGTTCATATAATGTTGGAGTCGTTAAATAGGAATGAAACATGTTATTGTCTTCCTCCATTAATTAGCTCACACATATACTATACTATAGTAGTGTGAGCTATGGTGATCCTAATTTTTTCGAGAAAAAATAAGTTGCTTTGATTTCAAAAAATTTTATATATCTTTGCGGTTCAGATGATTTTGAAACTTTTTTGTTGCGCCGTCTGTCTGTCTGTCTGTCTGTCTGTCTGTCTGTCTGTCTGTATGTCTGTCTGTAACGACCAACGCGTATAACTCAAAAACCGCTTGGCCGATTTTAATGAAATTTGGTACCTAGGCTGGATCTTTGGTCGAGATAGTCCCATTTAAAAATGAACAAAATCCACCGAACACAAACCAAAAAAAAGGGTGGAGGTAGATTTCAAAAATTAGAGTTTATGTGAAAATATGGCGTGTGTGATATCAAACGAAAGGTAATTGAGTCTGGAGTTAAACAAAATACATTTTAATTTATTTTAAAAAAAGGGTGGGGGTATATTTCAAAAATTAGAATTTAAGTGAAAATATGGCGTGTGTGATATCAAACGAAAGGTAATTGAGTCTGGATTTTAACAAATAACATTTTAGTTTTTGCTTTTTTTAAGGGTGGGGGTAGATTTTAAAAATTTGAGTTTGTCAAAACATGGCTTGAGTGGTATCAAACAAAAGGTAATGTAGTCTGGAGTTGAATAAAATATATTTCAGTTTTTAGTTATATTAGCTCACACGTAAACTATAACTATAGTACCTAGTGTGAGCTTAGGGGCCCATATATTGGCAGAGTATTTTTAATTTGTTTTATACAAATAGTCCCGACATGTTTCGTAAGTAGAAACTTACATCTTCAGGGGATATTAGGAAAAAACTTGCTTGACCAGCATCTTGTAATTTTAGGAAATAGTCCATATTAAGCACGAGCCACTGAAAACCTAGGTTGGTGTCACTTTTGAATAGGAAAAAACCTTCAAAAACACCTAGTGTAAGCATTTGAAATGGTGTCACTAGGGTTTATTTTAAATTTCAAACCTGTATATCTTGTAAACTACCGTTACAAGAATGAAACATAGGTACATTAAATTAAACGTTGAAGCTTCTAGAATTTTCTCACAAAATTTTTATTTGAAATTCATTCTAAAACTTGAGTATAAAAATAAATATTTTGTCACCAAGGTTTTGTAATCATTTGAAACAACAAAATTTTCTCCAAATAAATTAAAACTGTAGATATGACGTTGACTTTTAGTTAACTTACTGAACTAATTTAAAATTCCTGTGAATATGGGTGTGAATTTTAATGGTAACTGGCTGTCTTTTTTGTAGTATTACTACTTAGTATTAAGAATAATGATAAGTGACACAAAAAAATGTGTCCGAAATGTCAAATTTCTTCGATAGTGTGCAATGCAAAGAAAACAAATGGATTCATGGCGGATCTGACACCTTCCTAGCTAGCCTATTATCACACTTCAAGTGAAGCCATGATAATATATAACATTGAAAACATTTTTTTGTAAAAATCAGAAACTAAAGCTCCGTTAAAAAGTTAGCATTTTTTTAGTTTTTAATTGTCAAAAAACTATTATAAGCATTAATGGATTTTGACCAAAATCTAATTAGATCGTATGGACCACTATTGTACCTGAAAATTTTATGAAAATCGGTTTAGCGGTTTAGGAGCTTTCGTGTTACGGACAGAAATAATAGACACACACACACACACAAAACACACACAGACATACAGACATCACGACGGTATTGCTAGAGTAGGTCAAAATACATCCAAATAACACATTTTTAGCATTATCTCAAAAAAAAATTTTTCGTCGAAAATAATACTTCTCTAGCCATTGCTACGCGGGTTTGGCGGGTTAGGAAACTAAAAATCGGTTTTCTGGCAAAAAGTCTAAGCAAACAAATTAACAAAACCTCAAAAATCCTTTAAAAAAATCCTTAAATTACAATTAGTTGTCCCAAACAAAATTTAACCGTCTGAAACATGAATTTTAGGTGTTTCGGCTGGTTTCTGATGTGTTTGAGACGATTACAGTAACTACATTTTATTCCATTTTTCTTTCTTGAGAAGATATTATTGAATAAAAACTATTTGTGTTAAAATTTGTTAGATAAAGCACAATTATTATTGTCTATTTTTATCATGTAAACTTAAACACACTAATTTATTGTCGCTCTGAACTGTTGTAGCTTTTGATCTAATATTTTGATATAGTTTTGGCACGGATCACCATTCGTGATCCGTAGTTTTGGCTTATCAAATAATAATAATTTATGAGCTTTAAACACTATAATCTCGTAATATCGACAGATTGGGTTAGGGTTGAAATGAATAATTTAACAAATTTTAATATTCTACCCGTATTTTTTTATTTGCGGTCTTAAATGTGCAAATATACAGGACACGACATAACCGCGCAGCACAATAACAACCTAAAAACACCGCACATGCTCAAAAACCGCGCGTCTTATTACAGGGAAAATATCTCACAAGTATAAGAACGGCCCAACAAAAATACAGCCGGTACAGTTTCTAATCGTGTGAGATAATAAAATAAGATATTAACCATGCAAGCACAAAAACTCTGTCAAGGTTGTATATTACACCTTTTGTATTTTTTTAAACCCTATAATCTAATAATATTGACAGATTGGGTTAGGGTTGCAATGAATGTTTAAAAAATTTCAATCTATTCACTCGTGTCTTTTTATTTACGGTCCAAAATGTGCAAATCATACAGGAGACGCCAGAACCACGCAGCACAGTACCGTCCAAAAATACCGCACATGGTCAATAACCGAGCAAAATATAGGATGGACAGATACCGCGCAAGGTTTTTACCGCGCAAGTACAGAAGTCGCGCAACAAAAATACAGCGCAAACGAATTACCGCGCGAAATAAAAAATATCGCAGCCCATAAACGCACCAAAAATACTTTGCAAACTTTTAACAGCGTAAGATAATACCGCGAAGATCATTACCACGCAAGTAATTACCGCGCAAGGTATTAACCAAGTAAGTAAGTACATACAGCGCAAAAATATAAATCTATATCCAATAGTGACACCAAAAACTCAAGAGCTGCTTTATTGTACCTAAGAGAAGAGATAAAGAAAAAATAAATAATTCTAGGAAAAACGAAATTCGTTTTTATATAATTACATATTTGTTGGAATTAAACTATTATAGCCCTTTACATCCTCACTGTATTGTCCGTTATCTGCTTACGTAATTTTCCGAAACAGATGAGTAGTTGGCCGAAACTGAGATAACCCACTTACTTGTCCTTTATGATGCTGTTATTAGTATAATTTGTAAATATATTTATATTTTATCGGATTTATCAAGAAGTAACATACACATATTTTTAACCAGATTCCAAAGTCGGATTGAAATAGGCAAAAAAAATTACAAATTTAACTGTATCTAATTTAAAAGCCTGCAGAAGACTAAATTATAATTTGTTACTTTTCTACGGCATAAAATAGGGGTGATTTAGACGATAATGCCAAGTTGTCTAAGCGCACTAGTTTAAAGTACACATGAGGTGCTGTAATAGGCAACGCTAACCGTGGACTCGGGGGGCACCACGGTCATATTCTATAGGGACATGTCATCCTCTCTTTCTATATTTCGTAATTAGAATGCGACATAACATCTACGGTGTATAGAATTTGGTTCCAGTAAAGCGCGGCAATGAAATATATACGAAGTAGCTATATAGAGATCATAGCGCCTCCACCATCCATCGCATCCTGGTTTGAACACGAATACAAACACATACATACCGGGCATTCATTTGTAGTTCATACTTAAGTCTTTGGTGAATGCCCTTTGGGGTTTATTAGTACTTTATAATGAAATTATTAATTAAAGAATTGTTAAATTTTATTAGAAAATAATTTGGTAATGTAATGTAATAATGCTTGCCTTGTTTTGCACACTTTTTATGCTTATTTATACAAATTAGCAAACGTTTGATGTTAGGGTGCTTTAAGCAGTATATAATTAGCCAGTCATATAAACCATCTGACTTACTGAGAAAATGCATTTTACACAAAGTATCTGTTAACGGCTCACCGTTAGTTTAGTTTTAGGTTAATTTAGAATTACTTATTTTTTATCTTTCAGTTTACTTTGTCCGCATTTTTTCTCGTTCAAGGTAAATGAGGAAATTTTCATTTATTTCGAATACATTTTTCTTTAAATAAACGCGTTATGGATTTAAATATCGCGTAAACAGTTGAGAAAGCTCACGCATGCGCGCAGTAGCAAAAAGCCGCGCATTGCCCGAAACTCAGCACTCCGCAAGACTTCGCATCCGCCATTGCACGAAGCCGTGTTAAAACCCGCAAAATCCGCGCCATTACGGCAATTTACTATTAATTAAATCATTTTACCGCTGTAAATAGTGAACATTTAGTTATAGGCTTAGATTAGATACATTGATGTGTTCCAGCAACGACCTACAAGGGCCCTTGAAAGAGAATTGAAGAGAAAAACAGGTGAGTGGACTCAACTGCACGCCGACATTTTTTATATTTGGGATCTTTGTGACTTCGTCACTGGTCCATTCGAATCAGCACCTTACAATCTACCAAACATTTACAGTATCAAAGACTGCAGGTAACGTCACAAATAGCGTGAGTTTTCCAGAATTTTGGCATGAATACGAGGGGCACTTTTAGTTATACCCATAGTCTTTATACCGGATGAAGGAAATGATTTTTTTCTTAAAATTATTTTGATTTTTCAATATTAACATAGATAAAATTGAGATTACCAAGTAAAACAAAATTTTTATAAAGAAACAAAGATAGATAGAGGTTAGTTGTCGCTTTTGCGTTTTTAGTAGCCACACTTGGGTCTATTGTAGAAAAAAAAACATTTTCTATGGAAGACCCTATATAAAACTCAGTTTTATCCCATTTGCATGGAGAAAAAGCTAAAAGCAAAAACTGTTCTGCATAATCATTCCCACGTGTACGTTGTTACGTTTTTTAACGCTTAGTTTATACCTCCTCTGCTGCTTTTGTGCGCAAATTACCTTTGGCACCTTTTTGAAATTCCTGCTGCATTTGGCATTCAAAGAAATTTCTGTTCCGCTTGCACCGAGAAATTTAACGTCAGCGTAAAATTAAATAAATCAAAAATATAACAAAATACTTAAAGACGAATTAAAATTATTCCTGCAATATGCAATATTGTTAAGGAGTCTATGGTATCCCGTATAATAGTTGTGGAAGATTTTTTTAAACATACCCGAGATCGATTAGTAATTGATCACACAATTTTAAGTAACCGGGTGATTGCTTCCAATTTGAGTAGGAGGGCCGTGACGTCGTAAATCCAAGATGGCGACGTTTTTCAAGTTTTTTCACAAAATTTGGCATATACCATTTGCTTACAGAAAAACTATTAATACGTTTTTGGTTTGCAATAGACCACCAATTAAGATAGTATAGAAATTAGTTTTATGTCTAAAGAACCAAAAGTTTTAAATTAATCCCAAAAAATGGTAAATATTTTTTATAAAAAATAAATTATTATATTTAAGTAAAAAGTTTGCATTTTTTTAAGTGTCATAAAACTGACATTAGCATTAACAAGATTTGAAATTTAACAACCAAGTATATAAAATAAGTGCCTGTCATTGCGCTGCTTTGCTATCAAAATGACAGCCCTTTGTTTGTTTGTCATTTTGATAGGAAAGCAGCGCAATGACAGGCAATTATTTTAGATACTGGGTTGTTATATCACAAATCTTGTTAAACATTTTATAAATTAAAATGTCGATATCTCGTAAACCGTTTAAGAAAAACCCATCAAAAGGGGTATTGTAAAGGTAATTCTGAGTGAATTTTAAAAATCTAGTCATTTATAGGGTGTTTCCTTTTAAAAAAAAAACGTATGATTTGTACTCAATGTATAAACTACAAATGTCACAAAAGGCAGGGGGGCTGTCAAATGTGGAAAAAAACTACCTTATTTAAATGCTTTTGATCTAAAAATTTGTCAGAATAAACTATCGTATACGATTGTATCGTGCTATCGTCAAAATTACTTCACACATTTGCTTGTTTTTAATATTACAATATTTGTAAAATTGCAAACTTAGATGAAAATTTCAAAACAATTGAACCCCATCCGAAGATTTGTCCCATTTAAGCGTTGTATGGAAGGATCTCCTCTATAACATACATACGTGAGACTGAAAGCATTCCACCGAAGCCCAACGCCCATATAATTTGTGCGACGCCATTTATCAGCTTACAAATGGTAACATGAAAATGTCTAAAAACAAGTCACTGGTTGCCATAAATTTTATTTCCGATTATTCTAGTCTTGCAAGTCACTAATGCTTTAAACAACAAGTGAAATTAAAGAGAGAAAAATAAGAAAAAAGTTATTCTGCTTCGGCCAGGACTCGAACCCGGGATCTCTTGCTCTGTCTGCAAACATTCTAAACATTGAACTACCGAAGCCATACATAAATTTTTGGAAAACTTTCATCTATGCATGCTGCGGTGCTCAATGCATGAACGAGAGACTCTCAGGATATTAACTCGACCAAGTCATCAAACTGATTTCTATAATTCTTCCTTCCCACCGTCAAAGGTAGAAAACTCAAAAGTTAGACGTAAACTATCAACTTCTGAAAACATGAGATCACCTTTTCGTGTGTTAAAATTTTTATCGCAATGGGCGATTGCCAATATAATTCTCAAATACCAAATTGCAAATAATGCAAGGACCTAAAACTATAAACAACAAGTGAAATTAAAGAAAGAAAAATATATATATTATATTTATATTTTGGTATTTGATAACTAATGCTTGTTGAACGCGAAAATAATATCAAAAATTAAAACTATATAAAAACTTATAAATGACAAGCAAACCAATAATCTTCTTGTGTTACCTTGATTGCTCTGATATTCAACCATGGATATTGTTGGGAGCGGTAATTTCTCTTTCACCTATTGAGAGCGTTTTTGCATAAAAACAAATAAAGTAAAAGCTCTAAAAAAATAAGACGTACATTATAGCCGCTTCCACGTAAGACAAGGAAAAAGATGCGAAAAAAAGCCTTCTTGTGTATGACATATAGGCAGTTTTTCACACGGTTTTTCTCACACCATTTTCTCGGACGACGCGACGGGTGAAAAATAGGCTCGTTTTTACCCCGGCAATAACTCATCATTTTCCGATTTATTTTGTCCGAAAGCAGCGCAAAATGCCATTATAGGACTCGCTTCTGGGACAATCAATTTTGATAGCCCCGTCAAAATTATGGCCCTTACACCCCCCGAAGACTAGTTCGATTAATTTTAGTTTTAGATAATAATAGCTAAAAAAACTTTGCCAATAAAATACTGTTACCCAGAAAGAATCGACCTTCGGAAAAAAAAATCATTTACTTGCCACATAGTTTGTTGAATCAAGTAAGATTTACATAGGAGAAGTATACAGGGTGTCCGAGATAAAAGTAACTACATGGGAATTTCGGAGACGATAAGAGCCCTTAGACGGCTGAGTGCCTGAAGGGGAGAAAACTAGAGATTTCAAAAAAAAGTATCCCAAAGTTTAATTCACTCCGTCTGGAAAAACAAACGTTCATTGAACTAAATCAAAGGAAAAAATCGGCAACACGCTAGAAGCTTACCTTCTTTCATTTAACAGCAGTTCCAAAGTTTCACTCGCAGCGCCGCGGACTTTCTTGTGGATGGAATTTTGGTCTTAATCTTAAAACACGTGTGACTTCTTTCAGTGTCTTTTCGGAAGTGGTTTTTCATTCCCATGACAAATACAGGGGGCGCTTCAAAACTCCCAGCGTGTGCAAAGCGCGCATGATTTTTGCCAAAGAGAAAATAATTTTCAACAAAGAGAAAAATTATCACCTGATCGGAATTTTCCCAAATAAGGAGTTTCTTTTTTAAAGGTTTGGCTAAAGAGCTCAAAAATATCAAAACAAAATTTAAGGTTAGGTTTTCCCAAAAATTCAATAAAAACAAAAACAAAAAATAACTGGCAGCATTAAATAGCCCTGCCAAAAAACCGCTTGGAAACTGTTAAAAACTAATAATATCTTGACCAGATTTTACGGAATTTAATTGACTTGACGAGTATTGACCAGGCAACAATTTATGCCATATGAAAACTGATGAGATCTGATTAGGCTTAATAAATAATAATTCTGCCTGTTAAAAACTCAAAATAATTCAAGAGATTTAGGAGGAGAAAATTTTTAGCGTGAAGAGATTTTACAAGATTTTATTAGTTTACTTAAGAGGCATACATTTTAAGCTGATTTCGGTAGGTTCAATCAGCAGGATTTCTATAAGATTTTACGAGACTGTACAGCGCGTCCCATTTTCGATGGGATTAAATGGGAAACTCGGTTATTAATAAATATATCGATTTTCTGATTGCACCTTACCGTGCTCTTTTTTTGAGCCCTTAAAAATTATGTAATCATATTTTTGCTATACCCCGTGGTTTCGCTAATACAGGGAGTTTTTGAAAAAATTGCATTTTTAATAATTCCTTGTATCTCGCTTATTTTGCAAGATATTTTCATTCTGTAAAAACCTTTTAATGGCAACTTTTTTAGGGCAAAATAATGACGTTGTCAATTTTTTAAAATATTGTTTAGTTTTTGAGATATGGTGTTTATCATAAAAAAATTAAATACGGACATGGATTTTTTTTATTATTATTTGAATTCGTTTCATGCTATTATTATCTTAAAATAATAAAACTGTAATATTGTTTTGATTTAAGGTTAAAAAAAATTATATTTATTATTAAAAAAAAATTGTCCGAACCTGGAAATTTCCAACGTGAATATAAATTAAAAATTGCAAGACACAATAGTTAAACGATTTTTAGTTTATCTGTTTTGAAACGTCAATTAAAAGATTTATAAATAAAGTAAAATCGTTAAAAACTTACAAAAATAATATCATAGTAATTATTTGATGGTAGCACAGCAACTCATGAAATTTACTTCAACATTAAAAATCAAAAGCGTGGAATTAATCATTTTACTTATCATTTTAGTGAATGTCTTACTCTCAATTATTCTAAAATGGCTAGAAATCAAAATCCCAATATTTAAACGGCAGAAATATTTTTATGCAAAATGCGTAAAGAATAATTACTTAAAAATACCAACAATGTCTTACATCAGTTTGAACATTTATATCATTAAAGAAAAATTAGTTATTATTTTTAGTAATTCGTAATTTTTTTGTATTTGTCGTAGACTTTGTCTTAATCAAATCTTGAAATTAACGTAAAACCATTTTAATTTGCCAAATATCAAAACTGTTAAAGTAAAAATCGTTCAATCAGTAATTTTTAATTTATATTTAAGTTGGAAATTTCCAGGTCCGGACTAAAACTTTTAAAAAAATATTAAATACTTTTTTTAACCTTATAACAAAAACATATAAATTTTTTAATATTTTGTAATAATAATACCATAAAACCAATCAAAATAGTAATAAAAAAAATCCAGGTCCGTATTTGATTTTTCTATGATAAATACCATATCTTAAAAACTAAACAATATTTAAAAAAATTGACAACGTCATTATTTGCTTCTTAAAAAGTTGCTATAAAAAGGTTTTTACAGAATAAAAATATCTTCCAAAATAAACGAGATATAAGAGATTATTTAAAATGCAATTTGTTCAGAAACTCCCTGTATTAGCGAAACTACGGGGTATAGCAAAAATCTGATTACACCATTTTTAAGGGCTCAAAAAAACAGTACGGGAAAATGCAATTAGAAAATCGATATCTTTAATAATAACCGAGTTTCCCATTTAATCCCATCGAAAATGGGACACGCTGTACAAGAATTGACCAGAGATTTTACTTTAAAAGATTTCAACAAAAATAGCATAAGTTTTGCCAACATACGACAATATTTTATGAGTATTCAACCAGTTGAATGGTGAATAGTTTTGAGGAGTTTTGAGCAACAAGTTTTTCTATAGCAATTTTGACTAGCCATTTTTTTTTAAATAGTTTAAAAGATTTCATTTGAAATCAAGCACAAAATATTGACCAGTTTTGGTAAGTTTCTATAAGCAAGTTTTTCTATAAGAATTCAAAAGATTTTATGAGTACCTATTTTTAGGAAGATTTGGCCAGCAAATTTATTATACGGGTGTCCCGTAACGTAGGGACTATAATGCAGCAGTTGATAGAGAAGGTTATTTACACACATCTATTCTTAAGATATAGGATTTTTAAAGTTAGAGGAGTGGGAGGAAAACGGGTTGTACAAAAAAAATAAAGTCTGAATACTCAGCTAGTTGTAATGTGAAAATCTGGAGCGCATTCAGATTGAAACACCTGGCTGTAAATATGGTGAGACTTTTATTTTGAACAATGTTGAACAATAACGTATTCACTTAGTATCTATCGATTGTTGGCAAAAATTTTTGGACTATGAAAATTGACTTTGAATCGTTTTGCTTTAGAAGAAAAACTTTTGTTAATAAGGACGTTTACTATTATATTAACTGATAGACTCTGGATAGAAGGTTGTTAATGAAAATGATTGTTTTAATGTTGCGAAATTAATATTTATGCGAATTGGATAAATATGACTACATGCAATACTTTGGAAGATGTACCGATATTTTATTCAGTCACAAACTAAAAAGAGGTATTTTTATTAACCGATTCCCGGGATCTAAAATAATTTATTATCGATAACTGCAATCCCTTAGAGTCATGCAGGCCACATTTCAGGAATCATAATATATTAACTCTTCTCAGCGTGCTTTTGTATGAATCTATCGTTTTTTGTAGACAGTATTCTCACAAATTTCCAACGTCCAACCATCACCACTATAATACTCATTCAAGGAATAACTTTAGCATTCCAAATTTTAATCTGGAGCTTTATAGAAAGAGTCCACATAGTTTTTGTGCAAACGCTTTTAACAAACTCCCAAAACATCTTAAACATGTTCGGGGCCTGTATAAATTTAAAAAACATTTGAGAAGCTTTTTAACAGAAAAGTGTTACTATTCGGTTCGTGATTATTTTAATGATATTAGTTAATGTACGTCTTTAAGATTTTAGAATATTGTAATAAATTGGGTTGAATTGTGTTTACAATCCATATATATATATATATATATATATATATATATATATATTTTTTTTGAGCCAAATCAAATATTTTAGCGCACTACTATTATTTAGTAGTAGTATTTTGTTTTAAGTAAAGTTTTTTTCTAAACACTAATTCCATAAAAATGTAATGAATGAAAACCACGTGGTTATGTTTATTAGGCATTTTCTTCACGGTAAAAAATTCTGTCTACAACGAAAACACGTTCTTTTCTTTAATAAATTGATTTACTTTGGAGCAATTTGTTTTGAATTAAAATGTTTCTTTTTAGTTCAACGCAGCGTTTTATCTTGAAATGAGACCTTATTTTTCTTCTTAAATTGTTTTGATTCGGTATACTCCATTTTGTGACAGGGCGGGTTGTCTTCATACAAGTAATAATTCAGTTCCAATTTATAATGAGACAATTTCTGTTTCACATTAAAATAAAAGGCAAGGCATTTTTTGTGCTATATCAAGAAAATATTCTCTTGGTGAATAGGAACGCACAAATTATTTTGCTTCAAAGCAGTTTGCTTTGATCTAAGACAATGTTTTTTTACCGTGTTCAATGTTCAATTTTTGTTCAATTTTGGTAAAAAAATTTTTTGTATTGGAATTGTTTTAATTTGTTGTAATTAGTTTTAATATTTTGACAATGTCCATATTTACACTGTAAATCGTTGACTAATAAATGAATTGAATTGTTAACTTTACATACTTTCGTTTAAAAATGGGTTGGATGTAAACATATGTATACGGGAGAACAATGTACATTATAACCCCCATGGATCCACCATTTATGTCAACCCCATGCGACCGACACCCCATTTTATTTGCAAAACGCAAAATTTCTTTTTAAACGGCGAACCTGATTAGAAACGCTAACGCTCAAATAACTTTTTCATTCAAGAATGACGTAATTTTATTAATGAACTCTATAAACGAAAGCTCAAAAGGGAAATAACTAAAATGGCTGGAATTGAGTCCGCGACAAGCAAATATTTTTTTGTTTTTTCTTAAAGTGAGAGAGAAATATAATTTTAAATTTAACAACTTTTACTTAATATTAGAGAGTTTTTGGAAATATTTAAATGTTGACAACTTCCTACCCATATAAATCCTACCCACACCGCATCATTAAAACAGTGGTCGGCGGGAAGGTCGTAGAGGGGTACATTAGAGTCACTGTATCCTGGTAGCCTAGCGTCTCCAGGATGCAGTGACCCTAGTCCAGGCCTCCAAGATGCAGTGACCCTAGGGTACATACAGTGGCATGCACTAGAGTCCCTGTGTGTTGACATATTTGGATATATCATATCCAAATATGTCAACATACAGGGACTCTAGCATGCACTTACCAACACGAGGAACTGCACTAATTAGTAATTAGCCTAATGTTTTACGTGCTTTTATTTATGTCTTTTTCTAAACTCTTTTATTAGAAAGGAACATATATACTCTTATCTGGTTATTACGAACATATTGAGTTAGCCGGGCTATGCTATTTTCTGTTGTTGTTTTGACCGTTTTATGTCAAACAAATTACGACCGAGCTTTTTACAAAACAAATTACCTTTTTCGCAACTATATCAATATTTGCGAACATTTTAATATAAATTTGAATTCTATTTTATGTTTGGGATCTTTATTTATACCTAAGTACCTAATCCATTTTTCCTTTAAAATGTCTCAGCGTTTTATTATATATACAGGGTGTTTCAACTAAAAGGTAACAGAGGTGTTTTTGGGTATTTTTCGTGCGAATTTGAAGAAAAGCTCGGACACGTCGATTTTGTTTGCAAGGGGGACACCTTTTGGCTATCTTGAAATTTTCGTAGCACGAACCCTCTTCGAGGGGTATACTTTACCCCTATATGTTGAATAGGGAAGGTGGGTCTAGTGATACCCTGTTTTGAAGTTCTCTTGAATATCTTTACAACCGTGTAAAAATTTCGAAAATCCATCAATTAGTTTTTAAGATATTTGCTTTGAAATTTTCAAATTTAACATGGAATGATAAAATAAAAATCAAATCCGAAAAATAATAAAATTCTAATTAAATTTTTATTTTATCAGTCCATGTTAAATTTGAAAGTTTGAAGGCAATTATCTCAAAAACTAATGGATAGACTTTTGAAATTTTTACACGGTTGTAAAGATATTCAAGAGAGCTTCAAAACAGGGTATCACTAGACCCACTTTCCCTATTCAACATATAGGGGTAAAATATACGCCTCGCAGGGGGTTCGTGCTACAGAAATTGCAGTGGTAATCCCTTGCAGACAAAATCGACGTGTCCGGAGCGTTTCTCCAAATTCCCACGAAAAATACCCAAAAACACCTCTGTTACCTTTTAGTTGAAACACCCTGTATATAAAGCGGCACGCATGTACAAAGTGAAACACTAATTTTTTTTAAAGTTGTGGCATCTTTACGGTTGTTGCCACAAAATTACCATATACCATATGTCCATACTGGTTTCAGTATTTATCTACAAACCCGTAACTTATTATTGATTGTTAAATTAAATTTCAAGTTCTTCTTAACTTTTTTTTCTTAACATGTATTTTTCCTGATTTGAATATGGTACGGGAATGTTGTTAATTGTTTTTTGTAGGTAATTTACATTTTTGTTTGTAAAGTCACCATGATTGATTGATTGATTTGGTGTCATTTAATTATATTCCCCAATTTGTGGTCTAACTGTGAACTTCTGAAGTTCTTCTATGCATTCTTCGAGGGGTAAATATCTGAGGATTTATGGTGTACAGTCTGGAGGATTTATGGGGATTTACGAGGATTTACGAGGATTTACGGGGATTTAGGGGGATGTACTGGGATTTACGGTGATTTGCTAGGGATTTATGAGGATTTACGAGGATTTACCAAGGATTTATCGAGGATTTACCAAGGATTTATCAAGGATTTAAATCATATTTTGCGCAAAAGCAATCGCCTAGCACGTGCCAATAATCGTTTGAGGATTTCGATAAACACACTTTTCGCGCGGCCTTGCGAGTTTAACCCAACGAAAATTTTGGGAAAATGTTTATTTAATTAATCGGTATTGGAGTCCATATTATAAAGAAATTAGCTATAAAATAAAAACAACGAATCAAGCAAGTGAAAATTTATGCTCGGCACTCCTGTTTTTTGAGAGTTAAGTTTGGCAACATCCAGCGGCATAGCGTGCCTGAAGGGGGGGGAGGGGCCGACAGCTAAAAAGGGCGCCCATAAAAATCTTGCGACCAAAAAAAAAGGTCATCAAGTCTTGGGTTTCCTTTGCCGCCCTCTCAATTTTTGCCGTTGCCGGCCCTGCTACTTAATAAAGCTTAGGGCGCTTCGGGCACCCATGGGGCGCCAGTACCCTCGGAGCGGGGGGGGCGATAAACCCCCCCCCACGCTACACCACTGGCAACATCTTATGCATTTGCCACTAATTCAGCCTATTGGAGAGCATATTAATATGCGTTTCTGTTTTGGTGATTTACAGGGAATAATTGGTGAGTTAAAAAGTGAAACCTTTGGTAAAACCTTAGGTAAGTTTTAACTTGTTCATAACATAGGTTTATGTCCTGTTCACAGAGTGAAGTCTTGTATTTAAATTTTCACAGCTTTGTGTGTAACAAATCTTAAAAAGAAATAAAATTTTTAAGACAAAATAAACGAAAAAAAAATGAATTTAAATGGCCTGGGAAACAAGATTTGTTCAACGTAGAAACAGAATATATATTTTTCGGACCAATATCAATAAAGGAGAATGAATCGAATATTTTCAATATTACCGAGGATGTCTTAAGTCAGATTAATATCGCTTACAGAAATAAAAAGTAGAATTGATGACATGTTATTTGTTAATCTCAATTGTTTTATTAATTGCTATGCTAATAAAAAAAAATTTTAATCTTTGAACGCATCTTATTACTTGCCTCTTCCCGCGCATCTAAGCCGTCAGGTCATTTGTCAGATTTAAATTAAAAACAATCTACATAAGTAAAACTATATAGGATTTACGGGGATTTATTCGGATTTATGAGGATTTATAGGGATTTATAGGGATTTCTTTGGAATTATTGGGATTTATAAGGATTTATAGGAAATTATTGGTGATTTAACAGGATTTATTAGGATTTCTAGGGATTTAATTGCCAAAAAGGATTTATGGTGTAAAACATTTTGGGCAGATATTTACCCCTCGGCATTGTTTAATAAATTTTTCTACTGTGAATAAACCAGTATCATCGGCAAATGTTGTTCAGTGACAACTTTCTCGTTTACATCTGAAAGCGCTTAGAAATAATTACTAACCGAAACGTCGTGTTTAAAATAAATAAAGGCAATGAAAGTCCGAAACTTATTTTTACTCAATCATCAAGTTTCAAACAACACAAGGGCTGAATTTAGAAAAAAATCGGATTATGTGCAGATTACTCTAGTGGCCCCCTTTTTATTATTTAAACATAATTACGCAGGTTAATCATAAATGCATACCCTAGTTTACTATCTATGCGGTTTACCAAGTGTGTATGATATGTAACAATTAACTTTCGTTACATTACCTGTTTTTTAATTATGTTACGTTATTCAAACCTGTCGTTGGGAGTAATAATAGTAACACAAAATGTGTTACTTCTTTGCTACATAGGTAAAATAAAAAAGCTTTCTTTTGTTGGCACTAGATGGCACAGTATAGTTAACATCTTTCTGGTAATATAGCGAATGTCAGGCCTAAGAAGTAATTGATTTCATTTCTCTTTAAATTTGCGTATAAGGTGTGGAATATTTTATATTTTATAATCCTTGGAAATAGATATGAAAAGAAATTCCTTAATATTACTTTCATCAAATACAATTATAAGACTTTCTTGATTGTCTCTTACGTCTTAGAATGGACTGGACATGTTTAAGATGTTCTTGTGTTATCTGGGTAATAAGTACCAGATTTTTTTATAAAATGATCTACTGTTCTAAAATGACATAAAAACATGTTGCAGAATAGTTGTCAAATATAGATAATGTAACAAAGTTACAAAAAATAATGTCACTTGATTGTTAGAACATCGTATCTATGTAACAAAGAAATTACTATGCATATACGTAATATTCCAATACTCCCTGTTACCTATTTACACAATGGTTGGCGTTTGATGCAAACATTCAGAAATAAAGGTTCGAAAAATGCACAGATACCAAATTTACATAGAGTTTTTGTCAACTGTAAGCCGATGATTTGACATGACGAATACAAGAATAAAATAATATGCTTGTTTAAAGTATAAACAATCAGGACATTTCACCTTAATGATCGCAAAAAGGATAGACTTAGTGTCCATTGATATTGCTATTTCAAATATGTTTGCATTCTGCATCGTAAGGTACCGTAGGTATTGCAATAATACGAACTATATGGAAATAATATGCATATGTCTTTGAAAGCAATCAATCAGGTCTTTTTTGCTTAAAGACCCCAAAGCCCTCATGTTTGCATCATAAATAGGCAGTTACCGTGGGTATTGGAATATTATGTATATGTTTCTATGTAATATAAGAAAGTTACATGGTAGTAGCATATACATTTCATTGCAAAGCTGTCACAATTTTACGTAACAGAGTGAGGACATTTAAGGTGCCCGTCTCATCCCCATTTTTGAGATAAATTACACAATTGCAGTGTTGGAAATTATCCATATGATGCTTTTTCAACCAGGTCATCCAGGGAGAAACTGGTAGCATTAGAGGAATTTTTGTTTTTTCAAGTAAATTCTTCATCGAATTTGGGGGTGCTGACTTTTTTTCTTTTTTTGAAATTTGCCTTATTTTGGTTTTATTAAACATTTTAGAAATTATTTTTTTTGAAATTTGGCAACGATGCGTGTTTGTACTCCCCTATTTTCTCCTCCAGGGCTTTATTCTAAAATATGCACATTTTTCTATGGGTTTTTCGCATTTTGCCATCGTGAACAAGTTTCCCAACTTGTTTTTATTTTTGTAAATAATTATATTCTCTAATTTTCACTTAAAATTCGAGAAGCTATCTCTCTTAGTTTTTAAATATTTTTGGGTTACATTTTCTACGCTTACAAGCGTTTTTAGAATATTATTTTGATTTACTTTACGCTATATCTTTCCATATTTTAAATTTAAACTTCGCGCGCTTCTCCCAGCAATGAAGGATTTGAGATAAGCGGCTAAATTCGGCCTAGCAGACGAAAACGCCGATTGTCTGGGCGAACAACTCAACCACGCGCCACGTGCAAGGAAAGTCACCGCACCGCTATTATTTTATATTAAAATTGTGGAAACTATTAATTTTACGCTTTAGTTTATTTGATATTAGTGTTTGGAACATTTTGAACTATAGAACAATGGAGAGTCTGGTACTTCGCGTATAATCGGGCTGGCCAGCCAAGTAGCTACGAAAGACATCTAATGGTAAGTCGTTTCTTGATAATTTTTCATTGCTACGCTATTTTTAGTAAATAAGTTTTTAGGCTCTTTTTTCCCTGTCGGAGCCCTGTGGAAAGATACAGTCCCTCTTAACTCCCACACGTTTTTCTCGAGCTATCTCGAGTGGTCCTTCGGTATATTTTATTTTCTACAGAAGGCCTGACCTCACCATTTGGTCCAGGTTCGAGCCTGATAACAGGACCCCGGGAAAAATTAAAGTCTAAATCGCATTTTGTTAAATATAAAATTTTTAATAAATACGCATGACCTTGCTCTTTTTGCTGTGCTCGCCGTAAAAATAACAAGTAAAAAAGTACCGAACGCGCATTGTTTTCGCGCATTTCCTACCTCTTTTTGGCTTGGCGTCGACTGCACGTAGGAAAAGTTTCCAACACAAAGATATTAGAGAGGTAAATGAGACTTGTTTACATTTTTATCGCCTATTCTCTTTTCTTTTTAAACGCTTTTAATTTTTAAATATTAAAAATTTCGGAAACTAATCGTTCACCTGTGTTAACGGAGTTTTTTAAAAACATCACAATGAGTACGCAACTTAAGAAGTTAGAAGCACTCCGTAATGTGCAACATAATCGCATTAATACTCTTCATAACTTAGCTAATGCTTGCCTAACGGATGATACAAAAAAACCGTGTTTACAGGTTCGACTTATCGACCTTGATGAAATGAAAGAAACATTTTTTATTTATCAAAATCAAATAATAGAGGCTTATTCGGCAAGTCCGGAGAGACTGGAAGAAGAAAATGAACGCCTTACTGAGTTTGACGACAGCTTCTATGATATTAAAAGAATTCAAAAACAACTATTTGAGGTGAAAACTGAAGCTCCTCAACCTCAAAACTTAACGCAAATTTCAACTTCTTCTGATCCAGACCGCTTTATGGCGTCTTTAATGCCAAGACTGCGCATTGTCGAATTTCATGGCGACATCACTAAGTTTCCAACCTTTCTAGATATGTACAATAGTTCTGTACACAATAATCCTAGTATTCCTACAAACGCTAAATTTAATTTGTTACTGTCCTTCCTAAAAGGACCGCCTTTAAACGTAGTTAAACACTTACAAATAACCGACGCTAATTATATAATCGCTTACAATACGCTTCTAAAACGCTATCATAACCCCCGCTTATCGGCTCAAACTTATTGGCGCTCCGTGTATAATTTTCCCGCTCTCAAAGACGACAATCCAGAAACGCTGCGCACGCTGCTTGATGTTTTTTCAGAAAACATTGAGGCTTTGAAAACTCTAAATTACGACACTGATCAATGGTGTTTTCCGCTCGCCAACATTTTACTAGATAAATTGCCTGAGGTACTACTTTCGCGCTTTGAACTAGCTAATTCTAGGTCTAATGAAATGCCCAAATATCAAGAAATTTATCATTTCCTTGAAACTCAATGTAATTCGCTTTATTCGCTACAATCTAAAAATAGATTTAAAAATAATAAACAGGTTTATAAAAATAACGCCTCGCCTTATTATACAAAAACGCTCCTTGGTACGGAAAATACTCATTCTAAAGATAGATGCGCTTTTTGTGATTCTAACACACATTCAATATATTTATGTAACGCATTTAAAGGTAAATCTCCCTACGAACGCTATTCTTACGCTAAAAATAAAAAACTATGTTTAAATTGTTTAAGCTCAATACATTTAACAAATTCTTGTCAAAGTCTACGCTCATGTCGCTATTGCCCTGGTAATCAAAGACATCACTCATTAATTCATTTTGAGCGAAATTATAATTGCGCTAATTCTCAAAATCAAAATAGATCACATTTTGATGCTAACGTGAATTTCTCACAAAATCCCTCTAATATTTCTCCCAACGCATCTCCAAGTATTGCACCACGTGGTTACTTCGCCAGCCAGCAAAGTTTTAGATCCCCGGCTACTGGGTGTCCGCTTCAAAATTACTCTACTCAAAATAATAACAATTTTACTTCGACGTCTTCTAATTCACAAGTACCAATCGCAACTCCTTCGGGTTCTAACCCCACGCATTGTGGTTTTATTTCTGCGCAATCGCAAGTTTTATTGTCAACTATCCTAGTAAAAATTCAAGATGTCCGCGGTAACTTTCAAACAGTTAGAGCCGTTTTAGACAGCGGTTCGCAAAACACCTTTTGTTCTCAAAAATTAGCGCAACAATTGGGCCTTCCCAGACAACCCTTATGTTCAAATATACAGGGGGTTGGAGGCAACTCTCTTACTTCTGATCTAGGATCGATTTTTATTAAAATTTGTAATTTTCAAAAACCAGATATTTTTGTGTCTACGCAAGCGATTATTTTGCAAAAGGTTTGTACTGATTTACCGTCAGTAGAAATAAATACAGAAAATTGGCATTTTATAAAAAATTTACCCTTAGCAGATCCCACTTTTTACAACCCTTCGCCTATAAATTTACTAATTGGTATGGATCTATTTCCACTAATTATACAGGGTGAAAAAATCGCTAGCGATGATCCAAATCATCCCTTTGCTATGGGAACTATTTTCGGCTATATTTTGATGGGACAAATAAATCAACCCTTAATTTCTACCCCGCCAATTAATGCTCTTTTTTGTCAAAATGAAAATGACTCGCTTTCGCAATTAATTTCAAAATTTTGGGAAACCGACTGCGTCCCCCAAAAAACTCATTTGAAACCAGAGGATGAAATTTGTGAAAATTATTTTAAACAGAGCGTGTCGCGTAATCAAGACGGCCGGTATACTGTCTCCCTTCCCTTTCGCACATTTGCAAATCCACCGCAGTTTCCTGGAATAAAACAAGTCGCGCTAAATCGGTTCTTATCTTTAGAAAAAAAACTGCTTCGCGATAAAAACTTGTATTGTGAATATTCTAAATTTATGAATGAATATTTGGAATTGGGTCATATGGACTATGACTCAGAAAAAGAAGACGATTCAGACAGCTATTTTATTCCACATTTCGCTGTTGTTAAAAATGAAGCTATCACTACTAAGACAAGGGTAGTTTTTAATGCGAGTATTACAGACCCTTTTACGCATATTTCGCTTAATCAAGTATTATTATCGGGTCCAAAACTACAAAAAGATATTATTCAAATATTATTACATTTTCGCCTTAACCCTGTGACGCTCACCTGCGATATTCAAAAAATGTATCGTGGTATAAATATCAACCCTGATCATCAAAAATACCAAAAAATATTTTGGCGGGTTAACCCTAATGAAAAAGTTTCCGTTTTTAAACTACGAACTGTCACTTACGGAGTGAACTGTTCACCATATCTCGCTTTGCGCACCCTTCAGCACTTAGCTGAATCCGAATATGATAACTACCCTCACGCTGCTAAAGTTATACTTAACGATACCTATATTGATGACGTCACTACTTCATGTAAAACGGTTCAAGAGGCGTTAAATTTGCAGCATGAGCTTACGGAATTGTTAGGAAACGCTGGCTTGAAATTACACAAATGGTCTAGCAATCGCTCAGAAGTGATCTCTCATTTAGATCCCTCCTTAGTCAACCCCGCAGTTTTATCTCTCGATTCGGATGACGTCACTAAGGTCTTAGGCCTGTGCTGGCATCCTTCCTACGACGAGTTTCGATTTAACATATTACCTAATCAGCAAAGCTGTACTAAAAGGACGCTTCTCTCTTTTTTAGCACGCTGCTATGACCCCCATGGGTATCTTACCCCAGTAACATTCACTTTAAAATATTTGATTCAACAAATTTGGTTACTTGGTATTTCCTGGGACGCCACGCCTACTTTAGAAATAGTTCGTCAGTGGACACTCTATCAATCTGAATTTCAAGTTTTAGAAAAATTTAGTTTACCCCGCCACATTGCCATCACCAACGCCGAATCCATCGATCTCTGTGGGTTTTGTGATGCGAGTGAACGAGGGTACGCATGCGTAATATACTTACGTGTCTTACGAAACGCTAAATATCACCTATATTTTGTTCTTGCGAAAAGTCGCATCGCTCCACTTAAAAAATTTGTTAGTATTCCGAGAATAGAACTTCTAGCCGCTACTCTTTTATCTGAGGTCTTAAAATACACATATGATATATTCATAAAAAGGTTCACAATAAATAATATTTACGCTTTTTCGGACGCAATGGTTGTTTTACACTGGATAAAATCCCATCCAAGTAAATGGAAAACTTTTGTCGCAAATCGTGTTAGTCTTATCCAAGATAATATTAATCCAGAATGTTGGTTATATACCCCCACCTTTCTCAATAGTGCCGATGTAGCCAGCCGCGGCTGCTCGCCGAGTGAGCTTTTAAATCATCCCCTATGGTGGGCCGCCCCTAGTTTTTTACAAGAATCTTTCGATAAATGGCCAACAAAAACCCCGCAAGTCAAAATAAATGACAGGTTAGAGACTGAGGAACGAAAAAATGTTGCTCTGATTTCTTGTGACCGAATAACGGAAAATTTTTTAGATTCGCTTTTAAATAATAAATCCGATTTTTACGCTATTCAACTACTTTTAGCCCGCAGTTTACGATTCATAAATAATTGTAGACTATCCGCAGACGTCAGAAAAAAGACAAATATAGATTATATCGATCTCTTTAATGCTTTAAAATGTTTGGCTAAGCACGAACAACAAAAATACTTTTCTGAAGTAATTCTTAACCTTCAAAACCAGAAAAAATGCATAAAACCCATACAAAAATTGAATCCCTTTTTAGACCAGGATGGTCTTATAAGAGTTGGAGGACGCATTCAACAAGCCATGACTATCTCTTACGGTCAAAAACATCCTCTTCTTTTACCCAAGGAAAGTAGACTTTCTTATATTTTTATTGAATATATGCACAAAAAATATTTGCATGTCGGAGTGCAAACAGTCCAATATCTCATTAGTCAAATTTTTTGGATTTTATCTGCCAAACGCTTAATTAAAACGGTTTTATCCAAATGTGTTCGTTGCTTTCGCGTCAAACCGCATTCTTATGAGCAAATCATGGGACAAATTCCGTCCTACCGCTTGATTCCACAAAAGCCTTTTACTTTTAGTGGAGTAGATTTTAGTGGTGCTATACCTATCACTCTCAGTAAACACAGAGGTGTAAAAACACAAAAAGCATATATCTGCCTTTTTATTTGTCTAAATACTAAAGCTTTACATCTCGAGTTAGTGTCAGATCTAACTTCGGACGCTTTTTTAGCTGCGCTACGTCGCTTTGTTGCCCGAAGAGGTTACATAAAAACTCTTTTTTCAGACAATGGCACAAATTTCGTTAAATCAAGCAAAGAATTGCTTGATCTTGCAAGAAATGCTTGCACGCAACAAGCTATCGCCTGGAATTTTATCCCTCCATCAGCTCCCCACTTCGGCGGTCTTTGGGAGTCAGGGATAAAATCAGTAAAAACTCACTTAATTCGTACCATTGGCTCGCAGATTCTGAGTTATGAGGAGTTGTATACGGTTCTTTGTCAAATTGAGGCGATTTTAAATTCTCGCCCCTTGACCCCGCAATCTACCGACTGTAACGATCTACAGGTTTTAACACCGGGACATTTTTTAACACATGGACCTTTAGTTTCTGTTCCTGATGAAGATTTTTCAAGTAAACCTGAGAATCGGTTATCGCGATGGAACTTGGTCCAACGAATACAAGCCGATTTTTGGCGTCGTTGGAGCCAAGAATTTTTACATACCCTTCAAGTACGAAATAAATGGTTGGAACCATGCGCAGAGCCAAAAATAGGTACCGTCGTTCTTATCAAAGACGAGTTATCACCGCCCCTTCAATGGCGGGTAGGTCGCATTATTGAAATTTTTAAAGGGCCTGATGGGCACGCTAGGGTGGCAAATGTTCGTACCGCGTCCGGTATCTTTAAATGACCTTTAGTCAAGCTTTGCCCCCTTCCAATTGATTCAGATTCACCTACCGAAAAATGATGCTCATTTTGGTGGGCCGAATGAACAAGTTTCCCAACTTGTTTTTATTTTTGTAAATAATTATATTCTCTAATTTTCACTTAAAATTCGAGAAGCTATCTCTCTTAGTTTTTAAATATTTTTGGGTTACATTTTCTACGCTTACAAGCGTTTTTAGAATATTATTTTGATTTACTTTACGCTATATCTTTCCATATTTTAAATTTAAACTTCGCGCGCTTCTCCCAGCAATGAAGGATTTGAGATAAGCGGCTAAATTCGGCCTAGCAGACGAAAACGCCGATTGTCTGGGCGAACAACTCAACCACGCGCCACGTGCAAGGAAAGTCACCGCACCGCTATTATTTTATATTAAAATTGTGGAAACTATTAATTTTACGCTTTAGTTTATTTGATATTAGTGTTTGGAACATTTTGAACTATAGAACAATGGAGAGTCTGGTACTTCGCGTATAATCGGGCTGGCCAGCCAAGTAGCTACGAAAGACATCTAATGGTAAGTCGTTTCTTGATAATTTTTCATTGCTACGCTATTTTTAGTAAATAAGTTTTTAGGCTCTTTTTTCCCTGTCGGAGCCCTGTGGAAAGATACAGTCCCTCTTAACTCCCACACGTTTTTCTCGAGCTATCTCGAGTGGTCCTTCGGTATATTTTATTTTCTACAGAAGGCCTGACCTCACCACATCGTTTTAGACCATATTTTCAAAATCGGAAAAAAGTCAGCACCCCGAAATTCTTTTGTTTATCTAACACAACAAAAAAATAAGTTATAATTGGTTTCTATCATATGGCTTGATCGCCAAAATTTTGAAATTGCATGGGTTTTTTTGTAAATTTATTTTGATCACGTGATCGTCGATTCACGGACTGCGAAAAAGGAAGATGAGAGAGACACAAGACGCTAGCGCTACCAAGTCCACTTTCAATCCCTGACTTCGCATGCGCAGATCTACCAATATTATTTACCTCATGTATTAGAATAGATGAATACAGGGTGATTTTCACTTGAATGATTCTAACCACATGAAAATAGAAAGTTTCAAAAACCTAACCTAACAAAACCTAATCAAATCTAACCGAACCGAACCAAAGGAAACTGAACCAATAGTTTTTTCAAAAAAAAAACTTTCCTGACTTCCTGCGCGGGATCCTAGAGGATGTGAATCCGAACCGAACCAAACCGAACCTAACTAAACTGAACCAAACCTAACCTAACCAAACTAAACTACAACACGTACTGCTAATTAGGTTTAGTTGGGTAGGGTTAGGTTTGGATAGGTTCGGTTCGGTACGGTCCGGTTCGGATTCACATCCTCTAGGATCCCGGGTAGGAAGTCAGGAAAGTTTTTTTTTGAAAAAAAAATATTGGTTTAGTTTGCTTTGGTTCGGTTCGGTTAGATCTGATTAGGTATCGTTAGGTTAGGTTTTTGAAACTTTCTATTTTCATGCGGTTAGAATCATTCAAGTGAAAATCACCCTGTACATCTATTCTAATACATGAGGTAAATAATATTGGTAGATGATCTACGCATGCAAAGTCAGGGATTGGAAGTGGACTTGGTAGGGCTAGCGTCTTTTGAGAGAGACAGACGTGGCCTGTCGTGCAAAGCAGAAACCTAGTGAGTCAAAAACTAGTGTTTTGGGAAATAGAGTTTGAAGTTTATTTAACTACATACTAACCATAGTTTATTTAACTACATAGTAACTACATTCAACTTCCTTGTTCTTTAAGATAGCCACATTCTAGAAAAACTCTCTGGTGCCGTTTTTTACGGTTATTTCAATGATATAAAAATCTCATTTTCGAGTAAGTCGAGTTACTAGGTTTTTGCTTTGCACGCCAGCGGTACTCTCTGATAGAAATCTGTAATTTTTTCTTAATTCTTAATTTAGTTTTGACATCAATTACGCAGCGGCGCTGTTAGACTAGGACAGCTGTTTTTGACTTTTCCAGTCAAAACAAATATTTCTAACCCAAGAAAAATAAAACACTAAATAAAAATTGATTTAAACGAAAAGTACAGGCTGCTTTCTTTTTTACAAACGCAAATACTGGTACCTGTGAATAAAAAATTCTACGAACCACAATATAGCTGGCAAAACGAGGTTTTCAAATTTAGATTGAGAAAGTACATTCCCGAAGTAGTATCAAAGTTTGTCACAATTTTTGAGAAAATAACATAGTACATATACCTCAAAAGCGACAGCAGCTAGTTGTTTTCACAAATAAATTGAAAATTTCATTTTCAACAAAAATAAATTTACCTCAACACCCAGAATGACTAGGTCTTTTCCTATGGATAGCTGTACATGCCTCCTGGCGAAAATTTGTTTTTTAAATAAGACAATTTGTAGTATTACCAGAGACAATATAAGAAAGAAAATAAAAAATTGTTAGAAGTCAGGGTGCAAGCATAACAGAGATGTATGGACATGCATTTTTGTAAACGATAAGGTAAAGTTTTGATCAATTGTATGTTTACTGCCTTCAATAAGAATCTTCTTTTTTATGCTATTATTGGAGATAACATATAAGAAATAAAATAAAAAAAACTGTAACTTAAAACCTGTATAAAAAAAATCTACTTTACCCAGTGACTCCTATCCCTCGATAGCCAGCTCTTAGATCAATAAACAATGCCCCCATATAATAAACAAAGATACCAGGAAATGATGTAACTCTATATTCATAAAAATTCTACTATACCTATTAGGGACATTTTGAAACACTTTGACAATTGTTATCGTTATAGTTGTTGTCTGGGTATCACAACTTGAGTTGAATTACTTTATTTGCCTGACTATTTTTGCACTTACCTTAAGTAGAATCTTCTTTAATTAAAGAATAATGCTTTTAAGCTAATTTTTCTTTAAAAAAATACCAAAATGCACAAACTTAGAAGTTGACTGTGGTTAATAAGCACTTCATTATAATTATTGGGATTTTTATTGTTACTTAGTAGTTATTTACTTTTTCGTCACATTTACGTCTAACAACTGACCTCAAAGTGTGTAAAGTTTGGTAGTTTTTTTAATAAAAATAAGCTTAAAAGTTTTATTTTTTAATTGAGGAGGATTCTACCAATAGTAAGTGTAAAAATGGCCAGGAAAACAAAGCCAAATTAGTCAGGTTGTGAAACCTTAAAAATACTCTGCCAATCTATGGGCACCTAAGCTCACACTAGGTGCTATAGTTATAGTGTAAGCTAATATAATCAAAAACTGAAATATATTTTATTCAACTCCAGACTCAATTACCTTTCGTTTGATACCACACAAGCCATGTTTTGACTTAAACTCAAATTTTTTAAATCTACCCCCACCCCTTAAAAAAAAACGAAAATGTATTTTGTTTAACTCCAGACTCAAATACTTTTCGTTTGATATCACACACGCCATATTTTCATTTAAACTCTAATTTTTGACATCTACCCCCACACTTTTTTTTTAAATAAACTAAAATTCATTTTGTTTAACTCCAGACTTAATTACCTTTCGTTTGATGTCACACACGCCATATTTTCACATAAATTCTAATTTTTGGAATCTACCCCCACCATTTTATTTGGCTTGCGTTCGGTGGATTTTGTTCATTTTTAAATGGGCCCATCACGGCCCAAGACCCAACTTTTAACTTAACCGTAAAAAAAAAAAAAAAAACTTAGGTATTAAATTTCATTAAAATCGGACTAGCGGTTTTTGAGTTATGCGGGTTGGTCGTTACAGACAGACAGACAGACAGACAGACAGACAGCAAAACAAAAAAGTTTCAAAATCATCTGAAACGCAAAGATATATAAAAAATTTTGAAATCGGAGCAACTTTTTTTTTCTTGAAAAAATCAGGATCACCATAGCTCACACTACTGATATAGTAGTAGTGTGAGCTAATAACTATAACAATAACAGTTGTCAAAATTTTTAGAGTTTTAAAATGTCCTTATTATCTCTGTCTTTCCAACTAAAAATATAATGGGTAGATGTAAACTCCAGTTCAAAAAAATTGAGACAAAATTTACTGACAGTTTGATGAGTCTGACATTTAAATGTTAATTGTAATGTTACATTTGTCAATAAAAAGTGTCTCAATTATTTTGCATTGGAGTTTTATGTACCTATGAGAACTTTCTTGGTGTGTTCATTGAACATTTTTTAAAACAACCTGTTCTACATTTTTAGGTCGTTTTTGACAAAGCATGTTAAAAGTTATCAGGTAGGATATTTCAGTTCAAACCACATTTTAGGTTAATTTAGATCAAGTTTTGATCAGGGTGTTTATTCTTGATTGTCTGTACCGTGAGGTGAGTGCTCACCTTGTGGATTCATTTCCCCGTGTAATAAGGTGGTGAAATCATTTCAAGTTCACCCGTGAAAGTGAACTTTTCACTCACCTCACCTCACAGAAAGTAGAGATTAACCATCCAGATCTGATAAAACTCACCCTTCAATTTGTTTTTTTTTAAACAAGGCAAAAACAGATTTTATTGTTTGCAGAGGAGTTTTGTGTTTCTCTCAGAATGTAAGTATCAACAACCAATAAAAACATTTTATTAAAAAAAGAAAACCCGAGAGAAAACCATATTCTTACCTACTGCATATTTATGTTTTCTTGGAACATAGATTTGTTCAAAAATATTATCTTTTAACAAAAACACTTTATTTAAACACAAAAATATTTACGATCATTTTGGCCTCCTAAAAGAAAAACAGGAAGCTAATATTTTTTAAAGAAAATATCAATTTTTTTTTTAATTAAAAAAGTTTTGAAACAATTTCTAATTGAAGAAAATATTTTGGGACAATTTCCTTCCCCTCCTTCAAACAAATTTTAGAAACTTTATAGTAGTACATAATTTGACATAGGTGCAGAGGTGCACTACAAAAGAAGCTCAGAAAAATTACTTTTACATTTATTTATTATTTAAAAATATTTATTATTCTATTGCTACAAATAACAAATATATTGCTGCCGATTTATTGTTTTTTTTTAAATAAATTACAGCATAGTAATAAACATAGAAAACTTCTTAACAGGAGCTTGAAAAAAAAATGATTAGAAAATATCGCTGAAAATACACTCTACTACAGTTTTAAAAAACAACCAATTATTTTTTATTTAGCAAAACTATTTTCTAACATTTAAATTTACAGCCTACTCAGTTATTATTATTATAAATTTACATTCTATATTCTTATAAATAAACTCTAAAATAGTTCTATAATCAAATTCAAAATAATTGAGACACTTTTTATTGACTGTTTGACAGATGTGGCATTATTAATAATCTTTAAATGTCAGACTCGTCAAACTGTTAGTAAATGTTGTCTCAATTTTTTTGAATTGGAGTATATAGAGCATACACACACAAACAGTTAGGTTAGGTTAAATTTTTTATATTATTCTTTATAGAAAACTAATTTTCAATAATATAAGTAACAGTCAAAACAAATTTGCTTACAAAAGGTTCAAACTTAATAATATAATATATGGTCGTTGATTTACTGAAAACTGATTTGTGTTCAAAATAACATTTTACAGAAAAGACAAAAAAGGTCTATGATGCCAATTATAAGCTGTCTGGATCCTTTTTTTATCCTTGCTTCAATTAACGTTATTATTACATTTTTGCAAATAATTTTATATAGGATATCAATTATGACTAGGGTTAATTGATTATGCAAAAAACTCATTTTTGAAACAAATGTCACATATCAGGTTTCATCGAACCAACGACGATGTACTAGTAGCTCCTGTAATTTGTTGTGGAAATTTTAAACTGTTGATTTTGAGTACCTGATTTCTTATGGAGTGTGAACTTGTATTGCACTTAGTAAATCCAAATAGTCAACCACCATCATTATTTCTGAAAAAAGAAATTTATCATGAACATAAAAAGCACATTATACACGAAATTATAAAACTGGCACTTTTTACAAAGCAATTCATCAAATTGTAGAGAAAAAATCCCCAAGAAAATAATAATAATACAGATGTATTTCGCTGCAATAAAAAAAATAATATTAAATGTATCTTTTAATATACAGGCCGTTTCAACAAAAACTTAACAGAGGCCTTTTGGGGCACTTCAAAAATCCACGAACACGTGGATTTTGTTTGCAAGGGGACCCGTTTTGGCCATCATGCATTCCCTCCGAGGGGTATTCTTTACTAATATATTTTGGATATGAAAAGTGGGTCTAATGATACCTTGCTTTGAAGGTCGTTTGAATATCTCTACAACCGTGTAAAAATTTTGAAAAGATTTTGATTTTATATTTTTTAGATTTAATATGAATAAATATGAAAATTTGAAGGCAAATATGTCAAAAACTAATCAATAGATTTTAAAATTTTTACATTGTTGTAAAGATATTTAAGAAACCTTCAAAATAAGGTATCACTAGGGGCAAAGCATACCCCGTAAAGGACATGCATGCTACAAAAATTTCAAGAAAGCTAAAAAGTGTCCCCCTTGGAAACAATATCGACGGTTCCAAGGGTTTTTTCAAATTCTATCAAGAAATATCTGAAAAGGTCTTTTTGTTGACACACCCTGTATATGGTTACATGGAGGGTTACTAAAAGCAGATATTCCTTTCTAATGGGGAGGATTTTGACTTTGCAGAGCTGGGTGTAAAGGAGAGTTTACACATGCATGGATTTGCTGGCACCAGTAAAAACTGGCGCGCCAGTAAGTTAAATTTGCAAGTGTAAACACCGACTTGCACACAAGTTATTTTTTTGCATGCATGTATCAAAAAAGTCTGCAGCTGACTGAATTTGCTGGCGCCAGTGGTGACGCATGTGCGCAGAAAAAGAAAATTTTCATGTGTAAACAAGTGCTTGCACGTCGGCTCGCCAGTTTTAAGTCCATTATTTTACATTATTTTTTATTTTCATTGTGTTTGAGCTTCAAAATTTTGCTTATTGTTGTTTTTATAGCCCATTATGGCTAAAAAAAAAGTGGTCAGCAGAACTGACCATACAGTTTCTTGAAGGCTATGAATGTTTGGCCTGGCTAACTTTAGGGATAAGTTTTGAAATTGTACATATTTTGGCACACGAGAAAGAAATTGCAATGATGCAAAAGAATCTCCTGTTGCATGATATCTTAATGTCACTTCCAATTTCAATTTTGGGGTTAACGCATCTCTCATGTGGGTATCCATTTTTATAATTCGTGGCGTCACACACCCTAAAAGAATATCAAAATGTTGCTTTGTCATTCGAAGATGGTTTTTATAGCTCGCAGGATCTTCTGCTGCAAGTTCTCCTAAAAGTTTTTCGGAAGCACCCAAAGTAGATCGACGATCAATCCATGCTTTAACCCAGATACAGCCTTTTCGTTGTTCCTTTTTCTGAATCTCTTTTATTTTTTTTTTTAAATTAAAGTTTAGCGACTATTTTGCAGGCTTCCGAGAGTTTAGCCGACATATCGCGTATCGTGTACACTTTAAAAATGAAACTGGCGTGCCAGTCTTTTTAATTTTCGCACAATAGTGTAAACCTTTACTGGCGTGCAAATAGAACTGGCGCGAACACTGGCGCCACTAAATTCATGCATGTGTAAACCCACTATAATAGTATGTCAACTCGAATTTTTGCAAGAAGAACTAAGTTTGTTAGGGTCTAATAATGTCAAAAATATAATTTAGATAAAATTTATAAATGTTCTAAAAACTCACACAAGCATAGATAACAAAGCAAAATTATCATTCCAGCTTCCCTTATTTTTGTCTACTCTCTTTGTTCCTTCAGTATAAAGATGAAAATCCAATGTAACATAGCAATGTTCATCCCCAACTGGATTTTTCCTAAATTAAGAAAACAATAATTTTACTACATTTTTATGCAACTTACGATGGTTTCTAGTTTTTAGTTTGATAGCTATTGTTTTAATTTACAGGTTTTTTTATTCTTAATAGCTTTAAATATATTTTTGTTTCTAAAACTTATTAAAAGGTCACATCAAAAGATATGTATGCTTTGGATTTATAAATAACAGGTCATTTCATACCAAATTAACCAGCCTCCAGTATTCATCAACTCCGATTTTAATGATTTTTGGTACAGTTATACTTACCATTAATAGACTGAAAAATCAAAAATTTCAGATTTTTTTGACAAGTAGTTCTTTTAAATATTTTTTTAAATTGCAAGTTTGACCTGACAAAAAAAAAATATCTCAAACAAAAAATAGAAGTCAGGGTGCAAGCATAACATAGATATGGGGGGCATGCATTTTTTAAAATATGTGATAAGGTAAAGTTTTGACCAATTGTACGTTTATTGCATATAACAAGAATCTTCTTTTTTTATGCTATTATTGGAGACAACATAAGAAATAAAAAAAAATAAAAAATCATAACTCATAACCTGTATAAAAAAATTTACTTTACCCAGTGACTCCTATCCCTCCTCCCTAGGGACATTTTGAAACTGTAACAGGGGCCTGCGTATGACAGTGGTACTGTCACCTCAAGTGGCCAAGGCTTAAATGTTGTAAGCTACCAACTTAGGCTACAACTTGGCGGTTCTTGGAGGAAAAGTATGCTATAAACGTTTTTCTCAAATGTATAACTAATGTAGGATAATCATACATACCTTTTCAATTTTCTTCTTGTAGCTTCACACTTTCACTTCTTATATTTATTAATTGAATATGAACTTTTTACTACTATTAAGCTTTTGTATTCAAATATTTACACTTCTTAAACTTTTAGGTTTTATAAACCTTTCGTATGTTTGTTGTAAATATATTTATTTATCAACGTTTTAAACGTTGATTGAACTGGTGAAACTGTTCAATCAACTGTTTAATTTACTTAATTTACTGTTTAGGTTTGGGGTAAGTTATTGATTAAAAATGCCGATTTTAGGGCAACTAATGGTTTGTATTTTGATGTTAAAAAAACCATAAAACAGTTAAACACATTATTTTAAAACACTGGAAACAGTAATAATTAATAGTTTTAAAATTAATAAACTCGAAAAGAAAAGACTAAAATAATTATGAATAATAAAGATAATAGCTTATACAAAGTTAAAATAATTGATAAATTTCCCCAGTTGAAATAAAACCCCCCTTAAGGAGTGTGAATGAAAGCGTAACGTACCAAGCGAAGCGCGACTAAAGAGTGAGCTCCCTCCCGACTCGAAAGTTTCAGTACCCTGCTCTCTAGACATTCTCAGCTTGCCGCTAGCTGATTGGTCTAAAATGTAAGCTTTCTTTAACGGTTCTCTTATCCAAGACACGCTGCTCTACAGACATGCTTGGCTTGCCGTTGTCGTGCTTTGAAACTCAAGCTCTCTCGCATTGGCGAGAAAGGCAAAGGACAAAACACCACCGCAATCTGACAGTGTGTTTCTTAAAAGTTGAAAATAGTTTAGCTAATTTGTTTCCGGTTACAAAATATGAATTATTTTGATGTTAGTGGCTCAAAGGACATATTAGCCGAATACAACTTTTATTAAAATACAGCGAACCTGAAAACATGCCTAAAAACAAGTCGCCGGAGTTGCCATAAATTTTACTTAATCTTAACCTAGGCTTGCATATAATTAATGCTTGTTGATGTCAGAACAATATTTAATTAAAAATCTTTAAAAACTTATAAATGGCAAAAATACCATTTATATTCAAATCCCGTTTTGTTACATCACTCCCCCTGATTAAGTATAAACAATTTTTTTTAAACGCAAGTCGAAATAAAATGGTTTATAACAACAAACATTAAGTAGTGCAGACAACACAATTCTAAACTAAAACTACAACACTCTTCGTTTCCATTTTTCTTCTCTGGATATCTGATGGTCAACAAACATTCTGGCTGGAAAAAACTTGAAGTTCCATTCTGGAACAAAACAGCAACACTGGATCAGGTACAACATCTTAGATCAGCTAGTCAGCAACAAACATGGTGAACGATCAGTAGAGTCCAAACAGTACTGAAAGAATCAGAATATCAGTGCAGCTTAATAACAACGATAACTTAAACTAAATGAGGGCAAAATAAAATTGACAAATAAACCGGAAAATATATAGAAATATATAATTTTAACACACATTGTTTGAAAACTACTACATTAAGGTATATATTATATACAAGCTTATGCAGAAATTTGTGGAGACAAAAAAAAAGTGATTTAAGTTAACGTAAATAAATTAAGGGAGTCTCCAAACCAAACCGTTTCCTCCATAGTGTTAAACAAACACTAGGTACGCAGCAAGAGCTGAGTTTCCACATTGGCCATCTTTGAAACTAAGGGTGAACAGCAGACTCTGTATTGAATTTGGAAAGAAGCATCCAATTGCAGGTTTGCACAGCGACGGTAAGAAGACGTCGATTGTAGTGATGATGGCTGCTTGGCAGATCTAATGACTTTAATGGTGGAATGGCTGCTTGGTTGATTAAACTGTTTGTGGAAGAAATTTGTTGGATGGTTGACAGCACTTTGCAATAGCTGACCTAAAAATAAAATAATTTTAATACAAGAAAAACAATGTTTTCAATAACAATAAACCAACCTTATGTAAAACAAAATTATTTGTTTAAAAAAAATATTATTTAAAAAATAAAAAAAATTGAAATTTTTTTGATTTTATGATTACATCTCATAAATAAGTTTTAGGTGAACTAAAACTAGTTAGACGGTAAAGAACCTACAAAAGGTTGTCTAACCCAAAAAACGTGTTTGCATAAAAAACAAATTTTACAACAAAGATAAAAGCAAGAAATTACAAACACTGAAACATTAAAATATTAAAATTGATTATTTTAAAACTTTAAAATATATTTATACCGAATAAAAAAAAATACGTTTAATTGACAATATTGTCAGGAATGCAAATAACCCCTGACTATGCCACTGTACGAAAGCATCTTGGAAAAGCGACAAACACAATTATGGTTCTGTTGTGATAAGAAAGTGGTTCCGTCTCCCTCCAAAATAGAAAACATTTGGTTGCCGCCTACCACACAGCAGATGGTTATGGCGAGAAAAACTATTAAAAAGTCGAGAGTGGGAGTCGTAATGGTTGAGCGTGGGGATACAGCAAGTAGCGAGAGGGTTTTCCCTTTAAAGTGATTGGACGTGGAAATACTGTGAGATAAGAAAATGATGTCTATAAAATGTATTTTATCTCTGTTTTTGTTTAGCTTATCTTGTTTAGCTCATTAGCTAGAATGTAAAGTAAATTTTAGGATTATCAGCAACGCCACTGACTTGGTTCCTCCAAGCTCTTTAAAGAGGGGATAATGGATTATTTAGGTCCAACCTACCCTTTATAAAAACCCAAACTTTGAGAAGACAAGTGGGTAGTTACATTCTAAGTTTTGTTGAATTTAACTAAAACCTCTAAAATTAATTGTTAGTAAAAAAACATAAGATTTTTATATTTGAAGAATATTTTGAAGTTTGTTATTTTGGTAAGTTAAAGTTTTATTTTAATATTTTGGGTCTTGTTCGTTTTATAGGTCATAAGAAAAGTCTTGTAACAATTTGCAAATTGCAACAGTTTTATTTTGTGTTCATTAAAGTTTGTAACGTTTTTAAAACTGTTTCATATTTATTTCATTCACATAAGAGATCTACTACGGTATCCTCGTTCAAGGGTTCGATTTAAAATAAAATCCTACCCGACAATATTTGACAAAATTTAAGTTGGTTTATTGCTTTCAGTGTAATAAAAAAAACAACCCTACCAGGTTAACACAATAAACTTTAAGACAAGCATGGAATACTCTATCGAAACAAGAAAAAACATATACAAATAACTCATCTGATAGAAAGAACAACTGAAAAAAAATACAAATAAGTAAAAACAAACACAAAATGATACAAAAACTGAAATACAAGTTTTTATCATAGGTAAGATTTTAATGATACAACAATTTTTACATTTTATAAAGAAAATCAAATAGAACAGATAGAATAATCTCAAATGAAACAAATCCACATAGATTTTTTTTAATAGAACAAATTCAAATATAATATTTTTTTACTAGAACAAATCAAAACATATTGATTCAATTAAGAACAAATCAAAATAATTCATTATATAACAAATCAAAATATAATTCAATATAAAACAAATCAAAATATAATATTTCAATAGAGAAGAAATCAATTTAAAAAAAATTAAAGAACAAATATAAATAGAACAAATCCAGCCAGATGAATATACACATTTTCAAAATTACTTAGAATAAAGCTCCTCCCAGAATTTTTACAGTTTTTCCGAATTTTCTTTAAAATTTCTCTCCTGAAACATTATTTTTTCCAATTTAAACTATTCTTTCTTAGATCTTTTTCTACTAAATTTCGCTTTCAGTAAATAAAAATAACATTTTTCGTTTTTAGATTGATTTTCGGTGTGACTTTAGTATGTTTGAAAATGATAAGTTGGGTTTTTCATTTTCTAATTAATTTCCATTTCATTTTATTTTACTTTCCAATAAAATGCATACATCGAGCACATATCAATTTTGCCATACCATGTAGCCATATCAAAGTTACGTTAAAAGAAAATTCTAGAACGCTTTAATTCAAAAATACTTCCCTCTCACATATTTACTCAACCGATAGTATTAGACTTTTGTCATTTATAAAAATACCTCAAAAATTACTAAACAATTTTAGAACAAATAGTTCTTAAAAACTTTCAACTTGATGTGTTGGTCATTTACAACCCAATACAAACAATAAAATCCTGAAATAAAAAGAAAATATTAATTAAGTAAAATTTTTGAGGGAAGTCGAAGAATCGTAGACCTCTACAGTTGTTATATGTCATGGTCTTCACCTATAAAAGAAAACGAAGTTATAACACTAATTTTATACATGGTTTAAACAAATATAATAAAACTTTTTCTTTAAAACATCATTTAATGAATTTATTATGCTTTTGACATAGTGTTTAGACACTATTATTTTTCGTTTCATTAAAATATATATATATATATATATATATATATATATATATATATATATATATATATATATATATATATATATAATATACAGGGAATGTTTTTGCGACATATGTACTTGTGTCATTCAGTTTATTTGCTTGAAACAACTTGCTCAAAGCTTTGATTACCTGCTTTTAGGTGCTTATGATTTTATAAATTAATTTTTATAAATTAAAAGCAACATTTTTTTTTTATTTAGTCGGTTTAGAACGTTTTTCTACGTTGTCCGACGCCTATTCTCCACCTCCTTCGATCCTGACAATCATCTTCTGTCAGATTTTTTTGACTCATTGATCTTTGGATTGACTGTTGCCATTCTAGTTTAGGACGCCCTCTTTTTCTGCTCCCTATTGGTTGCCATTCTAGGACATGCTTTGGTAATCTTTCGTCGTTCATCCGTTGTACATGGCCGTACCATATCAGTTGTCTTTTAGTGATGTCATCCGTTATGCTTCCCCCGATTCCCATTCTTTCTTTTATGATCTCATATCTTATGTGATCTATTTTAGATATTCTCATTGATCTTCTTATTGCATCCATTTCGACACTTTCCATTTTTATTTTGTATTTTTCTGTTACGCGACAAGTCTCTATTCCATACAACAGCGTGCTTTTGACCATTGTTTCATATATGTTAAATTTTACATTCTTTTTTATCTCTCTGCTCCATAAAATACTGTTAAGACATCCAATAACCTTTTTTGCTTTTACTTTTCTTTTTTCCAGTTCTTTACAGTCTGTTCCTGTCTTATCAAATGTGACACCCAAGTATACATACTCATTGCATGGAGATATTACTTGTCCATTGTCTAGTTCTAACTCACTGGATTCGTTTCCAATACATAAGTACTGTGTCTTGTCCACGTTCACTGTTAATCCCCACTTTTGGTATTCTTCCATTAACTTTCTCATCATATACTCCATGTCCTCTTTATCATTAGCTACAATTACATGGTCGTCAGCAAACTGTAGTGTGTATATGGTAAATCGGTTGTTAAGTTGTATTTCCATGCCGTGCACTTTCCGTTTCCAGTTTTTTAGAGCTACTACGATATATATTTTAAAAAGAGTTGGAGAAATACAACATCCCTGTCTTAAGCCTTTTGTTACCCGGAATTCTTTTGAAAGTCGATTTCCAATTTTAATTTTAGATTTTGACCCTTTGTATAGTTCTTTTATCGCTTTTATGTATGTATGATTAATATTAGTCTGCTCTAGCACTGTCCATAGTTTTTCTACTGAAACGGTATCATATGCTTTTTGTAGATGCACAAAGGTAACATGAGTCTCTATATTTCTGGCGCTCCTTTTCTCAATTACTTGTTTAAGACAAAAAACATTATCACTACAAGATCCGCCTGCACGAAACCCACTTTGCTCTTCTTCTTCTTGTTCATGAAAATCCTTCTCTATTAGATCTCTAAGAATCCTACCGTACATTCTACTGAGAGTGCTAGTTACTGAAATTCCTCTGTAATTGTTGCAATCCAGCTTGTTTCCTTTTTTATGTATTGAGGATATGAATGCAATTTTCCAATCATCAGGTACTGGATGTCCGTTTATGCATTGATTGATAATATATGTGAGATTTTCGATTAGTTTCTCTGATCCATATTTGAGCATTTCAGCATATATTCCTCCAGGTCCGCTAGCTTTTCCAGATTTAAGCTTTTTAATACTATTTTTTATCATTTCTTTTTCGATGATTACTTCCTCTCCGTGTACTTCTATGTCTCTCCTCGGAGAGGCTGCCAGATATTCGGGTCTCGTTTCCTGCAGCAGTCCCTTGTAGTATTCTGTCCATTGTTCTGGTTTGATGATCTGGATGTTTACTTTTTCTTTTGTTGGGTTTTTTACTGTAGAAATGAATTTCCATACTTCAGAACTCTGCCTACCTCCTACGTGTGTATTGATATCGTGGCATTTGCGCTCGAACAGTTCATTTCTTTCTGTGCGTATCAAATTTCTCAGCTGTCTTTTGGTTTCCCTGTAGATTTCTAGGTCTCTTTGTTCTTTAGTACTGAGCCATTTCAAGTATGTGCGTTTTTTCTCTTAGACCATTTCCTGTATTTTTTCCGTCCACCACATCTTCCTGCTATTTCTATTATCTTGGTATCCAACAGCTTCGATGCTTGCTTCCTTCAAGCTTTTTATTATGTATAAAGCGATTGGGCTTATTTTTATCGTTTGCTTTTTTTTTAAATAATACAAAAGCCTCTTTTAAATTTTTATCAAGGTTTCCATTTGATGGAACAAGTACTGCTAGTATACATTTCTTTGCATTCGAACATCTCTTTCAATTAGGGCTGGCAATAAGTGATTAAAATAAAAGTCGGTCAATGGCCTTTTTATTTTATTCTCAAAAAATCCTGTTTTTTTACAGATAGGCTGAATAAACAAAGGCTGGTCTTGGCTTACAAATACGACAAAGAAGCAAACGTCCTTTTTGGCAATGTGCAGTTGTCCTTGCACTTGGAAAAAGTAATTATGCCGCTCTTTAAGTTTAATGATTCTTCGACCGTTTTCCTCGATTTCCTGGAGGTAATCCACTTTCTTTTGACGAACTGCTTCTTGCAACGTAAGCTTTAGCTTCGCAGCTGTGTAGCAACATTTTACCTCAATGATTCCATTACGCCCGATCATTCCATCTGGGGTAGCAGAAAGGAAATTAAGCCTTTCATCAATAAAAAGGCCACAGGGACTTATAGATGTATGCTTTTGTTCTTCAAACATTCTAATCGCAGCTGCTTCATGCCTTTTTCCAAACTGCACTGAGGGAGCTTTAATTTCTTTGGTATATATTATATCCTTAATAATATTGACTGGGTCTGTCGTGGCCCTTCGGTGAGTAACTCTACCAAAACTTGATGCAAATAGGCGCAATTTGCGGTGTTGAACAAAAACTGGATTGTTCCACTGTCGTCTTGTTTGGGCTTCTATATCAGTAATCTGATGACATTTATCTTTTTAAGCAACCGCTGTTTCTCTGACTCAAATTCCGCAGCAGTAAATCTTCCCGGGTCAGCATGGCGTCCATATGCATTTTGTCGCGGCTGCTGCGTATTGCTTTCGTCTTTGCATTTTCTTTTCCTTCCTTGTAGCCCCTCACTAGCGCAGCGTAAAGCTAAGGCGAGATTTAAATCTTCCATATGCTTGGTGAAATGAACTCCAGGCTCGCGCTCTGTTGCATCCTCCCAAGACTTTACCTGCCATGCTGGCCCTTCATTATAACGTAAGACGGAGCAAAATACTCTGGTTTCAAAGGAACCTCTTGTCATTAAATTTAACCTTTTCCCAGAGTTATACTTACACAGTACAGAAAAAAACTGTTCTGCCCTGTTATTTGTCTCATTGGCTAGTAGCTTATGGGCCTGAGCGATAACATGCCTTTGGACAGTTTCATCAAGATACATTTGCAATCCGGTTTGTTCCATTTTCCTTAACAGTTCCACGTCTTCTATGGTATTGACTTTATTACAAAATGCATTGTCACATTTTATGTGATTGCCAAATGGGTGACGCGACACTGACTCCAAGTGCCTCTTTAACAATTCTACATCTCCATTCGCATTTAAGTATACAATTATGGTTGCTAAAAGCTCCATTCCGGCAATCCTGGCCTTGGTGAGAATTTTTTTAGCCTCGGCACTAATAGCCATGTCTTTTTGTAACTCATACAATGATTTTCCAAAGTTTTTAATAAGATGATTTCGACAAAACACTTTGGTAACTTGATGTCCATAAGTAACTTCTTGTTGTATTTTAGCGTAAGAGTTGCTATCCCCATCGGCAATAAACTCCTTATACCTCAAGCCGTGCATTTCAATACTTTTATTAAAACCTTCCACCAAAATATCCGCTTCCATTGCAGGGGAGGATCCATCTCAGTTTTTAAAACATCTGTGCGCAGGAGCTTTCATATTTTTTTCTTCTGCTTTTACGCAAATTATACAGAATTTGTTTCGCACGCCGATAAAAAGCACCTTCTTGGAAAACTTGCCCATAATCACAGCGGCACCAGATAACGCTGTGTATCTGTGGCCATAGGAGCGTGTACTCCATCCGCCATCTACATAAACTGTGACCCAAGGAATACCATCGTCATCGACGTGGTTTTGCCTTAGAGCCTCCTCTCTTTCTTCCTTACCTGCCTGTTCCATTGATTTTATACAACATTGTTCCCATTTATCATGCAACTTATTTTCTATATTATAATACAACCTTTTGTTAATAGGAGGTATATCCATAATGGCTGCTGATTCTGCCACTGTCTGATAGCTGTTGCCTCTTACTAAAGCAGACAATACACCAGCAGTATTTAAAGTGGAAGAAACGGTTGGATTTTGTGAGGCAACTGATGACGAAAAATGGCAGGCATTGCATCTTACAGTAAACTTTGAATCCAACCCAATTCTTTTTTCCTCTTTTACCTACAAAAATTATTCTAAAATACTACTTTTTCTAGTCATCTTCCTTTTGTTATAAAGCCCTACTTTAATTAAAATAAATGCACCAACTAACTTTTTAATTTATTTTAATGGGATTTTGAACCTGTTTTCCATGCTAATGTGACATTTTTTTGCGTTTATCACGTTGTTCATAACGTGCAGCAAAATTTTTAAGAATTACCTGCAAAACACCTTCAGCGCATGTTTCAGAGTGCTCTTTTTGCTTGACCATGTACACATTTAATACATATTCCGCATTCATAATTCTATTTCCCGAAACTTGTCCTGGCGTCAAAGGGCTGTCTGCATCCTCGTCACTATCATTCCTAAAAATACTCTGCCAATATATGGGCCCCTAAGCTCACACTAGGTACTATAGTTATAGTGTACGTGTGAGCTAATATAACTAAAAACTGAAATATATTGTATTTAACTCCAGACTAAATTACCTTTTGTTTGATACCACACAAGCCATGTTTTGACTTAAACTCAAATTTTTGAAATCTACCCCCACACTTAAAAAAAACAAAAAACTAAAATGTATTTTGTTAAACTCCGGACTCAATTACCTTTCGTTTGATATCACACACGCCATATTTTCACTTAAACTCTAATTTTTAAAATATACCCCCACCCTTTTTTTTTAAATAAATTAAAATGTATTTTGTTTAACTGCAGACTCAATTACCTTTCGTTTGATATCACACACGCCATATTTTCACATAAACTCTAATTTTTAAAATCTACCCCCACCCTTTTTTTTGGTTTCTGTTCGGTGGATTTTGTTCATTTTTAAATGGGACCATCTCGGCCCAAGACACAGCCTAGGTACCAAATTTCATTAAAATCGGCCAAGCGGTTTTTGAGTTATGCGCGTTGGTCGTTACAGACATACAGACAGACAGACAGACAGACAGACAGACAGACATACAGACAGACAGACAGACAGACAGACGGCGCAACAAAAAAGTTTCAAAATCATCTGAAACGCAAAGATATATAAAATTTTTTGAAATCGGAGCAACTTTTTTTTTCTCGAAAAAATTAGGATCACCATAGCTCACACTACTATAGTATAGTATATGTGTGAGCTAAAATCTACATATTAGCACTTTCTTTTGTTTCAAGCTGAATGCAATAAACAAGATTTCTTGAAATGTATAAGAAGATAATTTTGGAAACCTATAAAAAACCAAATAGAATAGAAAATTACAAAATCCACCTTTTCTGATTTAGTCATACTTACTCCTGAAAAATGTTGTCTATATCAATTTCTTCTTCATTGTTTTCCTGAAAATCATCATGGTAGGTGGGTTCATTTTCTTCTGCGTCTTCATTTTCCCTGAAATTTAATCAAAAAAGATTATAATTTCAGGGTATTTAGTGTGGCCTAATTTATCGCCATTTTAAGGAAAGCTTAATGAACCAATTAGCTTTTTATTTAAATCCAAATTCTATAAAAATTAATTAAAGTTAAGTTATCCTTACTCCTGAAAAATATCTTCATTTTCATGATAATTGTCATCTTCGCCGTCATCCTCAAGATCTGAGTCTGAGTAGGTAGTCTCATTTTCGTCAGCATCCTCATTTTCCCTATAGCTAAAAAAATTAAATGGACTAGATAATTAAAATTATATATTAGTTAAAGGACCTTGGCAATCATTTTGGCCCACTTCATTTTATGGATAGAAGCTTACTTTGCTAAACTTTTTTCAGTCCAGTCCAATAGCGCAAGCTACAAAGTTATGAAATTTAGGGTCTTTAATTTAAAAAAATTGATACTAGAAACTCACGTTTTGTAAATGTCCTGTATATAATTGTTATTGTTACAATAATCAACATTTTCTTCATCCTCACTCATGTTTGGTTCATCATCATCCATGTTTTCAACATCATTATATTCCAAGTTCTTATCATCATTAGCATCAGCTAAATCCAAGATCCAATCAGATACAATTTCATCTCTAAAAAGTGTCAGAAAACAAATAATATAAAATTTGAAAAAATAAAAACCATAAGCCTGCCAATCTAAATAAAAATAAGCACCTAACCTTTGTACAATAGGACTAGGACAAGCCTAAAAAAAAGGTAAATTATTATGATTATTATGTGCAACTTAGTACACATTTTTCCATCACAGGCCCTTTCATAAATGCATTCTAACATTAGGAAATATTAAGTGCACCCTGTTCAATTTGTTCTCAATTATAAACCCACAGTAAAAATATTCAGAAGTTACACTAGGCATTTTACAGCAAAAAACTTACACAACTACCGATTCTAATATTTCGTTATGTTCGCCATCGTTTTGTGGACTAGTAACATTGTTATCCCTATAAAAGATAAAAAATCAACACCAAATTTAGTTTTCGTAATAAAAAAAAAGAAGCCCTAGAGAGACTAAGAAGTAGTCCAAACTGCAAAGAAATACATTCAGACTTGGACTTAAATCACTAATAATTCTGTATGTTCTTTATGCCTAAATCCATGACTTATATAAAATGTATAAATGTTCTAAAAACTCACACAAGCATAGATGACAAAGCAAAATTATCATTCCAGCTTCGCTTATTTTTGTCTGCTCTCTTTGTTCCTTCAGTATAAAGATGAAAATCCAATGTAGCATAGCAATGTTCATCCCCAACTGGATTTTTCCTAAAATAAGAAAACATAATAATTTTACTACATTTTTATGCAACTTACGATGGTTTCTAGTTTTTAGTTTGATAGCTATTGTTTTAATTTACAGGTTTTTTTATTCTTAATAGCTTTAATTATATATATTTTTTTTCGTAAAAAAAATCTAAATTTTTGTTTCTAAAACTTATTAAAAGGTCACCCTCAAAAGATATGTATGCTTTGGATTTATAAATAACAGGTCATTTCATACCAAATTAACCAGCCTCCAGTATTCATCAACTCCGATTTTAATGATTTTTGGTACAGTTATACTAGTCATTATTAAACTGAAAAATCGAAAATTTCAGATTTTTTTGACCAGTAGTTCTTTTAAATATTTTTTTAAATTGCAGGTTTGACCTGACACTTACCAAAAAACAAAAAATATGTCTCAAAAAGTAAGCACTAGAACGACATTTTAAAGACGCTTTAAAGAGTATATAAAATGATATACTTTTTATAAAAAACTTTTTTAGAATTTTCTATACCTACTGAATATTAAATAAACATGGAGCATAACCTAACCTAACCTAACCCATGTAAATATAGTACAGTATTCTACCGTGCCAAAGCAAAAGAGTGTACTCGCAATTTTTTTTTTAAATTACCTAGTTTCTTCGTTTTTTAAATTATCCTTTCTTCTCTGCATAAATATTAATTTTTAATATCTTAATATCTTTAAAAATAAATAAGGATCTTATCAAAATTTAAAAAACAATGATCAAAAATGAAATTAAGGTAAAAAAAATCCTCAAACATTAGTTATCTCTGAAATTCATTTTTACGAGTACCTTCTTTTGCCTTGGCACGGTAGTATTAGTGTATAACAACACACACTTTTTTTTTGTACTATATCTACCCATCATTTCTCCATGTTGACATTTTTTAAATATCTTAGCAATCAACATTTCAGCCCCACGAAGCACCAGATAAACACTTTCATTTAAATGAACCCCATCAAATCGAGGACCATATTAAGCTTACATCACCAAAAGAAATATTAACAGAAATCAAAAATATTAATTCGAAAAAAGCCCCAGGGTATGATCTTATTAACGGGGTAGTCATAAAACAACTCCCCAGAAAAGCTATCGTAAAACTATGCAACCTAATTAATGCGTCTTTTAGGCTTAGGTATGAACCTAAACTGTGGAAAGTTGCAGAAGTTATCATGATTCCAAAACCGGGAAAACCACTCCATGACGTGTCATCTTACAGGCCAATATCTTTGCTGCCAATTATATCCAAGCTCTATGAAAAATTATTGCTTAAAAGAATAAAACCCATCATAGAAAGACAAGAAATTATTCCATCTCATCAATTTGGTTTTCGAGACAAGCATTCCACGATAGATCAAGTACACAGAATTACTAATATAATAGAAAAAGCACTAGAAGAGGGAAAAGTTTGTTCTGCAGTTTTTCTAGATGTAGCACAAGCATTTGACAAAGTGTGGCATGAAGGCCTTAATTTTAAACTAAAACGGTTTCTGCCAAAACAATATTCGGATATTTTGGAATCATACTTATCTGATAGACATTTTAGAGTAAAACAGGAAGACTCATACTCAAATTTAAGAGAAATTCAAGTAGGCGTGCCCCAGGGTAGCGTACTAGGCCCTTATCTATACTTATTATTCACTTGTGATATCCCAAAGCCAGAAAATTGTCACTTAGCAACATTTGCCGATGATACTTGTTTATTGACGGTAGAAAAATCTATTGAAAAATGCATAGAAAAACTTCAGGATGCAGTCACCCAAGTTTACAGTTGGGCCACAAAGTGGCGAATAAAATTAAATGAAACCAAATCAATTCATGTTGATTTTACAAACAAAAATATAAATCACATACGAATAACAATTAACAACATTCCAGTACCATATTCGAATCAGGCAAAATATCTAGGTATGACACTTGATGCCAAATTGCGCTGGAAAGCACATGTTAAGAAAAAAAAAGAAGAACTTGAGATAAGGTATAGAAAAATGAACTGGCTAATTGGAAGGAAGTCCAATTTAACAATTCATAATAAGTTACTGCTTTATAGACAAATACTGAAACCAGTATGGACATATGGTATTCAACTATGGGGTTGTGCTAAAGAGAGTAACATTTTAGTATTACAGAGATTTCAAAATAAAGTATTAAGAAACATTGTGAATGCACCTTGGTACGTTCGAAATAGTGACCTTCATCGAGACCTAAAAATCGAAACTGAAGCAGAGACTATAAAAAAGTACGCAAAAAGCCATGGAGATAGACTCCATCGGCATGTGAATGTGGAAGCAATTCAGCTTCTAGACAATACTATGCTAGTTCGAAGACTAAAAAGAGTGAAGCCGTTAGAGCTAGTAAACTAAGTGAATTACACATAAAACAAAATAATGCTATAAACACAACACAATTGTGAGATACAGACTAAACAAAGCGGGGAGAACTGTTGAGTGAACCCTAAGTTTAAATCTGACTTTTCTAGTAAATTAAGTTAAAATAAAATTGCTAATTAGTCTTACTGACTAGATTATAATAAAAAAAACACAGTGTGTTTGACAAATAAAAAAAAAAGCAATCAATGAAAAAATTTTTTTTTTCGAAAATATAAAAAATGGTTTTCAGAAATAAAAAAGAAATTTACAAAAATTTTAAAAAAGTTTTTTATAAAAAGTATATTATGTGACATATACTTTTAAGCGTCTTTAAAATGTATTTCTAACAAGCCATAAATCATGTTTCCAGTGTAAGCAGTTTTTAAGTTATTTTAGTTTTTACCTTTATAGCCCACACAGCAATGTGTGTGTTTTCGGCCCACAGTAGCCGAACCGAACCGAACCACACAGCAATGGCTAGGGAAGATATTGTTTTTGGTCATTTTTTTTAAGATAATGCCGAAAATGTGTTGTTTAGGTGTATTTGAACCTATCTTAGCAATTTCGTTGTGACGTCTGTCCATGTGTGTGTTTTCGGCCCACGGTAGCTCCTAAACCGCTAAACCGATTTTCATGATAAAATAGTGTTCAACACTGTAGTTTGTTCAAAATCCAATAACGCTAGTGACAGCTTAAAAATTTTAAAAATATTAACTATTTAACGGAGCATCGAATCAATATGCGGTTTTCGGAATACAGTAGAACATGATTGGCTTAATAATTTGTCTAATAACCAAAAACTTCTTAGGAGCTTTAGTTTCTAAGATTTTTACAAAAAACTGTTTGTAAGGCTGTTTGTTTTACTAATGAGCTAGGAAGGTATCAGATCTATCATGGATCCATTTATTTTAGTAAATGTCCAGCCAAAACTTCAATTTTAAAAAATTATTTTTAGATAATAAGAACAACTGTGTCAAAAATTATAAAAATCTTTTTTTTTTGTTCATTTTATATGCTTAAATGCTTTTAAAAACTTAATGGGGCATATCATACCCCACCTTACCAACCTTATAATGATTGTCTACTTTACCAGCAGAGGGTTACAAAACTACATGTCTTACTATGTATAATCTGAAATCCCCATAAGCCAGCAATTACTTTTATTTCGGACACTGTTATACAAAATGTTTCTATGCTACTTCTTTTTGAAAACACTTCATTGAAAGACATTTTAATTAAAAACCTAAATTTGAAATAAAATTTCCAAATGATGTTTTTTTTAAAGGTATTTTTTTTAAACATTTTTTTCCTAGTGTCACTGCATTCTAGAAGACTGACGCTGGGCTCTCAACATCAATTGATTTTTTTTACAGACTTTTTTCCTGAGGCAAAAAATTTTGGTCAGACTTCCAGAAAGGGCTTAGGTTTAGTTTAGTTTTGCAATTAAATTATTTACAAAATATAACATATAGGGTGTATGGAAAATTTTAATTATCTTAGTATTACTTCCAATGGACCCTTATCTTTTTTCTCCCTGGCTCTTTATATGTAACTTTTGACATTGTAGGTATATGTCAAAAAAAATTATTCCATTATTTTTTATATACTTTTGAACAAAGTACCACAATTGGGGTCATTCCATCTGAAAAAAAGATGTATGTGGGTAGACCCCTTCCCTTTTCTGTCAGGAAGAAAGCCTATGAAAAAACTAAGTTGACCTGTTTTTTTTTTTCAAAAAATTAATATTAACCTGCTAGAAACAGTATTCCATTTAAAGTCTCCACCCTGTATATTCCAAATCAAGGTTTCTGAAATTAGATAAAATGTGTAGTTTTCAGTGAAAACTGTAAATCTGGTTTTACATTTTTGATATGTGTGATATTTTATCCCAAGCTACAGGGGTTTTTAAAAAATTACTCTAAACTATTGGGTAATTTCATATGAAATCAACCAAAATAAAAAGAGGTATGGTAGACCATCGCACCGATTTTATTAAAATTCCGTACAACGATTCTCTATATGGGTGGGATGAAAAATCCAAAATATTTAATTTTTTTGATCAGTACTTTTTTTAAAATTTATTTTCAAATATCGAAAAATTGACCAATTTTGGTTCAACACAGCTTCAAAAAATTTAGAATATCTTGAGAACTACTTACCGTAGATCAATAAGATATAGCTCATTGCAAAGGTAATTGAAATGCCTTTCCAAAAATGTGTCACATGACCGATTATATTTTTCTGTTTTTTTTAGAAATTTTGAAAAAACATTTTTTGATTTTTTTCAAAAAAAAAATATTTTTTTTCTCAATGGTTTAGGAAAATATGTGCCAAATTTCAAAATGGAGAAATCATGGGTTCAGTATGAAAAAAAATAAAAACCATAAAAAAAACATGTGAAATCTAATTAAAAAGCGAAAATTACGAACAAATTTTACGGCTCTGCTACAGACTAGCGCCCTACAAAATAAAATAGCGCTGCTTCAAAATAGAGTGCATCAAAATAGCGCTGCTACAGAATTTCGCCTTACAAAACAGCGCTGCTACAAAACAGCGCTGCTACAAAATAGCGCTGCTACAAAATAGAGCTGTAACAAAATAGGGCGCATCAAAATAGCGCCTTACAAAATAGCGCTGCTACAAAATAGCGCGCATCAAAATAGCGCTGCTACAAAATAGCGCTGTAACAAAATAGCGCGCATCAAAAAAGCGCTGCTGCAAAATAGCGATATCTTATAAAAACAGCGACATTAAAAAAAGCATCATTAAAAAAAACAGCAACTGTTCGACTAAGAGGTCTCTTACTAACATATTTAAAAAAAAACTTTAAAAGACTTCTTTACCGGAATCCTAGGGGGCGTGAAACAAAACCGAACCGAGCCGAAGTTTCGGTTTGGTTTGGTTTTACAACCTCTAGGATCCCGGTTCGGTTTAATTTCACACCCTCAGAATCCCAAAAAAAAGTCAGGGAAGTTTTTTTTTTTGAAAAAATTTGTTAGAAAGAGGTCACCGGGAGTGTCAATCATAAGATGCTTTTTTGAGGCAGCGATATTTTGTAGCAGCGCTGTTTTGATACGAGCTATTTTGCAGCAACCGCTATTTTGTAGCAGAGCTATTTTGTAGCAGAGCTATTTTGAGGCAGCGCCAATTTGATGCGCGCTATTTTGTAGCAGCGCTATTTTGTAAGGCGCTTATTTGTGGCAGCGCTGTTTTGATGCGCGCTCTTTTGATGCACGCTATTTTGTAAGGCGCTCTTCTGTAGCAGAGCCCCGGTCTTTCTTTAGTATTAGTGAATCTGCTTTATACTTTGGGTAGGAAAATGAACTAGTATGTACTCACCCCACTTCAGGCGAATTATTTTTCTTTAAACTTTTTATCAGTTTCCTAGCTTAATGTCTATATGAGAGCACATATTTTCTGAAACATTCCTCAATATTTCAGAATGTTTCTTCAGTTTTAACAGATCACAACACCTGGTCGCAAATATTTTATATTTTGGCGTGTTCTTGCGACAATTTCTTGCAGGAATTTTCCTGTATCAAACAGGCACAGATTGTCTGGTCTGATTGGCTGGGAATCACTCACCAATGAAAAAGTAGAAATGACAGGAATAAACAAGTTTGCACACTGACTGACGGGGGGAGGGGGAGATGAAAATATACTAGGTCATCTGACACATAGTTGGAAAGGTATTTAAATTGTCTTTACAAAGAGCTATATCTTATTAATCTGCGGTAAGTGGTCCTCAAGATATTTTAATTTTTGTGAAGCTGTGTTAGACCAAAATGGGTCAATTTTTCGATTTTTGAAAATTAATTTTTAAAAAACTACCAATCAGAAAAAAAAAATATTTTGGAATTTTGATCCCACCCATATAGAGAATATATGTACCAAATTTTATCAAAATCGATGAAATGGTCTGCCAAACCTCTGGTTAATTTGATATGAAATTACCCTATTTTCTCACATTAGATAAAAAAATACCCCAAAAAAAGAAACAAAATTTACACAAAAACAAAATTTTCATAAATAAAAAAGGTATAGACCCCCTCCCAAAATGCAGACTTATGGCTTACTATATTAAAATATGGTTTTCACCTTTCAGCTTCGCTTGAAATTTGAGCATCGTAAAGGTGGGACAGTTTTTTTGTATCCCCCCTAGAAATACCCTAAACCCCCCAAAAACATCGAATTTGGGACACCCTGTACAGGGTGTTTCATTATATTTCTACCATCCAATTTTTCCAGAATTTTTGTCCTAAAGGAAAAAATTAAAAAGAGATCTGCAAATGTTTTCCTTTTTGTTTACGGTATGATATTTATTTTGGCAGTTTCCATATACAAGTGGCAGGTAAAAGTAACTTTTTTTTAAAGGAAACACCCTATATATTTTTACATTCATATTATGAATAGGGCTTAAAATCTTCTTTCTAAAATAATAACATACTTTATTGCTGTGAACAATAGTTTTTGAAATATAAGCACTTCTTTTTTAATAATAAAAAAGTACCACTCGGCACCCCTGGTATATACCACTCTTTTAAGTTATAATTTTTAATTAATTTTTAATTTTTTTTGTTTGTACTGGGACTTTCCATCCAATCAGGATCAATCGCCCAGTTTCACAAAGTTTTAGCAAAGTTAAAGTATTTTAAACAAACACAGACAACCAAGTACTTCGCCAGGAATCGAACCCGGACCGCCGGTGTGGGAAACAAACATTGCTACCACTACCCCACGACGTCGACTCTTTTAAGTTATATGTGACAGGTTGTGAGAAAATCAAAACAATTTTGACGGTCAAATGTCATTTTTAGATGTTATAGACATCATATATGCCCATTGAAATCAGTAAAAGGTGAAATTATACTAGGAGTGCTACCATATTTTTTTAATAGTTGGAAAAATTTTAAATGGTTATGTCTTGTATAAAGTATGTTATAGTTTTATAAAGAAGATTTTAGGCCTTATTCATACCTGTAAAAATATATATGGTGTTTCCTTTAAAAACACATCACTTTTATCTCCCCCCCGCATATGGTAAATTTTAAAATAAATGTCATACTGTAACCAAAAAGGAAAATATTTTCTAAACACTTTTTAATTTGACTAGTAGATTTAGCACTTACTCGTTTTGTAACTTCTGACTTCTTCTGTTATAACGTTCCAAACTCCTAAACTTCTTTGAACCCCAATTTTGTGGACGCCCAGGGGTCATTTTGCTCCCAGGTTCAAGTTCACGGCGCACAAATCAAAACAGTGACTTATAAAGTTTACCAAAAACACTATTTTTCACAAATATTTATCGAAATTTTCAAAAATGTTAAAAAACAATCAAAACTGTTTAAAAAGATCAAAATTTTTAAAAAAATTGACATAACCTGTCTAATTAAACAAGGCCAACAAAAAAATAATCACATGCTAAATAGTAACGCCGCCCGTGTTATTTTTTTTCGTTGGCCACAGTATGAGTCGAAATTTGGTCACTAGATGACGCCCATCGAAGAACAACGGACAAAATTGATGGGGGAATATTTGAGAGAGACAAATTTTAAAGTCGGTAAAGGACAAAAACTATTATAGGCAACCAAGCCAGGGGAATCTCTTTATCCCTCCGTTAATTTTTTGGCTGTTCCAAAATTTCCGTAGATTGTGACGCTGGCCTTAACGTGGTGGTGATCCAACATTGCTGTATGTATTACTAAGTTAGTTACGTAACAAAGTTACTAAAATCTGTTAGCGCACTGTTACTATTACAAGGTTTTACGCACTGGGTACATTATTCTTATTAGCATAAATTAAGAAATATATTGTAAGTTACCGTCTAAAGTCTTCCTTTGAGCAGCACAATGGCATATTAAGCCACAAAATATCTACTCTATAACCATCAACTCCCATCTAAATTCAAATAAAGCGGTGGTGTTGATGCTTATCGCTAAGAAACAGCCTCTATTTACAACCATAGTGTCCCAACATCTGAAAAAAAAATTACGAAAATTTTGGTAATTGTCACGACACACTAACACACCGTATGTCTGCACGCATCCGTATACCGGGTGGACCAAAAAGAACCAGACAATTTTTTTTTATTATAACTTGAAATATACGATCAATTTTACTGGGACAAATTCCATCTACTACTACCTACTTAAATATATTTTTTTGTCCGTTATCTCTAAATCCAAGTTGGCGGACGAAATTAAATTGTACCCTTCAAAGATGCGCGTTTATTCTTATCTTGTCAACATGTTTTAATCATATTTTTAAATCAGTAAAAAAGCTGCATTCTTGCCACGCACAAAAAGATACAAATAAGCAAAATCGGTTTCGTGGTTCTAAAAAAATATTTTTGTTTAATCCAGTTTTGTATATTATTCGATTGCCTTGCGAATCATGTCTGCATTTATTTCCTCATAAATTCATTATTACTGAACCGATTTTAATGAAATAAAAAACAAATCTGGTGAAAATTGATTGCTTTTAAAGATCATGATCAAAATTTATCGCCATCTTAAAATTTAAGAAGGCGGACAGAACCATACTTGATTCTATAAAATGGCGTGTTTATTCTTATTTTGTGAAAATGTTTTAGTGTTAGAAGAAAAGCACTACTTTTTCCCCGCACACCAATATAGAAATTGGTAAAATCGGTGCGGCGGTTCTCCAAAAATTTATTTTTGTTTCAGTTATTATTTTACAGATGATACGATTGCATTGCCAATACTGTCTGCATTCATTTCCTTATAAAATCATTAGTACTGAAGAATTGATTGTTCTTTAAAGGTTATAATCGAAATTTGCTGCATTTTTAAAAGTTACGATGTCGGACAGAATCATACTTGACCCTTCAAAGAGGCGCGTTTATTCTTATTTTCCGAAAATGTTTTAGTTTTAATTTATAGAAAAGCAATACTTTTATCTCGCCAAACAAGGTAAAATGTAACAAAATCGATGAATTGGTTCGGTTCGGTTCTCACAAAATCTGATTTTCTTTTAACCATTGTTTTACACATTATAGGATTGCATTGCCAATCCTGTCTACTTTCAGTTCTTTATAAATTCATTATTACTGATCTTTAGAGATCAATCAGTTTGCACCACGATGCTATAATAACTTGAAAACGGCCAAACCAAATGTCAACATGTTATAAATTTTGACAAGTATTTGACATATGTCATTTTTGACATCAGATTCTGATGTTTTAGTAAGAATCCTTAAACTTTGCTTATATACCGGGTGGGCCAAAAAAAACCGGACAATTTTTTTTTAATTATAGCTTGAACTATACCATCGATGTTAATAAGACAAACTGCACTTGGCAGAGAATTAAGCAGAGTTTTGAATAAATATTTTTTTTTGTCCGCTATTTCAAAATCCAAGATGGCGGACGAAATAAAATTGTACCCTTCAAAGATGCTCGTCTATTCTTGTGTGGCGAACATGTTTTAATAATTTTTTTAAATCGGTAAAAAAGCAGCATTGTTGCCACGCACAACAAGGTACGAATCAGCAAAATCGGTTCATTGGTTTTAAAAAAATATATTTTTGTTTTAACCATTGTTTTGAAAATTATACAATTGCCTTGCCAATCATGTCATGTCTGCATTTATTTCCTTATAAATTCATTACTGCTGAACCGATTTTGATGAAATGAAAAACATCCTGGTGAGAATTGATTGCTTTTTAAAGATTATGATCAAAATTTATTAACATCTTAAAATTTAAGATGGTGGACAGAATCATAATTGATTCTTCAAAATGGCGTGTCTAGTCTTGTTTTAGTTTTTTTTAATTTATAGAAAAGCACTTCTTTTCCCCCACACAACAAGGTATAAATGCGTAAAATCGGTTTGGTGGTTCTCCAAAAATCTATTTTTGTTTCAGCCATTGTTGTGCAGATTATACGATTGCATTGTCAATCCTGTCTGCATTCATTTCTTTTTAAAGTCATTATTACTGAACCGATCTTAGTGAAATGAAAAAAGCATGGTGAGAATTGATTGTTCTCGATCGAAATCGAAATTTGCCGCCATCTTAGAAGTTAGGATGTCGGAAATAATCATATTTGACCCTTCAAAGAGGCAGGGATCAAACGACTCGTGTACTTGGCAAATAATTGTTACTTGCGTATACTTGCCATGTCGTGTGAGTGGGTTACTTGTACAATTATTTGTCACTCGTTGGTTTTCCATTTGTGGTCGGTAAAAATGGGCCGAGTCAAAGGGTTCACGATTATTCGTACACTTGCCAAGTACAACAACATGTTGGCGCTCTCGTACTTGTAAATTGTACACGTCTTATGAGCGCCCTGTTTGCTATCGCAATTCCCAAAGTTCGCATACTTGCCAAGTACGCAAATAATTGTGTATTTGCCAAGTACACAAGTCGTTTGAGCCCGCTTTTACATTTAGCTTTTTTAGTCGCGGCTACTAAATTCGTCAACAACTAGTTGTTGAGGTATCAGATCCATCATGGATCCAATAATTTAATCCATAATTACACTTCAAATATACTCCACTTAAAATACCTATTTTGTACTTTCATAAATTAAATTACAAATACAATCCGTCGAAAGTTAAATTGGTAATTAATAAATAACCTAAAATTATTAATATACGATGGATGATTTATTAACGCATTTATTACGACTAATTAATAATAATAACTAAGTTAGTTTTTGATATTTTAATATGAGCCAAGTAAAAAATTGTTTTAAGAAAATTACATTAAACAAACATGAACTTTTTTCTCCAGCACAGAAAAAAAAAATAGTGGAAAGCGAGGCAAGATGATTGTCCACTATATTACCTAAAAATATCATGAAAATCGGCTCAGCTGTTTAAAAGCAATCGTCAGCCGAACAGACACACACACAAACACACGGATAGACCATAAATACACCAAAATAAAACATTTTCGGCGTTATCTAGAAAAAAATAGTCGAAAATAATACCTCTTTCATACATTTCCGCGCGGGCTAGGAAGGTAAAAATAATCTTTTTTTTGAAACGTTGTATAGGAAAGCGTTTTTGTTGTTTTCAAAAAGATGCAATTTGACTTGATTTGATATTTTAAACGGAACAGTAGACAAAGCTATAAAAGATCGAAACGTACAAGAAAGAAAAGCAATAACTTTATTAAATGGAATAATTTGGGACCAAAGTATATCAAAACATAACAAAAAGCTTATATATAACACCATTGTCAAAAGTATTATTACATACGGCTCAGAAGTATGGCCAATCAAGGATAGAACAGAAAAAAATGCTTTTCGCTACGGAGATGGACTATTGAAGAAGAGCAGCAGGGAAATCAAAAAGGGAAAGAGTTACAAATCAAAGAATAAGAGAAATTATGACAGTGGGTGAACGTACTTTAGTGGATGATATAAGAACAAAACAACTAGTGTGGTACGGACATGTACAAAGAATGAATGATGAAAGACTACCTAAATAAATACTACAATGGAAACCAACTGGCCGAAGAAAACGAGGACGGCCAAGGCGAAGCTGGAGAGAAGGAATATGCAGTGAAATAAGAATAAGAGGCCTAGATGATGAATTATGGGCAAACAGAAACGAGTGGAGATTGGGTATCGGAAGACGTAGAACGTTATGAAACCGATAAATATATATATATATATATATATATATATATATATATATATATATATATATATATATGATATTTTTAAAAAAATCCATGTTTACTAAATAAAAACTCATTCATTTCTCCATGGAAGTGGTGACACTAGTTCGTCGTGGTTTACTTTCCGCATTAATTCTCCATTTTAGTCAGCACCCCCCGGTTTCTATCCAGAGAGTAATAAGTTGCTATTTAAAATCCATTAACCTTGAAACCCACAAAAAGAAAAAGGAAAATTACTCAACAAAAATAACAAAATAATACTTTCCTCATGTCCGATGGAATTAATTAAATGAAAAATGTGTTAGTGGGGTGTTTTACAAAGAAGCGGTCAATTTATTAATAAAGTATGAACAGAATTCAGAAGCAAAACTAAAGAATTTCAAATTTAACGTAAGCTTTTTTCTTAGACTGTTTGAAAGAATACAGCAAGGTTGTCAGAGGGTTTTATTTGTAAACATATTTTTGAAAAAATATTTAAAAAATTATAAAAATTTTTCTTTTTTTTATATAAGTATTACTTTTTGAAAAAACTATCTTTTAAAACAGTATTATTTTCAAAAATAATTTTTGTAACAAATTTTTTAAAAAACTACATTTTTTTTTCGAAAAACGCTTTTTTTTGCAAAATGTTGGTAGTCTAGACACTGGTAAGATTATGTTTGCGATCAATTGACCATGGTTAGGTTTAACACAGATTTTGATTTCCCAACAGGAAGACAGGGGAGTTGAATGATTTAAGAAAAAATAAGTTACGTTAAAAATTATACAAAAATTCTCGCGGCGACTTGTCCCCGTGGCATATCGGCCCGAATTTGGTTTACGCCAGGGTTTTCCCGTATATTTTTACACCATATCTAAAACGTTTATTTGAATCAAAATATAATAGATAAAAAATATTCATATTTTTTTACAAATAATATTTGTGTTAGATTGTCAAAAAGAAATTCAAAATGTCAAAATTTGACAGGTCGAAGATTTTTTTTAAATAGTACACCCTGCATATTATTTTAGAATTTCATAGATCTTTTCCTTTTGATTTAAAAAATAAATACGCTGGGATAATTTCGTTAATTAGTTTATTTCCAAAACTATGCTTTTAAAAGTTAAAAAAATTTAAATTGGTTTTCCTTAGAACATCAAGACAGCCTTGAAAAAGACAATCGCATTGACACAAAAAGTGATGCTATTATTTTGTCAACTTGTCAAATTTAGTTTAAGAGCGGTTAAAAATGTTTTTTTTGCCGAAAAAAAACTGGATATGATTATATTATTTTACTCAAATAATGAAAACGCAAACAGTATATTCAGTTTTCCGGCAGAAGACAATAAACCTGCCAAACCATATTAAATACAGTAAACAAATTATTAGAGAATTATTGAAATAAAGCCAGGCTATAATAGTACCAGGCACAATTTTAACACCTTGACATTGTAATATCAGCTGTGATCTTTCAACACACGGTTGTTTACTATATGAACCGGAATAAATAGTGTCGTCTTTTTTAATTGAAAATAAACGACAAAAGTTTTAAATTCGACTTTGGTATGTCAATTTTGAAGGATCAACTGTCAGTTTTCAATGTTCAATTTTTTGTATAACAGAAAATTATCATATTATCCCATGTGTGTAGAATTTAAATTAACATAGAACAAAAGCTTATTTTTGATCAATGAAATACTTCCACTATTACTTTCCTCCTGCCACTTCAAATTCGTAATTAAAAAAAATATTTCTGTAAACGACGATGTTGCAGGAATAGAGAGCAGGAATGACGTCATTTTAAGAAAATTTGGTAAATTATTTCAGCCGAACCAACCGGGCAAATGCCCGGTGGGCGGGTACAATTTAGGGCCGATTGGGCCACAGGCCCGATGTACCTATTCCAAGTTATTAATATTTATTTTTGTATATTTGACAAACGAACTAATTAAAACATTAAACATTTAAATTAAAAAAATCTGTATGTAGTAACTCCAGGCCTGCATTACTCGTTTGATTGTTACAGTTACTTTTATTTTAAAATAAGTATAATGTATCAAGGAGATAATGTGATAATGGCACTAACTTATTAACATCTTTTTACAATACCAATATCCAGAAAAAAAAATCGGGATTATAAAAAAATTTAATAAAAATATTGTCCATTTTTTTTTCTTATTTGTGTTACTGTTGTGGAATTCCTTTTAACACACTTTGTTGACTATTTTGGTGGGGATTGATCCTCCTGATCTCCCCCTTCGGTAAGGCCTTGCCAATATCTCATAACTTATTTGCGAACGATCATTTATGGTGCTAAAATACATAAAAAATCTAAGAAATCGATTAACCGATTGAAAAATCGGTATTGGGTCCAATTCAAATTAAGGAGATCATAGATAAAATTGCAGCATCAAGTTCACTATTAAAAAAGTCATTGCCATATGAAAAATTAGCATACCTGCTCTGCCCCCGGTAGTTAAAAGGGCGCAAGTGACGAAAGCGTGGTTCGGAAAAAAACGACTTTAAAGCTTTGTTCATAAGACAGTACTACAGTTACTGCTATTTGTTTTTTTTTTAGTTTTTTTTTTAAATTTATTTACATGATGGAAAATCCGTCGAGACCAAAAACCTAAATTAGAAAAAAAATTACATGCAGCCTTTTAACTAACGGGGAAGTGCTGTTGTATGTTGAAATTTTGTACGTTTTTATTTATTTTTTTTTAGTTTTTATTTTGTGAAAAAATTAGATATTAATTATGTTAATAGGTACTTAGTGTTTAATATAGGCATACAGAATATAGAACTTTACAAAAATATCTAGAGCAGTATCACAGATATTAATAAAAAAGGAGATTTTCTAAAAGTCTTAAACACCTTGTATCTCACAAGTTAGGATGTTTAGGACATGCATATATATGTTTATATAAAGTTTTTTTTTCTCAAAATGCAAATTACATCCTTTAAAATTAGCATGTTATTTAATAACAAAACCTCAATAATATCAAAAACAAAAATAACACAATATGGCTTCGTTTTCTCTGCCGTAAAATTTTTCTGCCGACGCGAGGGCCGTGTAAAAAAAATTGCCAGGGCTGGTGTGTTTGAGCCCATCCAACCCTGCGAGGGTCCCCAAAGGAGCCAGTCTGGGCTTGTTTCGTGCACTCTGTATCTAAAGTTTCAAAAGTAAAGTAACTCGTGACATAACGATTATTTCTCACTCGCATCGTTACCCCAACGTAAGTATGTAACGGCGAGCGTCTTAACTTCCTTAACGGGCAAATGGCTTTTTGAAGTGCGACAAAATTCAGAAAGTTGCCCTACTTAGAAATAACTACTACAGCATTTTAAGCCTTTAATTTTTTTCCACAACGCAGGCTCTCGCTCCCACTTGGATATCGGCTTTTTAGTTAAGGCAATAGACACTTATTGGAATAAAACATGACCTTATTTTCAAATCGACCTGGTGACAGATTTACATATAAAAAGCAGCTCTCTTTCAAAATTCGACCTTTGTGTATTTTAAAACAGGATTTATTAGTGTCGGTATTTATTAAATGAAAGTTAGCGACTTTGTTATTAAAGTTGGCTTTGGTATGTCAATTTTGAGAGGTCAGCTGTTAGTTTTCTGTGCAAATGTGTCAGAATAAAGTCGACTCTAAAATAAAGTCAGGTTTTATTCCAATAAGTCCCTATTATGGGAGTGTGAGTGTAAACTTCTTTAGGCGCGTTTAGCAGTTTGTGTGGGTAGTAAATTGAACTGAGCCGTCAGGCTCGGCGATGTACGCTCATTCGGGTGAAATCGGCTCGAGTCGACTAACTGTGAGAAACATTCAGCCAGCGATATAATGATGCAGATGAAGGCCAGTACACAGAAGAGTTCGGTTCGGTCCGCTTTGCATAACATGTTATGGGCCAGTATTATTAATTTCGCCTTGTTGAAGTTTACACTTCTGCCGTGTAGTGTTAAGCACACACAATAATTTTTTTTAATGGCCACAATATGAAATTTCATGTCACCGAAAAAAAATATTTGTTTCAGTTTAAAAAACAAAATGTCTAATGGAAAATCATAAGCACGGCAAATCCTATCAGAGCCACTGAAAAATTTGGTTGGTCACGCTTTTAATTACGATAAAACCTTCAAAAATACCCAATGTAAGCGTCTGAAACGCTGTCACTCCGATTTATTTTAAATTTCAAACCTGTATATCTTGTAAACTACCCTAACAAGAAGGAAACATAGGTACCTAATTAAAATAATTAAACCAATTTTTTTTTGACAAGCCTGTTGCTTTTTTTTCAAACAAGTTAGTTAGAAAGATACCAAAAGTGGGGACTAACAGTGTGGACTAACAGTGAACGTGGACAAGACACAGTACTTATGTATTGGAAACGAATCCAGTGAGTTAGAACTAGACAATGGACAAACAATATCTCCATGCAATGAGTATGTATACTTGGGTGTCACATTTGATAAGACAGGAACAGACTGTAAAGAATTGGAAAAAAGAATAGTAAAAGCAAAAAAGGTTATTGGATGTCTTAACAGTATTTTATGGAGCAGAGAGATAAGAAAGAATGTAAAATTTAACATATATGAAACAATGGTAAAAAGCACGCTGTTGAATGGAATAGAGACTTGTCGCGTAACAGAAAAATACAAAACAAAAATGGAAAGTGTCGAAATGGATGCAATAAGAATATCAATGAGAATATCTAGATTAGATCACATAAGAAATGAGATCATAACAGAAAGAATGGGAATCGAGGAAAGCATAACGGATGACATCACTAAAAGGCAATTGATATGGTACGGCCATGTACAACGGATGAACGACGAAAGATTACCAAAACAGGTCCTAGAGTGGCGACCAGTAGGGCGCAGAAAAAGAGGACGTCCTAAACTAGAATGGCAACAGTCAATCCAAAGATCAATGAGTCAAAAGAGTCTGACAGAAGATGATTGTCAGGATCGAAGGAGGTGGAGAATAGGCGCCGGACAACGTAGAAAAACGTTCTAAACCGACATAGTAGTAGTAGTAGTTAGAAAGATACCTAATTAACTTAATAAAAATATTTCAGATTTAAATTTATAAATAGTAAATTTTACATATTTTTCCAAATCTTCAAAGTTCAATAACTCATTTCTTTTTACTTGTGGCATATCACGTTCTTACAATAAGCCCTTCAATTATAAATAGCAAAATTATTACTGGATACTCTAAAACTAACTTTAGTTTAAAAATAAATATTTTGTCACCAAGGTTTTGTAATCACCAATTTTTTCCAAAGAAATTAAAACTGTAGTTACAACGTTTACTTTTAGTTAACTTGAAACTTTTGGTGTCAATATGTGTGTGGTAAATTTTGCCAGTAAGTGGCTGTTTTTTTTGTATTACTACTCCATATTCTTAAAAATAATAAAAAATACAAGTAAAACAAAAAAATGTGAAATGTCCAAAACGTGAAACTTCTTCGACAGTGGGCGAAATAAACAAAAAAAAATATTTTTCTTTCTATTTTTTTAGGTCTTGGCAAACAAATTTAAAAAACCCCAAAAAATTCTTTAAATTACAATTGGCAAAGTTGTCGCCACCTTAGGGTGACCATACGTCCAGATAAACCCGGACATGTCCGGCTTTTTGGGCAAAGTGAAAATGTCCGGCCGGCTTTTTCCTTCTTCCGCCTTTTTGGCGATCCAAGAACTGAACCGAACCGAATCTTAGGAGGGAGGAATCTAGGGCTGTTAGAGCTCCAAGCTTACAATTAGCTCCCCCAAACGTAAAGAGCTCAATTTATCAGGTACCTCAGGAACAAACTGTTCAAGTCACTTTTCGGCGCAAACATTTTTTCCCAAATTTTTGGCAGCATTTATTTTTTAAATTATTTATTTTTTTTAAAATTTTTGCTAGCTTCATTTTTTTTTGTTTAAAACGAAAATTTTCTTCTGCATCATAATTTTTTGCGAAAGATACTTGATTTTTCTGCGGTGTAAATTATTTCGCCCTCGGCGCATTTTTAAAAATTTTGCGATTTTATCTGAAAGGTGTAAAATTTTTCCGCAATTTAGCCTGCACCTGTGGCGCAATTTTTTTCACTTTTCACTAGAAACTGTCTTCTACAGCGACACTTTTCATTTATCTTGAGTGTTAAGCCATATTTTTTAAGCCTTTCGGTCACAAGCGACTTTCTTTTTGGCCATCAAAAGGATCATTAAGGACGGTTTTTTTAAATGACTGTTTTATCGAAAATCCGGCTATTTGGTCTCTGACGTCCTCCTTTTATCCGTATCCCATATGGTTACCCTATCTAAAATACGAAGAATTGTAATTGTACGAAACCAGAGAACATAATTATAAAATTTATATTTTCTCTGCCGAAGCCAAATGTAACCATCCGAAATATCAATTTTGGGTGTTTCAGACTGTTTCTGGTGTGTTTCAGACGATTACAGCAACTACATTTTATACACTTCTTATTTTTACTCAAAGCTGTTGTAGCTTTTTATTTAGAAGCTTGATGTAGTTATGGTTAAAAAAAAATAATGTATGAACTTTTAAACCTTTTAATTTAGTGATATCGACAGATTAACTTAGGTTTAAAATAAATATTTTAACTCATTTCAATATTCAACCTGGTAAATACCACGCAAAGATTTTACCGCGCAAGTACAAAAACTACTTTATTGTAGACAATTAAATTTCCTTTTAATCGCTGCGCTGTATAACAGGGTCGGATAAGTTTTATTATTAAAACTTTATGGGCGTTCGTATAATTATCATATACGTAATATTCCAATACTCCCTGTTACCTATTTACACGATGGTTGGCGTTTGATGCAAACATTCAGAAATAAAGGTACGAAAAATGCACAGATACCAAATTTACATAGATAGAGTATTTGTCAACTGTACGCCGATGATTTGACGTAACGAATACAAAAATAAAATATTATTCATGCGTAAAACTACAACCAATCAGAACATTTTATCTTAAGGACCGCAAAGATATTGCTATTTCAAATATGGTTGCATTCTGCATCGTAAGGTACCGTAGGTATTGCAACAATACATACTATATGGAAATAATATGCATATGTCTTTGAAAGCAACCAATCAGGTCTTTTTTGCTTAAAGACCCCAAGGCCCTCATGTTTGCATCATAAATGGGCAGTTACTGTGGGTATTGAAATATTATGTATATGCCCTATATTAAATTAATCTTGATAAAATCACAAAATAAACTATTTTTGAGACAAATTTAATCTAATTTTCTTAGAAACTAGCTTGGCATGAAAAATATGTACAACACTTTATTGTAGACAGTAAAATTCCTCCTTATAAGTTGCATAACTAAGTGGGATTTGATTTAAGAGTATAACTTCTAAAGGGTCTAAGTGCCAAAATCCTAAAGTTGAGAAAATCAACAAAAACACTTTAAAATCTTAATAAAACCACTAACATATATTTTTTATTCAGTTTTATTTTTTTATCGGACAAAATAGAAAATGCATATACCCTTTTCAGATGCATTGGGGTTGACAATTACCACCGTTTTCAAGCAAAATCTAGATTTTTGAATATATGGCACTTAGACCCTTTAGAAGTTATACTCTTCAATTTTAACAAATAGTCCCGCGAAGTCCGTAAATAGGGGTCATAAAAGAAACATGTTTTTTACATAGTGTGGTTTGGGAAAATAAAAAAAAGTGACAAAATTCAATTTGACAGTTGGATGCTTTTACCCGAAAATGTAATTTTCATAAATAAAAAAGTTGTAGATGCAGACTTTTTAGGCTTAAAATGACTTGCTATATCAAAATGCGGTTTTCACCTATAGAGGAAAGGGGGGCAAAATGGGATACTTATATGTATATGGCTAGATATGTTATTTTTATGTTTTAATTTTCAGTTTAAGCGATTTAAAACTCCATCATGTTTTCTTTTTATTTTTGTACGTACGGGGTAAAATAGGATACCTATAGGTGGCAAAACGGGCGGGGCGGTTGTGTAAATTAGAATCAATATAAAATACTTATTTAAAAAATAAAAAGTTGTCATCGCTGTCGACTTTCCTACACGAACTTTGCGCCCATTTCTTGCAAAGATAACTAAAATACAACTTTCAGTGATGGTACCAAAAAAAAAATTGGGGCAAAACGGGGTATAGGTTACTAGGTATAACAAGGTACCTCGTTTTGCCCCCATGAAAATATCCCGTTTTGCACCTAACCACCAGTTAAATTCAAACAAAAATCATACACATTAAAAGGCTTTTTTTACGGCCGACGCGTTTAATTATGAATAATACATAAACCCACTAATAGGGTATTTGACAAATTTTAGAAAAGATTTTAGAATGATACATAGATCCCTAATTTGCTACGCAAAATTATTAAAATAGTATATTTTATCCTGACTACATTTAAAATCAAGTTTTCCAATTTCCGATTTGAAATTGTCGCTAAAACGCTTATTTCTAGCATGGCGTTGCAATGACGTCACAGCGCAGTAAATTCGCGGATAGGTACACGGCATTCAAGTGTTTATTTGTTTTTGGTCTGTGCTTTCACTGTTTTTATGTAAAAAAATGTAGTCCTCAGTGTTCTAATACTAGCATAACAACACCTGAAAAACTATTTATGTGCCTACGGCAGTAAAAGAACGGAAAAAGTGGCTAGAACTTGCTAGAAGAATCCCAAGGGCCTTATCTAATACATCTTCACTTTACATTTGTGAAGATCACTTTGATGTGAGTATAACTAAATTGTTTCTATTAATTTTTCTCAGGTTGTCTATAAATATATAACTATTTCGTAAATGACGATGAAATTTTTGAGGTTATGTTTATTACAAGGGGTGAACAACTATAGTAGGCAGAAACTTTTAGGCGGTGCTAGGCAGTTATTAGGCAGGACTAGGGAGTACCTCTAAATGCAGGATTAGGCAGTGCACATGCAGGCTAAGTAGGACTGAGCCGTGCATATGCAAGACTAGGCAGTGCATAGGCTGGACTAGGCAGTACCTATGCAGGACTATGCAGTGTAACCTATACAGTACTTCAAGTATTGCTGGTCGTTATATACTTTTGGCCTACCTGTCCCCCCTCGGTTTATTACATGATTTTTGTTTCTTAATGCTTACAATAATAATGATTGGGTATTTAATTGAAACTATTGTAAGTAGCATATTAAACAGAAAAGCAAAACATATAATCTAACCTCAAAATCTAAATGAGTAAAAGTAGGCGAAGAATAGCGTAAAAAAACTTTCAGTTATATACAAAACAACTCATCGAATACTTACATCAACATTTTAACGTTTCTAAACACCGCAGAACAAAAATCACTGTTGCTAGCAAAGAAGCCTGCCACCATAAAGGAATTTAGCATTGGCAAGTTGGAGCTATCGGGTTTGGAGAATCCGTTTTCCATTGAAAATGTTTTTTATAAGCAAAACACAAAATAAAATCTAATTTAGGACAATAATTCGAACTTTAAACCAAAGCAAACATTACCGGCCATAAGAAAATAACACAGAAAAAAGGTTCGTTCAAGGCGTTTACTGTTTTGTGACGTCACTCGCAGCTGATTGGTAGACCGCCTGTTTTGAATCATGTGGCTAATTGTTTTAATTCAATGAATTTATTTAATTAAAAGAACTATGAATTTGAGAAAAAATTAAACAAAAAAGTTTGTTTTTAGCATTCTCAAGACCTAAAAAGATATCTAAAAATAAATATATTTATTTTTTACTACTGTCAAACACCCTATTGTTCAATGTAAACAAAATTTTGAAAAGTCTGTAAAAAATGTATTTACCGTCACAAAATGCGCAAGCTATTTTTATAATATACAGCGCAAAACATCACCTGTTGAGAAAAAACCAACTTAAGCTCAGCCGACCAGCACCAATCATATAGCAGAGAGTTCAACCAGTCATGGGGATAAAATATCTGATATTAAGAGGTTTAATTCTTGCGCATTTTAGCTCAAACTGCGTTATCCTGTGTTACGCCCGTATCACATTTTGCCCCCCTT